>JBAMBJ010002384.1:0-311214 GCA_037043495.1 Drosophila recens | reverse complement strand
TTATTAAAATGATTTTTACTATTACTATCGTTATTTATATTTAATTTTCTCAATTGTTTTTTAATTTTTTTAAGTTTAAAAAACTATTTAATAAAATGATTCTTTGCTTTGTAAAACTAACTTAAGAAAATGATTTGAATATTAAGTTATAATAAAATTTAAAATTGCTTTAATTAAGTCATAAAAGCCATAATAAATATGATCTTTTGGGGTGTGTACGAGTATTCGAGCATTTCAATTTGATTTAGATTTTGTTTTATGGGTAATTAAAGTCTAAGCCGGACATTGAGTCAGAATGTGCTTCCTCGACATTTGGCTGGCATTTTTAATTGTTTTGATTTGATTTAATGGTCAAGTGTGAATATGCTGGCACTTGATTTGAGTTCATTCATTGAGCGTTGACGTCACGAGATGGCATTCCTCTTGGCTTATGGCTTCATTTGCCTTTCAGTTCGCAGATATAATCTTTGACTACGCTACATTTTGTGTTTCATTTCACTTTTGCCTGTTTGTTTGTTTATTTATTTGTTATTGTTGGTCAGAAGGAGGCGTCAAGGTCAGACGTGACATGCACAGCAACTTGAGCGCCACTCAGCCAGCACAGGCTGCACATCAACATCGAGACAGACAACGCGTCACATCGTCAGCCAGAGTCAGAGTCAGAGGAGACCACGACACCAACTTCAACAGTCTTGACCAACAGCTCTTGACCGAATCGAATGAGTCTGCTTTAGTTTAAGACCCGAAAACGGGATTTGTTATTGTTGCAAGTTGCAACTTAAAAACTACTTATTTTGTCACGCCAATGTGCATGTTGCAACTAACTGATCGATGGCTATCAACAAATTGACCCTCATGCGATTTCCACCAATAACCTGAGCAATTCATTACCGCGCCAGTGACAACAGATACAGATGCAGAGTGCTTTCAAAGCACATTAAAGCTTTAAGCTGACGGAACTGTATAAAACTGCGTGCAATTGAGCTTTTAATTGAATAGCATGCAAACATTTTGACATTTTGTAAAATTTAAATAGATTTTTGACGGTGAAAGCACATAAAGTCTTACCAACTAATTGAAATGTATAAGTGAGATCTTTTGACTTTGGATTTTTTGAATATGTGTTGAAACTTCGAACTCTCAAAATTTAATTCAATCTCAATCGATTTTTATGAGCAATGTTTTTTTGATTATTGTTTAGCCTCTAAATTGATTCTGCGTTTAAATTTTGTAAATTAATTTAATTTAAATTTTTAACAAAATTTGCTATTTTTTCCCTTAACAAATTTTTTAAAACTTTGCACTTCCACAACTCTGTTAAATCTTAACCGATTTTGAAAATTGTTTGATTATTGTTTGACTCCTAAATTTATTCTGCATTAAAGATTTCTTAATTTTGAAAATTTCTATATTTTCCAAGATATGTTTTTTTTTATATCATATGTCGTCAGTTTCTGATTGGTTCATTTGACTCTTAAAGTTTCCAAATCTCACGTAATTTGATATTTTCTACAAAAAATCCCCACGTTCCCAAGAAAAAAGCGCATCCAATTAAATTCTAAGTATCAATATCGAAATTTTATGAGTTTATGCAACTTTATGAGCACTCTTAGCATTGTAGCTAAACAAGTTGAATTTAATTTCCATATCTATGTTTTTTATGCTGTTCTCAGCTATATTTTTTATCAATTGAATTACGCAAAGTTCAGAGTTCGGGACAGTAGCTGAGTTTAGGCCAAGCATGCTAAATATCGCATGCATAAATATATTGGCCAATGTCTTGTTGCCAAAACTGTTGAAATTCTCTAATAAGATAATTTGAAATGCGCCAAATTTTAGTTATTTATGAACTGCAACTGCTGCACGCTGAACTCGAATGCGGCATGGGGCATGGAGCATGTAAAGTAGTTGGAAAATTTGTTTGGGGCGCAGCTGGCGCCAAATGTGGCGCCAAATGAATATTTTAAAAATGTTTATTTGACACTTTAAACAAAAACTAGTTTCTGCTTTGCGATTCTGACAGTGTGTGTGTGCGCCTGTGTGTGTGTTTATGTGGAAACCAGTTCAGCGAACACAGTAAACATAATGCGTGATTGATATGAAACTGATCTATTAGTTTTTTCGAGTCGCATCAATGCAAATTAGTCAAGGAAAAAAAGACACAAGAATAATATGTTGACTTTGTGAGGCCGAAATTTAAATTCTCTACTTAATTTGGATCAACTGATTTTTGAATTATTTTAATGGCAAATATAAAATTAATATAACAGTTCAATTAAGATTTGCAGAGCTTTACACATACAAAATTTTATAAATATGTGTCTATTAGATATGAGTAATAATCCTATTCGATTGAAAGGGAATGACACGCCCCTATTTAACTTAATATCAAAATTGAAATGCCCTTTCAAAGCGTATATAAAATACGGATAGAAGAATTCCGCGGGCATAAAAATTGTTTCTCCTTGACGGTGTTATATTAATTAGCGGCTTCTTTTTCTAAGTATTTAGCCAAGTTCGTTCTACTATGCAGATACGCATTGAGTCTGCTGTGTCTCCGTCTATATATAAAATGATCAACTTTATGTGGCTGACCGCCAGCTAAGCCAACCAGACAGATAGACAGACAGTCAAACAAAAAACCAGGCGGGCATCCGTCCAATGGTGCGTATGAGCGATGTTTGAGTTTATGTTCAACTGGCGACGCGTTGCTTTTAATGTCGCTCATTATTTACGCATAATAAACAATAACAGGCGGCAGCTACACACATACAACATGGTGGCCAACAGACGGCGGCCAACAAACTTGGCCAAAAGCCACACACATTGCTCACAGCGTGAAGCCTTTGTGCCGCAATGTCGCTTTTGCATTGGCGTTTCCGTTTCACTGAACTGCCCCTTGCCACTTGCCACTTGTCGCTGGCCACTGCCCACGACCGCATCTTGTGTATTGGCTTGGCCATAATGTTCAACATAGAACATATTTCAATTCGAGACATTAAAGACGTTATACTAGACTGACAATGCATAAACGTAACTTTGATTCTTAGCGATTGTATTTTAACTTTAAATTTTAAAGTATTTTGTTTGGTAATAACATTTTGCTTCATTCTCTGAATTTGATTTAAAAATTAAATTAATTAATTTAAGAGCTTCCTTTGCCAAGTCTGTATCTTGATTTCAGAACTAGTAACGGGAAGCACCGTCTGCCTCAAAAGTTTCCACAAAAGGCTGACTCATAAAAAGTAACGACAAATCAAAAAAAAATGTGTATTCCAAATTTGACTCTTGATATTTGTCGCTATTATTGATTTCAAATAATCTCATTACGATTCTCAGTTAAATTGTCAATTGCATTTGATTTGAATTTCGACTGTACATTTTTAAATAAGCAATTCGCTTGCTTTGACAGCGACGTCAAACAATTTATGGGATCTACCTAATGGCCCATTGAACAAAACAGTTAATCGATAAATTGTCTATGTGACAGGTCTGGGCCTATAGGGCAATCACTTAGCAGCGATCAGCTGAGGGCATTGAATAGAAATAGAAATTACATTGAGCATTCGAAGGGGACCTTCGTGGCTCGAAGCGTGAAAGGTTTAAGAGCCGATTAAAAGCCGATCAGACGTTGCTTTTGCGTTTCTCAATTGATTTGTAAAGTGAACTTCCTATAGAAATTGCCTCGAACTGTGCGACAACTCTGTTGTTTTTGAACTTTGGAGAGCTTAAATTGTCACTACACTTCAATTGTCAGTCGCACTCGCATTGCTTGGCTCGATTACGTGATTGGCTTTAGGCCAATATCAAAAGTCAATGGCTGAAACACGCCCACATCAATAACCACAAGACTATCCCTCTCCTCCTCTTCCCTTACCGCCCTCTCTCTCTACCCCTACACTTACATATTTGATGAGCTTCATTGCCTGCGGTTGATGTCATAAGCTATTTATTATTTGTTTTGTTCATGCGCTTTAATTCACTTTCAGTTTCAGCTTTAGTTTTATTTTCCTCGCGTTTTGTTATTGTTTGCTCATTTCATCAATCAAAGTCAGTGCCACTGCCACCGCCTCTGTCTTTCCGTCTTTTTCCCACTGCCACTGCCACTTGGCTTGGAGGTTTTTCGTATCTTGGCAAAGTGTCAATGTCCTTGCGCTGGCAAGTGTAACAAATTTTAAATTTGATTTTAAATTTGATTTTAATAGGTTATAGCTTATGGAAAATACAGCTGTGTCAGCTTGTTGGAAGCTTTTTGATGTGCTTTAATTTTATTAAACGTATTCAAATATTCTATGAGTATTCAAATAGATTAATAGGCAAATATTATTTTATATAATTTTTTAATTTATTATATTTATTCATTTACGAAGCAAACATAAGGCTGCCTCAAATTGTTTTACATAAACTTTTTAGTACAATTACAAAAATTAAATTGAGATTTTAATTTTGAATAAGTTCAAACGAATTAAGAGTAATTTAAACTTAATAGATAAGTCCAAATATATTTTATTTTATTCTGATAAAAACTCTCTCTGGAAATGAACTTTATATTTGGTCAATAAATTCTTACTATTTAGTTGTCATTTAAACTTCAAATGTGCTTTTAAAGTCAAACCGACTCGAGTTCTAACTATTGAATTGTGAAATTATTCTTGATCTAAACACAGACATTGTTTCAAAGTCACGGAATAAGTTTCAAGTGGGGTTAATAGCATTCAGTTACATTCATTTATGTATAGTTTAAAGTTTAAAGTGTGTGAAAAACCTGAGGATGCTCTAATATAATTTTAATAAAACTGTCACGCTCTTTTCCAGCGACGAAAGGGCTTGGAATGAATAGGATTGAATTGAATTGGTGTGGACAGTGAGTTCCGCATTGCAAAACACACTTGGCGATGATTATTGCTTATTATGAGGCGGAATTAAATTGTGTTAGCGTGTGAAAAACAGAGGACACGAACGCACTTAAAGTAGCCCAGGTGTAGAATTATGAGCAATTTGTCGAAGCGTAAACACAGCAAAAATAACAAAAACAAAGGCAAATACCAATGGCAAACGGCATTGAGAATAGAAATAAAAGTGCCAAAGAAGCATGTTAAGATGATATTTCGCACCTTCTGTGTTTTTTTTTATCTTCACTGTTAATTATTGTGGAATCTAATGACAATGGGAATGGAATGGGTTTAAGCGTGCATATAATTCTTTTGTGATGCCGCCTCAATCACGGGAATCCTTTTGGCTGATCTCATTTACTAACATTTCTATTCTAAATGCAAATTTAATCATTATGCAAATTGGAGTTAATTTCTTATTGAACTTTTCGGTTTGAAGTTCGATAGAGCAGTTGAGCAACAGCATTTAAATATATATTTTAGTTATATTATTTATACATATATGGTTATGGTAAATTGCATAAAACAAAAGCCGACGAATTGAGGAAGACAAACATATATCGATCAAGCTGAGCCTTAAGCAAGTTCTCTATGCAAAATAATCATAATAAATATAAATTAATTTATGCTCAACCCCACAAAAAAAAGATAAAGAATTAGCAAAATTCAATCGGTTAATTAATATGAAATGAATACAAATCAATTTTGTGCTTCGATGATCGCCGACAACAATAAAAAACGCGTAAAAAATGCCAAAATGATCGAGTTATAAGCATAAATATGCATACATAGTATATCTTATATAGTTCAGAATAACTTTGTTATCTGATTCTGAGATTCTCAGATCTCAGATTCACAGTTCTCAGGCCAAGATAATGTTTAGCTTTGCAATCATTAATTTCGTTTTATTGCCGGCACACTTCAACACAAATCCATTTCAGAATCTGAATGAAACCATAACAAACTCTTTAATAAAATCAATTCGCTAAAGCATACCCTGTAGTCGAATTGTAAGCTAAATAGGGTGTTATAGAATATCAAGGAGAAAAAAAATTTATAAAATGATCTATATTTTAAAATCTTTATTATCATAAAAATATCCAATTTTTTTGGCTTCTTCTTTAAAAATTCTCTATAACACAACTTATTAATAGCTATATAATAAAAATTAATTATTATTATAAGAATATTACATAGTTACCAAAGAGTATCACCTTTATCATAGTTCTATTTCTTCAAAAACTATTTGGAAGGCAAACTTTTACTTTTGTTTATTGTTTTTGTGGCCACAACAGGCAACATCTTTTATTCTCTCAGACACGCTCATTAATTCAGCTGTCTGCCCAAGTGTTTTAAGCCATTGTGCAGCGGGTTTGTCTACTTTTGGCCACATACTCGTAGAACATGGAACATGTGTGGGTATTTCAAAGTTCTATCTATCTATCAGCTCCTTTTGCCGTTTGCAAAAATGTTTATTGATGAGCGCACATTAAGTGACAATGTCTTGTTTTGACTAAATATTCCTGCTTCCAAAGCTATAATTAATTATGCCTAATTTGAATCTGAATGTGACTTCAACTCGTTGTTTCTCTGTCTGTTCTGTCTCTCTGCAATTGTCATGAAAATTGCATACAAAACTCGTCTATCTCTCTGGCCACGCAAAAAGGCGGCACATTTATAAGTGCCACACGGTGTCGTCAGTTGAAAGGCTTCGAAATGCAGCTCGAACTCAATTAAAATTCTTA
The DNA here is from genome assembly GCA_037043495.1 of Drosophila recens. Classification (NCBI taxonomy): domain Eukaryota; kingdom Metazoa; phylum Arthropoda; class Insecta; order Diptera; family Drosophilidae; genus Drosophila; species Drosophila recens. The sequence continues at coordinate 304,577 of JBAMBJ010002384.1, read as the reverse complement.
TAAATTGCTCTCTGCCATCGCTTAACTATTCAAAATTGCGCATACGTCGTGTGGTGCGCTCAGCATTTTAATTAAATACAAAATAAAAACAGAAGAAGAAATCACGAAGGCTGTTGGCCAAAAGGAAAAATCGCTAGCAACTGTATTTAATTTATGCTTTCAGCTTTAATCATCAATTTTATTTTTTTATTCATTTTTTTCTACAAAAAAAAAAAAATGCACCGTACATTTTTAAAGTAAAAATAAAATTACAAAATAAAGCTGATTATTCTTATAATACAAGCTTGCCATTTTATTTAATAAATATATCTAATTTGAATTGTTTAAGTAATTTGCACTATTTATAAATATTAAATAAAGCTTTTTCTGTTCTTATTAATTGATAAATCATTTTGAAAAATTTGTATATTAATATAATTCAATTTGACAGCATGATTGGCATCTTCACAAGTTCTGTTCATTTATCAGTTAATATTAGTTTAAGTTAATTTTAATTATTGACAGATTCATCAAGTTGATATCGTTAGAATTAAATGAAATACATGATTTTTTGATATAAAATATTCTTAATAATTAATTTTGTGCAGTTTGAGGGTGGGACTGGTCCGACTTAAATGGCCCGCCCCATTCGAATGGCATTTGGATCCAAGGCTTTGTCTTGGCAGATTGAATAATGATTCACCATTCACACCAACTGGACATACCTGACCTATGTTAATGCGGCATATTAACGGTTATTTGTTATTTGTCAGAGTAATCAGAAAAAATGCAACTAGTGACAGCTGAATTTGCAGTCTCTGACTTTACCTTCTTGTCTTCTTGTCTCTCTGTCTGTCTGTCTGTCTGTCTGCCTGCCAGTTGCCTGTCAATTTTTCACAACTTAACATTATTTGTTGTGTTTATCAAATAATATTTTCATACTTCTTCTACTACTTCTTCTTTACTTTATTTTACTACTATTTGGTTGCAGCCTTGTGGTCAAATGTTGTTAATTTTATTCAATCTTTGGCTTGGTTGCTTCAATAATTTATATTTGATTTTTATCGATTGGCACTCGTTTTGATTACAAGCACTCAGCGGGGGGTATATTAGTTTTAAGAGAGTGTTTGCAATGGGTAACAGATCAAATAAGGTATATCTATCTCTAGATATTTATATATTGCTCTCTCTCTCTCTTTTGCATCATTAATCGACTAATAATTTCTACCCATATTCATCATAATATTTTGTTGTTTTATGAAAGAGCATTTCACAGTCTGTTTTATTGCCTCTGCATTTATTTTAACTGCGAATTGCGTCTGTATCTTAAATTTGTTTTTGCTGCTTCTTTTTTTTATAATCGCAATAATCTCATTGAAATCATTGAGTAAATGGACATTTTATGCGCATGCCTGATGAGATTAAAATTTTGCGAGCTACTGTGCAAAATTGTCCATTGTTATTTAACGATTATTTCAAGTCATTGATTGATATGCGGCCATTATGATTTTTGCATATTAAGCAAATTGTTATGATCAAAATATGAAAATATGAAATATTAACTTAAGCTATATACGAGTTTGCGCTATTTGCTAAAGTCTAAATATGGCTAGGATCAGTTACGAAGACACGTGTTAAAGCACAGGCTTCACATCAGAGTCTGGACATTAATCAATTCGAATCAATTCGAATCAATCGAATATTGAGTTGAGTATTCGATTTTCTATTGTTCTGTTTAAATTAATTGTTTTTGGTTATAAACCACATATTGTTTTACCATATCGGAAATACCAAATGCATTTGCAAATATAATAAATATCAATTATCAAAAATATAATATCAAAGGTACAATTTGTCATAAATATTCAAACATAATCGATGAGCAATGAGCGATTTTTTGATTTCAATTTGAATATGGGATAAAATAAAGCGTCATTCAACGAAACTCGTTTGTTTGTCACTTCAAAATGGGAAAGAGAACATTTCTAATTGTTTAGTCAACAGACTTAAACTTAATTGGGATCATTAAAAAAGTAAATTTTTCATTAATTGGGACTTTCACAATTAAGTCAGGGCAGAAATTAAAGATAAACAGAAGATTGTTGATCTGCTTTTTATTATTGTGGGATTTCTATAAAAAGACTTGCCTTGCCGCATTCCACTTGCCACATGAATAGAAAAGAACCGAAGTAGTAAACTAATTAAAGTTGCACTCTTGGGGATTTTCCTTGCAGCGGCATTCTTAGGCTTCTTAGCCTGGCCTTGACTGTGGTCAAGTCTTGAGACCTGTAGAGCATCCACAACAATATGAAGAGATCTTACTTGCCACAGTTTCAAGGTCGTTTGTTGACGCTGATGCTTGTCGGACTAAACCTGATGAAACCCAACAAAATAGAAGAAGAAATTGCTCTGCGTTGCGAGCTGTTGTTGTGTTACAAAATGTGGTTTAGGCCGACATACATAATTATGGCCCAGAGTGCTACGTGTATGATTACACACACATTTTGTTCGCTGGCGGAACTACGCAACGAGATGACTGGCAAATGCGCATTCAAGTTCTCTCTCTCACTCTCTCACTCGCTTTCTATCTCTCTCACACTCTGCTCATATCTTTCCCTCTGCAGTACATTAAAAATTGTCTGTGGGTCAGCTGGCTATTAAAACGAATTTGTTGCGCCTTGATTTAGTGCGATAAAATGATATCAAGATTGCCGACAGAAACCAGTTCAACTTTTGTCTTAAAACTCTTAAATAGTTCTAGTTCTCGCACAGCAAATCAGACAAAAATTTCAACGACTTGATTATGCTGAACTTATGCTAATCACAGACGCCTTTTAGTGAGCCTTTGACGATGCGACGACAGCGCTCAATTACGTCAGCTTAGCGGCACGAGACCCATAACCTATAGAATCTATGGCCCCAGTCATTATCTGAAGTCTTTCGTCTTTAGTCTTCAGTATGGGGCCCAATAATCATATGCATATCCGCTTTTACGACAGGGGCCATCACACCACGGGGTGCAGTCAAAACAATTTGCTCGATTTGGTTCATTGGGTTAGCATACCGTGTAGTGTTATCTAAGGGATTACAGGGTATACTGAAATTTTATAGCTACAACAATTTTAAAACTCTAGATACGGTGTATGGAAACTCAGATATAGCATAAGTAAATACGACTCAAGGATTTACAATACTTACATAAATATATTTCTAAAGTGACGATACGCCTTAGCAAACCCTTTGAGGTAAAGGTCTTACAAAGTATATAGAAACATTCCAAAATAGCTACAGCTTAGATTAATATAAGCAATAAACCCATCGAAATACTTAAACTTTCATCAAACGTCAATAGTTTCCTTAAATCTACTAAATTTTGACTTGTAAACTCCCAGATCTTTGCCAAAACCAATCTTTATTCCAAGTGAAATATAATTTAGATTAGCGGTGGGCACGAAATCTGAATTCGGGAGCACAACAACAACAACCCTTTTAGAGTCATCCTAAATAAAGTTGGGAGCAGCCGCTAGCTCCTGGAGCCTATGCCTATTTAGATCATGATTTGGACTCTAAATTCATTCTATATTTAAATTTGTTTAATTTCTTACATATAATTTTTATTCGCCTCGATTGATAGTCAAACAAATTATCGAGTTAAAGAAGTGTATTTTTAGTTATATTTTTATATCACTAGTATAGAATGTCATTAGCTTAATAGCTTTATCTCCACCAAACAATGCTGAGTATTTTGTAGTCGAATTGTGAAGCTGTCGTTCAGTGTCATTCTTAATGTACGTTCTTGGCTTTGAGGTAGACTCTCTAGTCTCTAGTCTCTTGTGCGATATACGGTAGCTTGAAGACATTTGTCAAGCTGGCTGATTAATATAGCCGCATTGGAACTTGATCTGAGCATGTTTCGAGAATCCATTTACAAGTTTTATAGTTTTAATGGGCATTTTGGCACCATCACAACAACCACTCGCAGACATTTTCAATTTTTCCGCTACTGCCATTGGTATTTGCTTAATTCAATGAACAGCTCACGTATTCTAATTAATTTTAACCAAAAATGTAATTTAATTATCTAACATTTTTAGACAACAAATTCAAAATGTGAAACAAACAAAATTCAAAAAATATTCCGCTGGCAACAAAATAGTTCTGACAATGCCAAAGACTTTAGTTCCGTTTGTCATAAAACTGCCGGTAAAGATCAAATTTGATTATATATTATGTGATTGGCTATTTAGTTTTATTGTTTTGTTGTCTTCACCCACATTTTGCTTAAACTTTTGGTATGGATTACTTAAATCAATTATCAAATTCTTTAAATATTTCCCAAACCAATTTTGGCAATCAAATTTGTACATAAATATGTTTTAGCTATTTTTCTAGTATTTCGAGGGTATTAGTTGCGAGGGTATTAAGTATTTGATAGTCCAAAAAAAGATTATTTTTTATATTTATAATACGTATTATTATCATTGAACTCCTGTCTAAGCTTTATTAATTATTCTTTTGTCATTTGCTGTAGCTTAAGAACAGGATTCTAATAAGAACAGTTTATCATATCATCTAGCTGCCAATCAATCTTATCATATCTTGATGTCTAGATCAAGTGAAAGGAGTCTGACGTCAATCTTAATTATAGCGAATGCTGATTCACTTCTAAATATTATTTGTATCATAAATGCTCAACCAAAACTCATAATCACTGCAGCGGAAAGAGACATGAGTAAACCCTCGACCTCCATGCATTCTTCAGCACCAAATCATAGCAAAAAAAAACCAAATGACCTAGGCCTTTGTTATGGATAGTTCAATAACCCGATAGATATTGTTATACTTCTAGCTAAATGGCAATAAAAGAATATGAATCATGTTGAATTGTGAAATCTCTTTATGAAATATTAAAAACTAAGATTTAACAATTTCTAACTTGAGCAGAGAACATATATCGTTAATCGATAACTTTCTGATAGAATTTTTATAAGTATTTATATGTATAACTAGAAAATATGTTTTAATCTTACATAATTTAGCACAAAACTTGTTTTTAATTCATATAAACTTAAGATTATTTTTGATTTAAATACGTATTTTATTTTAATTCTGGAATTTCTAGCATTAATTTAGTTAAATGCCCAAAACCGGTAAGAGACAAATAACTTGTTCTGATTCTAGGGTCCATATATGTAGATATGTATGTATATTTGTACCCATATCTTGGGTCAGTTGAAGTTAAATTAAATAAATTTAACCATATGCTATACAGAAAGTCGTATGGGAATCTTATATTAAATTCTTTTGCCAATTGTGTCTATAATTGTTGGGTAAATCTTTCAGCTGGAACCATAATTCAGACAAACATGCTGCCATCATTTTCACAGCTCTGCGAATTATTGAGTGTATTATTTAAATGAATATATATTTTTTTATATCAGGAATTTCTAGCTTATATTTGGTCAAAATAAAAATGCCGCAAAACCTGTATAAGGCGATGATACTCTAATAAATATTTATATATACTACCTCAATAACATGTTATAAAATGCTAAATATCTGAATAGTACGGAGTAGCGCATATCCAATGAAGTGAGTACTGCTCCTGTACTCACTCTCACTCTCTGTGAGTGCACTCATTCATGACTTGAACTCATTTGAATCTATTATTCGTATGTTAAAACCACAAAAGAAAGACTGAAAAGCGTTAATTATAATGTGCATTTGATTTGCGAATCAGTCTGCTATTGACCCGACACTTCAACTGTCCAAGTGTCCAACAGTCCAGTAATTGCTCAATAATACCAATATATATATTATATTATATATGGCTTTCATCAGTGGCATTAGGACGGCTCAGGCCTCAGGTCTTTCGACTGGCCCAATAAAAACAGACCGCAACCTCAGACAATAAAAAACTCGATCAGAGTTTGTTGCAATCCCGAAATAAAAAAGAAAAAGACTTTGAAAATTTCCGAATAAAATGATAAGCCACAACTATGACTTGCAGTTGAGTGAAGGGGAATTGCTAAAACATTATCAATAACAGATATGGTACTTTTGATCACTGATCAGTAGCTCTCTCACACGTGATCAAGTGATTTGCAGAAAGTGCGAAAATTGTTTGCTACCTTGACCTGCTTTAGTATTTTGGGCTCTTCAAATCAAGCAGAACGCTCTATAAATGCCAGGCTGACCTTATTAGACTGTCATTAATTAGTCATTAATTGTTAACAAGTGATAAGCGAATCAGAAACTCATCTCTCAACTCAGTTCGGCTTTGCAAAAACCCCACATTTATAATTAGCAAGGCCTTAAAGTGTTACGAATGTTTTCGAAAAACAAATTGTATTAAAGTTGGTTGCAACACAAATTGTGTGTTTTTGGTTGTTACGGATTCAGTTGATACCACATAGTTAACAATATTTCAAGTTGGTAGCTTAATTTCTCCATGCTTTTGAGATGTTCAACTGGGTCTTGACTTAGTTTTGTTGTTGTTGGTTTTGTTTTTGTTGAGGGCCTCTTTTGGGGGTCTCTCTCGGCTGCAAATGATCAATATTAAATTTGTTTGTTAATTAATTGTCTTGTTTATCTTGTCTAGACTATTCGCATCTCGACAAAATCAAATCATCAACAACCAACAGCCGACCAATGTTTGCCTATGAATCAACTTTGAATGTCTCTAAGCAAATGTGGCAATGACTTTGCGTTCGTTTGTGACGTTTTTCAGTTAAGAACATCTACCCGGATTTTGTTGGCGGCATTAATTGCTAGCTAGCCTTTAATGCGTTGGAATTTAATTGTTTCCCAGCGCAAATAATTTTTGCGTGTATAAAAAAGTAAATAATCATAAAAATGCCAAAAGGAAACTGCGGGCAGAAACTCTGTGCTAAAATTATTTCGTTTTTGACAAATTGCCTGTTTCATTAAATTGAATTACCGTATAGAATGTGAATAATCATAATAAAATATATACACATACACACATACATATATTTGCCTAAGTCTTCCAGCTGAAAAAATCAATTAGCTGCTGGTCTTAAAATTCAATCCAAACAACGCTTAAAATGCAAAATAGCTCAAAAGAATAAAACAGAAATAACAGCAACAAAGCGGAAAGACTTTCAGAATAGCTGTACTAAAAGCCCAAGAAGCGCTGTCGCTGTCGTCTTCGCTGCTGCTGCTGCTGCTGCTCTGCTCGCCTGAGCATGCACGCCCGCACAGCCAGCCAACCAGCCAGCGTTGCCACTCTGCAAGACTTTGCTCTCACTGCGGCTCCATCGCTCTCTCGCCGAGAGCGCGCTGCCAACGAAAGTAAGCAAGCGCAGCGCTGCGCCGTTGGCGTCAGCAGCGTAGCATCTGCTGCCTCTGCTGCTGGTATTGTCGTCTTCTGCTTAATTCCACTTGTTCGCATCTTACAGCTGCGTCGACGTCGACGCCAACGTCAAACTATTGTATTTCGTATGCTGCTTGGGTGCTTCGCGCCAGAAGCTGCGACGCTGACAGCGACGCTGGCGCTTCGGAACGTTTGCTGGGCCGCATATAAAAACGACGAACTTGGTAAAAATATTCACAATCATATTGAAGTATTGAAGTTGTACGTGCGTTCACCATTCCGTTCAGTTTTTGCGAGTTTTTAAAAACTATATACAAATTAAAATATTTAAGTGAGTGATCAAAAATAACCTAATTTTTAAATAAATAAATAAAAACAAGAGACAATTACTTAAAATAAATAAATAAAATAAAATAAATGAACTTTAAGTTAAAGACTTTGTGGCAAACTTTGTGAACTTGTGAAAAGTGCCAGGCGTAAAAAGGATAACTAGCATGTAGTATATGATATAGTAAATAGATTTCTTAAGGTGCTTGCAGATCTCAAGCGCACAGTGTCATTGCAACCGAAATGAACCGTAAATTGTGCCGTGACTTTTGTTTAGTGGTTGAAAATTAAATTCATTTGCGGTTGATTGATTGATGGATGGTTTGATTGATTCAGCTGCTGCTGCCGCTACCACAAAGTCTCATTCAGTCAGGCCCTGTACCTACCCAAGTCTGTCCGACTGTCTGTCCGTCCGTCTGCCTGCCTGTCTTGACTGTGCATTGTGTTTAACTCACTTGAAATTTATTTGCTAGAGATGCGATCTGAACTTTGCGCCGTTGTTGCAAAATTGCATGCAACAACAACAACAACATGAAGAAGACAAACATTTGCTGTTTTTTAATTTATGTGAAAGATCAGCCACAGAATTCAAATACTTAAAAAGCTAACCAAACACAAGTTCAGACGGAAGCCACACACTTTCCACACAAATTGCACAGAAATTTGCATATGTCCAGTTAGAACCACTGGAACCTCTGACCATTAGAACCAACTCCGAACAAAGTACAGTGAATTATTGTGCTGCATTTAATTAACATGCGCTCTTAGTTTATTTGGTTGTTCCTCGAAAAATTACGGTATTCAAAAAATAAATGCAAAAATAAAAGACAAGCAAGTTCGTTGTCCAAGTCTTTTGTTTCGAATTAGCGAAACGCCATGTCCATCACAATTCAACACATCCCCCTCCCTGCGCAATGAAATGTGTGTCAATGAGACATTTCAGACAAATCCGCCTGAAGCCAGAGAATTCCCCAACCAATTATGAATCTGCGCATCAATCAGAGATCGAACAAAATAAAAAGAGAGAGACAGAAAAAAATTCGTCAATTCTGAGCGCATTAAATACAATATGGAGAAAGTATTAGAAACTCGGCAAAATGCCAGCTTTTTAATGAGCGCAAAATCAACAACAAATCGCATAACATATTTTATGCAAATTAATAACAAGAAATTTGTTGTGGTAAAACCAAACAAAATTGTGATTTGTTTATAACCATATCTACAGCTAAATCTGTATATGAATGTATTTGGTATTTGCTTATTTTGTTATTTATAGCATTGAGTCATTTGGCCAAAATGTTGGCTTAGTTCTAACATCTTTCGAATATGAATCTTGTTTATGTTTAAAATGCAAATTTACGTGTTCAGCTTTTGCTTTTCATTTAAAAGAGAGATAGATTAGGAGATATTTAGGCTTTGAGTCAGCGATCAGGATTTAGCCATATCATAGTTAGCCATATCAAGTTAAAACAGGTCTTGTCAGTGGCAATCAGCTGCTACTAAGTATCAGCTGGCATCCTGTCCACGAGAGTGTCAGCTATGCAAATGAATCACATCACAATCACATCAAGTTTGTCAATTTAGACGCTAACTTGTCAGCTGCCATCAATTATGAAATTGCCGCCAAGATTGTGATGCTGCTGAGAACCAACTAACCAAACGATCGCAACGCCTCTTTGCGTAATCCAAACAGCGGCCAAACAGCTTGGCCAATGCTTTAATGAATAGACAAAATAGACAAAGAGACAGACGGATAGACATACAGACAGACAGACAGACAGACAGATACATCAAGTCTTAGTAGCAACAGTTGCTGCTTTGTAATTTATCTGACTTAGAATCTTTTGACAAATTGCACAGCAGCCGCATTGCAGGGGGGCAACAATAATGTGATTTAACATAGACACGAGTATATATAGTTGCATATAGCTTTCTTGGGCATATCTTTTGCAAGTTTTCGGAAGTCTGTTTGTCCAAAAACAAGTTGGACTTCTGAAAAATTCCTTTGCGCAAACAACTTGTAGACAAGCGCCCAAAAGGCTGGACAACAGACACCCAAAGTAGATGCCATCGAAGACACCCAAACTAGACGCCAACTAGACTCCAACCAGACTCCAAATTGACTCCAGTGGCCAGTCAGGCAGTCTTGCTTGGACTTGGACTCAACTTCGACTTGGCAAGTGCCATTTGCCGTGTTAACCAAGTTGTTGTTGCTGTTGTTTTGGCTGTTGTTGCTGTTGTCATGAGCCGGCTCACTGCAATCTCCATAGCTGGCAAACTGCAACAGCAACAGCAACAACAACAGGCAGTCAGTTACAATCACAGCGTGTAGGCTGTTTTTGGGGCCTCTCATCATCATCAACATCATCATTAACATCATCATCATCATCAGCAGCAACATCATCGTTTTCTTTGGGGTATCCGGCGCGTGCACTTTTATGGCATTTCGAATGTTCCTGTTGCGAAATTATGTCATCACGATATTTTGCATTTCATTGATGACGACCAGCAACAACAACAATAACGACAACGTCAACAAAGACAATAAATAAACAGCAGCAAACAAAGTCCGAGCTGTCCAGCTGTTGTTATAGCCGGCCGGCTGAGTATTTAGTCAACAGACTCTGAGATTCTCAGTCTCAAAATGTAGAATAGCTAGTTCACGGTTCTATTTTTAAACAATGGGAATTAATCAGGAATGTCAAAGATACATATACATTTTATTTGGCATATAGAAGATTCTGAGCTCAGTTCGATCACTTCCTGTTAATTAATTGATGTATTCAAAATCAATTAGGCTATGACATTCTATTTATTTATATTGTGATTTATAGAACCCACTATATACATCCACCAAATGCAGCTAAAACTTGGAAGAATTTTAATAGTTTAAATCACATTAAAAAGAAATTATTTTAAAAAAGATTTTAATTTAGAGAAATTGTACAAATTTTGTATGCATGATATAATTTTTTTAAATTGCATAATACTTAATTAAAGCAGCTCAGAAGTCCACGCATTCAAATTTTTTGGCTAAATTATTATATTTTATTTACATTTATTTATACTTATTTTAATTTGTATGCTATATTTTATTTTATTTTTATTTAAATATATCTAACATTTATTTATATTTTTTTACAGAGAAGAAACTCTTTGAATCAATAAAATCCAACGACATGTCACGGTTTCGAAACCTGATCCTGCCATCGGCAATGCTGGTGATGCTGCTGGGCATGCAAAGTGCCGTCGATGCCAGCTACAATACGAACATGTTCCTCAATGGCCAATACCAGAATGAGATCAAAGAGCAGCCCGAAACGCATTTCTCCGTGAATCCTGCATCGAATGTATTCCTGCATCATGCGGTGATCAGTCGACAGGCATCGCCATTCCAGGCGCCAACATATCTGCCGCCGCTGGAGCAGCTCAAGTGCGGCAACGGTCAGCAGTGTGTGCGCCAGGATCAGTGCATCAATGGCTACTACAGTCAGCAGCTGCCAAAGATTCAGGTAAGCAAAGAGGGAAGGAGACACGCTAGTCAATTGCATAATGCGCATTGATTGTGTCTGTCTGTCTGTCTCTTGGTTTTACCCGACATTCATGAAATATACGAGTAAATTGTGGCAGACGCTTGACAAGCTGCAAGCGGCAACCAAAGCAGACAAAAGACAAACAACAACAATAACCAGAGTAAAATAAAGAAAACACAATATTAAAAGCCTGTCTACGGCCGGATAATATTAAAAATATGGCAATGCGCTTGATTAGCCCGATCTGATCAGCATTTCTGCAGTTGCTCTTGTTGCTGTTGTTGTTTGGCACAGTTACCGTTATTTTCCGGTTTGTCAGGAGGAAGGGGTTTACTTCATTTCGTAATACTCGTAACTGAGCGCGCGTAGCCGAAATAAAAAGTGAAGTTCATGTTTAATTGCCACGCTGCCAAGAAAAGAAATTTATGTAAATAACGAATAATAAAAAATGTTGTTGTTGTGCCCAATTTTGCATATGCTCTGACCCCCATAAATAACAACAACAATGCGCACAATTGATGCACCTGCAACTGTCAAGAGTCCCTTTCAGTGGCTTCCTCATAGCCTCATAGCCTGACTCGACAAAAAGAAAAAACCGCCAAGAGATCAGCTTTTGTGCTGATTGTCATGCTTTGGGGCGCAGCTTTTTGATAACTTTGATTTTAGCAGCAACAATAACAAAAGACTTAGGCAACAAACTTGCTGCTATTTAAACAGCCTATCAATGTGTGTGTTTACATGTGAGTGTGTGCATATAAACTATGCATTTTATTTCGCGCTTACATTGCAAAACCAACTGAATTATGTTTTTTAATTAAAAATTATTGAAGACGATATGTTTGACTTCGTCGTCGGCGTCGACGTCGACTGCGACGTCGGCAGCGTTTGAGTCAAGTGCACATTTGACCCATTGACCAGCGACGACAAGTTTGGCAAGTCGAAAATAACAACAAATGCAATTTTATTGATGACAAACTTAATTACGAACACAAGTAAGAAGTCTAGGAATGCGATTAGAAGATTAAAATAACAGCTGACCTGTAGTAAAAGATATAAGAGGGATAAAGAGAAAAAAATATTAATTACTTCTCTTACAGAAATGTTAGTTTTTTTGATAATTGCCTTTAAAATATTCCTTTAAAATGAAAGAAATTTGATATATAATAATAAAATTTGCAAATCACTCGCAAAAGAAAATCTATAAATAGCTTCTGCTCTTATATGGGTTTTTATAACTTTTAAATGTTAGCTTAAAGTGTTTAAATAAATTCCAAATTTAATTAATTAGCAAAAGCGTTTAATAAAATATGATGTGGATTTCTATATCAAATGAGATGAACGCTTAGTATTCTTAGAGGTTAGAGCCAAACATGTGTTTATGAGCCGTAACTAATAAGGCTTAATTTAGAGTGTGCCAAAATGGGCAGCTCAACTAGACAAGTTGGCCAATTTAAGTGATTGGCTTAGAGCAATGAACCTGGAAATTGTGAGAATACGACCAATAATAGACGTATTTAAAAGCTAAGCTAAGGTAAGCTGTTGAGTGATTAAATTAATTGATTGAGCTCATCTTCAATTAGCAATTAAATTAATTAAATGTTAGTCAATCAAAATGTATCTGCACCTAAATACAGTATGTGTAAATGTATCTGTATCTGTAACTAGTTGCTTTGGCTAAATATTTGCTGAGTCAACTCAATCATAAGACAAACAAACTTGACGCGTGGGCGTTTGTCTTGCCGCTGACTCAGCGCTGTCTGTGTTGCCCAAATTGGGTAAACCAGCTAACAGGTAACAGCCAACAGCTGTCCGTGTTAACTTGACTTTGACATAGTCAAACGGAGCAAGTGGACAAAACTGTTTGCATTTCCTGAACAATTCACAGTCAAATGTTATGCGCAATCCAATTTTGGCAAAGGAATTTATACGATCTTCTTTGCGAATTCTTCTCATTAACGCGTATTATTGTCATTGTTATTATTGTTGTTGTTGTTGTTGTTAATATCATTGTTAGCACATGGCGTGTTAAAGCTCTTAAATCAATAGTCAAACAAGCAGCCAAATATTTGCTCAACAGCAGCAGTCAGATTATTGCGCACACCCGCAATTAAAAAAATAATAACATACATAATATAAAAAGCGAAAACAAAAACAAACACAATTCTCAGCACGATGATGTCAAAATTCTGTGATTATTATTAAGCATTATTCATTTTTATCTTGTTCGTAGATTGAGATTTACGTCTGGAATATCGCATGTTCCGTTTGTTTAAGGGTTTAACAACCTGTGCGTCCAATTCCAAATTAATATCCAGAACTCAAATTCAGTTTCTTATCCGGTTTGACGAGAATAGTAGTTTAAATCAGTCTCAATTAGAATTTTTGGTGTTTGCACGTGCGCACTTTTATATGTTAATATTTATCATGAATAGCTGAAAAGTTTATAAAATATTTGAAGCATTAATACGAGTGGAAAACTATATTTCAAAGTGTCTTATTGTCGTGTAAACGAGTTAGATTTGCATAGACTGAACTTAAACTTACTTTCAATTAAAGTCAAGCTTATAAATAACTTAGTGCTTTACAGTCATTTGCTTTTATAACTCATCATAGATCGGATTGATTGTTACCATGCAAATGTGCCCTTTCGAGAGACTATCGAGAACTCAATGTTCTTGACAAGAATTTCTTGTTTTCCATACGTTTACCATTTTTTTAATTTTATTTTTTTATTAGCCAAGGTCGATTAGTTCGATATATATAATTTAAAATGTGTATTTTGCGTCTTTTGGTGAGACTGTAAAATGTGAACATAAATTAGCCAGCCATCAATTTGGCTTAAACAGAAAGAGACAAATAAGCAGCTTGATTGATATTAGAATCTAGTATAGAGACAACAACGATTAGTGTAGAGTGTGAACTGGTTTGCTTCTGCTTCGGCCTAGGAAATAAGCTCAATTAAGATGAATGGCTCAATCGATGTATTTAGCCATGATTATGCTGCATTTAAAAGTCGCACGATGGCCAAGTTAATTGATTTAAGCCCGCCTTTGGCTACTGGCAATTGGTGAAGAACACCTTGGCCATACTTGAACTCTTGAACTGTTGTTGCTGTTGTTGTTGTTGCTGGCAAGATAACATCATTATTATTTTATCATTATTAATTTGCAATTGTTCAGCTGAAGCAAATTAGTTAGCAGAGGCGTTACGAAGGTTCCATTAGAACATCGTAAAACCGTTGAATGAAGGCGGCAAAGTTCAATGCGAATGCAGCCAAGTTTGCAATGCCACAAAAAGAAATAAAACTATGCAAAAATTAAGAATAAGAAGCAAATGGAGAAGCAGATGGAGTTGGAGATGGAGAGGCATGCGGCATGTTTGGGCATTATTTTAACACATCATTTATGCAACTTCAATGGCCGCTTTGCTGACCTTTTGCCAGAGGCGGCGGCAACTGTTGACAACAGCAACAACAACAATGGCAACAGCAGCAGCGTCAACGATCGTTTAGGCCGCTTAATTAATGCCGATGCCAACGAGTGGCAACTTTATGGCTAACAGTGTTGGTCAAGTACGTGGCTACTAAAACACATTGATTGATTATGCGACAAGGCAACTCTGGACAGTCCAGTGTGATTAAGCCTTGCCACAAAGCTCACAACTATCATTTGTCAAGTTCGCTGCTGCAGTCATTTGTTTTACTTTTTGGCTTACAAGCAGTCCAGTTATAAAGAGGCTTAAAGCAGATACACATGTCTTGCTGTATGTATCAAATTTATTTAATTGATAGACATAATTTATATGTACATTATTGATGTTTTATTTAAATTGTTTATTAATCAAAATACTCAATTTTTAGACTATAATTAACTATATTTTTTTTCAATTTTATTTGCAGAACTGCAATCCAGAATCGAACATTTGCTGCACCTATCGCCCAGCACCGACGACGACAACAACCAGGAGAACGACAACAACAACCACGCCTACACCATTTGCAACCTGTCCACGGGACTCCGATTGTGTGGCGCCGCAAGATTGTCGCAATGGCGAAATCAGTGCCATCAACTATGTCAAAAAGCAAGGGGTAAGTTGTGACCAAAACGAC
This sequence comes from Drosophila recens, assembly GCA_037043495.1. Classification (NCBI taxonomy): domain Eukaryota; kingdom Metazoa; phylum Arthropoda; class Insecta; order Diptera; family Drosophilidae; genus Drosophila; species Drosophila recens. The sequence continues at coordinate 289,294 of JBAMBJ010002384.1, read as the reverse complement.
AGACAATTTGTCAAAAACAAAACCGTTTAATTGGCTCAAATTGTGCAAGACACACACACAAACACAAGAAAGAAATAATCATTAGCGTATCAAACAGTCTCAAGTCGCAGAGAAAAACCATCAGAAAAACCAAAAAAACAAACAAAACCAACGGCATAAAATCGCATTTCGATGTGCCAATGATGAGAGATGCCCCGAAAACAAAGCGTTCCACAGATCTACGAGCAACTGCGGCAATCGTTGCACATTTCACAAGCACTTGCATTTGCAGTTGAACAAAAAAAAACAACATAGCAAAACCAAACAAAACAAACAGAAACAGAAACAGAGACAACAACTAGAGATGCGGCTTATTAGCACACAATTAGTTTACATTTTGTGGCAAAAATATTCTTTTGTTGTTGCTGCTGTAAGTAGATGCAAATTGCACTCAAGTTTTGATCTGTTTTTTCTTCTTCTGATGCTGCTGCTGCTGCTGAGAATGACGAATTGTTCGCGTTCGCAAACTGAGATTGAAATCTGATTTGACATGACATCAAATAGAATTTGCTCAGACATGAGTCAACGTCATGTGGGAGTTAATAAGGAGCGGTAGCTCAAGTTTCCAACAGCGAGAACAGCTGGTTCCGGTTGTCAACTAGTTAAACGAGCATTTGATTTTATTAAAATTTAGTTTATAGGCTAAGAAAAATGATATAAAAGTGTTTAGCTTCAGAAGGATGTCTAAAAATATTCAAAATTTAATTTTCCAAAATCAATTCAAAGTCAGAAATCCGTTTTCCAACATTTTATGAATATTTTTCAATAGTTATATGCTAATTTATGTGGCATATAAAGTACATTTCTTCAGGCAAGTTTAAACTATAACAGTTTCATCTTGATTTTCAGTCAATTTAAGAATATTTAAGCTTAAAATAAGCAACAGAAAATGCTTGTTACCTCAGGCAACAGAGCATGCGATTAACATACAGTGCAACACAGTATCTGGTTTACTCACTTGTTGCAATGACATTGCCAGAGTAGGAGCTTGAACTGAAGCTGGGAGTCGACTTGAGTCGAGTCGGCAGTCGACAGTCGGGACTCAGTGGCAATGTCAAAACGAAAGACTCAGGCAACGAACTTGATGCCGTCAAGTGGCAATCAAGCAATGGAATGCAGTTGAACTTACAGAGTAATGTGCATAAAATGCATTCAAGCCAAAAAAGTGTTAAATTACGGTCTACCAGAATAGTAAGAGATCTGTTGAGAGAGAGAGAGAGGGAGAAAGATAGGGAGAGTAAGAGAGTGAGATGGCATATGAGACTTGATACAGGACAGAGTTGCAATTGCATAATTTGTTTACATGCAATGGCCAACAAAACGGGTCAGTTGCGTAGCAGTTGTTGTTGTTGCTGTTGCAGTTGCACGCAAAAGCAGCAAGTGAATTATGTTGCAGCAGACTGCAGTCTGTGGCAGCAGCAGCAACTGCAGCAGCAGCAACAGTTGCAGCCACGCACTTAAAACTGAGATCGTTTCACTCAGTTGATGTTTTGCTTTTGAGTCGCTTTGTTTTTTCTTTTTTTCTCTGCTCATTTCGGTGGGTCACAGCCTCATAATTTGCCACAGCAGCTAGGAAAGAGAGAGGGGAAGAAGTAGAAGGGGAGAGGCAAGTAGTAGGGAAGGCGATTGAGGCCCAGAGCCAGCGACAATTACGCACCCAGAAAGTGCCTCGAACTCGTTAAGTTATGCAGGCATTGACGCCAATTGCGTGGCATGCTACAAAATGCACGCTGGGGACAACAAACAACAACAACGCAGTTGAACCAGTTGGTTGAACGTTGTATTCCCCCCTAATTTACAAGAGTGCGAAGAGGCAAAAATAACTTAAGTAGTTTAACAGTGAAAAATGCGCGGAATTCAACGTTGCAAGGTCGTTTGTGGCAAACAGGCGCTCCAGAGTTGCCAAGTTGTATACAGCAAGTAGGGCAATGTGACTGACTGACACTCGGACACTTGGAGAGGCGATCGACCTAGGTCTTTGCTTTGCTCTCCCACTCCCACTCTCTCGGGATGTAATGCGCATATCTGATCAATTAATGTTTACATGCGGCAGACATACCAACGCATGCCACATGCCACACAGTCATTGTCTCTCCCATATCGGCTATTGACCGTGCTGACCTTAAGCTCAGCATTTGCCAAGCTGATTGATAACGCTTGCAATCTTAATGGATGCAACAGCTGGATGGACATATAAGTATATTTAAGTATATATCTTCGTATAATTATGCTGATGATTATGGCGCATATTTTCATTATGGCTATTTATCATTTAAGCTGCTGTGCATGTTGCATGTTTTACATTTTGTAACATTGCCGAACATTGCGTGAACTCAACTCTTTTTTTTTTAGTTCAACCCTCTCGTCTGCTCTCCTCTTCATCTACTCCTTAATTTTGTATACATTTATTTTGTGGATTTTTTAGTTCCAGTTCGAATGTAATTTATGTAAAACGAAATGTTTTCCCGAGCCGGTTTAGCACTTGCAACTTTGACAAATTTTAAAGCTCTGCTTAAACCTTGTTTATTGACATTATACATATTAAATTATGTACACACATGCAATTTATTGCAAGCCCAAAAGATATTTATAGCGAGCGTAAAATGCAGACGCTTCAGCACCTGAATAAGCAGCTTAAGCTATTTTGAAAATTTGAATACATTTAAAATGGTAACGATTTCTTAGCTAATTTTATTTACCAGCAGAAGTTGCTTAGTGTTTTTCCGTTTCTATGATTTTTATTTACTATTTATTATGAAGAATTCAGTTGTTAGTTAAATAATTGAGTTAAAACTAGGAACAGCTAAAAAACCCAATTTTGGCTGATTAAAATAAAAATTATTATTTTTTGATTTGAACGGTAAGAATTAGTTTTATTATATAATTCTTATTTAAGGCTCATAATATAATTGAATGTCCCTTTTTATTTTTTATATTCAAAATGCTACATTTATAAAAATTAATTTAATACATATTAAAAGAAATTAAAATTAATTTAATATTAATAAGAAATTAATTGGCCACACTATTTGGAAATTATGAAGGCAACTGCAGGAAACGGGGCTAATGGTAGAGCGCTAGTTTCATTAGCAGGAGCCTCATACATCAACATAATATGCCTAAAAGACTTGACAGTAATAGGAAACGGAGTTCATAATGAAATCCGCGCAAATCATATCCATTAAGCAGCAGCCTGACTGACCTAGCATACCACTTGACATGCATTAGGCTGTTGTATTGTATTGTATTTTATATTTTATGTTGCCAGCGGTTAATGTTGCGTTATTTAAGCTTTTACTGGACAGTCGGCTAACTGACAGTTGAAGAGCCAAAAAAAAAAACAGTAAGACAAAGCAACTGAAGAAACAAAACAAAAACAAAAGGCTAACTCAGCAAACAGAGCATGTCGTTGAATGCAACAACAACAGCGACAACAACAACAACGGCAATAATAATGTTTATAATAATGATGATGATGACGATAATGATAATGATAATGATGACAACGACTATAACAACTTCCAAGGTCTAGGTCGTACTCATAGTCGGCGACAGAGAGACAGAGAAAGAGATGGAAACACACTCAGAGAGAGAGAGAGAGACGCTGTCGGGCAGTCGTTGACAGCGTTTAACATTTGTTTGTTATTGTCTTTTTTGGTTGTTTGGTTTTTGTCTCTTAGCTATTGTTGTTGCTTTCAGTTTTCTTTGGCTTCGTCTCAATCATAATTATTATTATCGATATTAATATTGTTATTGATCGTGTGGGAATGCCAATGCATGCATATGATTATCTATGATGTCTGTTATAGTTAACTATACATATTGATGCACACAACATCTAGACATAATTTATTTAAGTCTTTAATGACACTTTGGCCAAATAATTAATAGCTTTGTGAGGCGTCCAATTTGGTTGAATTTATTCGCGCGATAAATTAACAACTTTACAGGCGTCTTTGCATTATTTATGGGTTAGAAAAAGATGCTTGCATAAACAAAAGACTTAAGCGACAAACTTGCGCCATCAAATCTAGTCGCCAGCTGAATGCACTTCAGGGCCGGGCCAAAAACTTGCAAGAAGCAAAAAAAAAAAACAGAAATACAAATCAAACAAAACAGCCACAAAAAGAATCAAAAAAAAATTTGCTGTTTTTATTGGCGCATAAATTGCCAACAGCAACAACAACAGCAGCAACTGAAGTTGCAACAAGATGCAAGGAATTTATACCTGGTGGTATTTGCCACATTAACGCTGTCATAAAAAACAATTTCGTGTTGCGTCTGAAACATTTGTGTCATAAATTTCAATTTAACATAAGGTGCAAGCTGATCACTTGACATTTTCGAGGAAAAAAAAAGTTAACGGCAAGGTTTCAATTACAAATTACAGTTGCCTGAAAGCTGCCCGAAATGATACAAGACAGAGCTAAGATTATTCTTAGCTTTATTTATTTAAGACTACAATACTTAGTTTAATCTATAAAAAATCATATTAAGTTCTTATTTGAGATCTAAGCGTTAAAGTTTCCTGTTATCGACTTTTCCTGTTATGTCTTAAATATATCATAAACTTAATTTCAAATTTGGATTTAGGCTAGTATCATTTGCACCACCGCTCAGGTTCAAGTTGGTTAGCTTTGCCTGGTCAGTTCGTTGCCTAAGTCATTTGTTTTTTTGGCCGTCTGTCGCTTAGCAATGACATTAAAATAAATTTCATAAAATTTCATATACTTATTGTAATTGCAACATTATTAACAAATTGCAGCATACAACGGACAACGAACAACGTAGAACAACAACGAACAAGTTGTATGGCCAACAAAATTTATTAAAAGCATTTTTGCGTCATTGTTGTTGTGGCGATTACATATTTTAGCTGTCGCCTGTACAAGTAGTCGCTGTTGCTGTTGTTGTTGTCGCTGTTGTTATCTCGGTGCTGCAAAATGATTGATCATAAGCAAGACAGAGAGCGTGAGAGGGAGAGGGAGAGGAGGAGGAGGAGAGAGAGAGAGTATGAGGTGGAGGGCTGCCTGCAACTTGTCATTGATCAACAACAAAAGTATAAAAAATGTATACCAGTTCGCGTAGTTGTTGTTGTGGCATTAATGATAACATGTATTACATAAAATTTAATGCGTGCTTCTCTCGATCAATGGTCACTGAGTGATGTCTACATTAAGATAACATTTGATTAGCGCTTAATTGATGGAAATTATGCCAGAGGGTCAGCCTAATGATAATGATAAGAAATTAAGGGAAGCTGCTCGGAAGGACAACCGCTGTCGTTGCTGTTGTTGTTGTTGTTATTGTTGCCTTGGAACGGAAGCGCATTCGCCATTTAATTATAATTATTAATTTGTCAAGCCACAAATCTCGACTGATGTCGCATTCGCTTTTCGCTTAATTTTTTGACAAATGTGCACATTACTTATTTGTTGTCGTTTCCCACTGAAAATCACGCCCCGCAGTAGCAGCTGCCGTCTGTCTTCTGTTGTATATCTTCTGTCTTCAGTCTTCTGTCGTCTGCCTCTTGAATTATGAGTTACAAATTGCGCGAAACAATAAAACAGAAGGTCGCGCCTCGTTGACAACTCGGCCGTGTGAAGAGCTCAGCAGCCACCGCCTGAGATCGGTTACAATTTGTGTGGTGTGATTTTCTTGTTGTATTATTTCTCTCTTCTTGAATTATTCAATTTATTTCTACAATTCTCAATTCTTTTTGTTGTGGGTGTCTGCTGTGTAATTATTACGATTGCGTAAGCATTGAGATTCTAGAAAAAAAAAAAAAACACTTTATTGCTCATATGCAAATGCAAATGCAAAAATACAACGCGATTGCAAGAGACAACTAAATTACTACATGCTGCAAATTCCCAAAATGCAGATAAAAACTTTAGATAAATAACATTTTTTAGAGGTGTTACTTAGCGAGATATGAAATCGAGGCGAAGACGAAGAACTTTGCAATCTAAACTATCCAAAAGCATTACAAAAGCTAAGCTTATTCGAAAACTACAAAAATCTAAATATATATTCGGTGGTAGAGCTGCTACCCTTCACACTATTTGTAGGGTAGTTCTATTTTGTACTTATTTAGAATAATTTTCCTATTTTCTGTCTAAAACTTGACAACTTTTATTTCTTAAATAAATCTACTCAAAAGCAAAAGTAACATAGTTAGGGTATTTAAGCGTCGTTTTTAGTTTTAGTTTTACCTTTTTCTATTATTGTTATTTGTTTGTTAATTTCTATAATTTGGATAATGCGGCACTTTGATTTGGAAACTGACTAATTGCCCGCTGAATAAACCTGTTAATGTCCACATAAATATTCAATAAAAATATATATAAATGTATATTTATATTAATTCTATTAATCTGTCTAAAGTCTAGACATTATTTATTCAGCTTTTCATAAATGACAATTTTCGACAATTTATTTAGTCATCATTTATTTTTTGTTTTGTTTTGTTTTGTGTTTTCTGTTTCTGTTTTGTCACGCACCCACAGATTTCGTTGAAAATTGTTTTCCGTTTGTCATAATTGTGCAGAGATATTTTAGCATCTAAATAAGCAAATTAAAAGACAGATTGAGAGTGTGCAAGTTTGTGTGTGTGTTTAGTATGTGTGGAGGTGTTGCCATTAAACAAAAGACTTAAGCGACAAACTTGGCGTGCAACATTTGAAATGGCGGCCACTGACTGAGAGATTGCAGCATGAGGCAGCAATAAATGTTGGAAAACTAAAAAAAAAAGCAGCAGAAGGAGAAGTGTGCAACAACAACAACAACGACAACAATTGACAGGCCACATTGGCCACTTTAATGATTAGGTAGCATGCCCCAAGTCAAGTCAAGTGGTTGCAAACTCGCCTCGCTGAGTAATTTGAGACGCTACCTCACGGACTTTAACAGCAAAAACACGACTTTGCCCTCGCACCGCTTGAGTGTTGAGTCTTGGGTCTCGAGTGGTGCTGTGGTGTTAAGTTGTGTGCAAAATCGATTCGTTGCAATATTAACAAAATTTTCAATCTTCTGTTTTTGCTTGCAGTCAAATCGTTGTTATGCACCGGAGATTTGTTGCCGCATGCCATCGACCACGCTGACCGAGGATGGTTACATCTTCAATCTGCCTGAGAAGACGTTCCCGCTGCCCACCAACCCCACCGTGCCCGCCGTGCGCACCACCCAGCCCGCCTACCGTCCGCAGCCGACAACGGCGCCGGCACCACGCCCCACCAATGAATACCTGCCACCAGCGACAACCACCCGTCGTCCCGTTGTGGACTATTTGCCACCACAGCCACAGACCACACGTCGTCCCAGCTACCAGCCACAGCCGACGCAGACGCGCGCCACGTTGCCACCACGGCCACAGACGACGCAGCCACAGTACCGCCCCACACAGCCGGCACCCACTCAGCCCGCCTACCGTCCACAGCCCACGCAACCCACGCGTCGTCCCACCAACGAGTATCTGCCGCCCGTGTCCTCCAACGAGATTCCACACCGCGAGCCACGACCCACGCAACCACCCCGCTACGAGCCCGACCGTGTGCCACAGCCGTCCAATGAGAAGCCCATTTACCGTGGCGAGGATCAGCTCTCGCCCCAGATCTTCCCCACACCCCAGGCCGCCGAGCTGCCCAAGCACTTCGCCAAGTGCGCCTCCGCCCTCGTCTGCACCCCCGAGAACTACTGCAATGCCATCGGAGTGCTGAGCGAGACTCCCATCCAGCTCAGCCCCATGGAGGCTGCCTTCCGTGTCCCACTCACCGACTGTCTGCTGCCCGAGAACGGCGCTGCCGGCAAGTGCTGTCGCGATCCCAACTACGTCGATCCCTGGCCCGTGAATCTCGCTGGAGTTTGTGCCACACGCAACAAGCGGTAAACAGCGCGAGTTAAATCTTAATTTCTAGATAATTCTTATACTCTCATCTTTGACAGCACCAAGCCTACGGGTGTGAAGGATATCGATGCCAACTTCGCCGAGATCCCATGGCAGGCAATGGTGCTCCGTGAGTCGAGCAAGTCGCTGCTCTGCGGCGGTGCCATCATTGGTGACGAGTTTGTCCTCACCTCAGCTAGCTGTGTCCAAGGGTAAGTCCGCCAAGTTCTCTAGGGAATGTTCTTCAATAATATTTAACTTAACCCAAAGCGTGCCCGTTAATGATGTGCGCATCAAGGCCGGAGAATGGGAGCTGGGCAGCACCAACGAGCCATTGCCCTTCCAGCTGGCTGGCGCCAAGAGCATCGACGTGCATCCCTCGTACAATCCCTCAAGCAACTCCAACGACATGGCCATCATTCGTTTGGACAAACGCTTCGAGTTCGCCACACACATTCAGCCCATCTGCATCAGCGACGAGGATCCTGGCGCATCCGAGCGCTGTGTGACCACCGGTTGGGGCAAGCAGGCGTTGTCAAGTAAGTTATTAAAACAAGATTTCATAAAAAAGAGCTGGGAATTGTGACTTAAATTATTTATTTAGCAGACCATAACTAATATCAAAATTTATTTTATTAGTAACATTTTTAACCATCACCTTTAACTAGTTGAAAGATTTTCTTCATTATTTTTAAAATCAATTGAATTTAATATAATTTTTTCCATCATTGCCCATTACTGAATGTCTAGTTAACATCTAGTTGAAATCTAGTTAATTGATGTGCCAAAACAACAAAAAACATCTTTCATCAAATATGGAATTGTGGTGGTATCACTAAACATTCATTTTACATTTGCCCCAGAACTAAAAAATTATTTGGGATTATCAGTAAATTATAAGCTGCAATTTTTACTCATACTAAATATTTTGATGGAAATTTCACAACCACTAAATTTTTACTTGAGAGTTCTTATCAGCACTAAAATCTTTTTACTTGTGGTTTTCTTCATTATTTAATATTTAGTTTCAATTTTTACTACAACTATTTATTTACTTGTATTTTCGCATTAAATTACATACTAAAAAATACATAACTTATTTATTATGTTATTATATATTATTATAATTTTAATTATATATATAATTAATTATATATATAATATATAATTATAATTAACTAATTTATTTGATACTTGCAGTCCACGAGGAAGGCGCCATTATGCACGTGACCGACACCTCGACGCAGGCGCGCAGCGATTGTGGTGCCGATGGCACCGGCGTCTGCAGTGCCACCAAATTCGATGCCTGTGAGTTCGATGTGGGCAGCGCGCTCGCCTGCGGCACGGGATCCAATGTCAAGCTCAAGGGTATCTACAGTGCCGAGTCCAACTGCGGCGAGAATCAATCTGTGCGCTTCTCCAAGCCCGACATCAAGTGGATTAACCAGGCGTTTGCCGATCGCAGCAAGCCCTTGCTCCTCAGGCGTTTCTAGAGACGCACCATTAACCAAGTGTACAACAAGCAGATGATGATAAAGTTGATGAAGATGATAACTATGATGATGATGATGATGATAAAGAGGAATCCATCAAGTGACAGCTCAACTGTTGCACACGATTTATTTAGTTGAACTATTTTTAATTTAGCCAACTTTTGCACTGCTCCTCCCCCCACTTGCCCCTCCACTCCCCTCACCCCTGGACCAGCACCACCACAATCAACACCACACACACACACACATCTCCACATAAAATCATGCATGCCAGTCTTTCTAATTTATTCAGAAACAAGTTGCCCCGTTTAGAGCTCTCACACTGACACACTTGTTTATTTTAACTGCCAGCAAATTGTTTAAATTTATTTTCTCTATTAGTTCAAATAAGCATCAACATTTTCTACTGTTGTATTTGAGTCCAGCAAGTTGTAAAATATTTAATTATAAGTCTAGTTTCTACGGACAAGCTCGATGAAATGCCAATACGGAAACCCAAAAGATCCACAAATAATGACAGCCCCGCCATCCACCCCACTTCCACCCACTTCCATAAGAGAAATTGAGATTATAAAAGATACATAATTTTTTTGATTTTTTCTATTTACATTTACTTACTACTCGTACCTAGGCTTAAGATCCTCCCCTCACCTTATAGCCCCTATGTGCACCCTTCAAGCATAATAATGTAATGAGAGCACACCGATCCCCAATCCCGATCCAGAGATTTACAGTTATTTAAAGCTTTTTCCTATATCGTAAATCTCGAAATCGTATCTATATATACTATATATATATAAATGTATATGTAATATGTTAAACATGTTGTATAAAGTGTCTATGCATCTAAAATTTAGCTTCTTATTTAATTTTTAAATAAAGAGAAATTATTTAGATTATATATAACAAACGGCCTTTTATTATATTGACATCAGTTTCTGGCCAGATCATAATTGCTGGTATACCAACTTACAGATGCATCGATGGCCTCCTTAAAGTCTGTGAACCGAAAGTCGGGCAATAAACTGCGTAATTTTGCATTGGATGCCGTCTTCTTGTATTGTCCATCCGCCTTGCTCGTATCACAGACGAGTTTGCCCTAAAAAGCAGTTAATTTTTAAATAAAACAATGCAATATAAAGTGTGTAAGGTACTTACCTTAAAGTTAAATGCCTTGGCTATGGCCTCAGCCACATCGTAGATGGTTACCTCCGCCGACTCGTCCACGCTGAGCACAATGGGCTCCACGCTGTTGTACTGCCGCAGCACCCAAATCATTAACTTGGCCAAGTCCAGTGAATAGATGAACTGACGCAACGGCTTGCCACTGCCATAGACTGTGAAGATCTTATCGCTTTCGGGTATTTCCGGCTGCTCGGTGCGCAGCTTGTGCATGCGATGGATCATGCCGGGTATAACATGGCTAACCTCGGGCTTGTAGTTGTCGTGCGGGCCAAAAATGTTGCATGGTATTACAGACGTGTACAAATGACCGTACTTGTCGTGATAGGCGTGGTTCTGAATGTCTATCAGGCGCTTGGCATACGAATAACCATAGTTGGACTCGTGGGGCGGTCCGTTGTGCACCATTGTCTCGTCAATGGGGTAGCTGGTCTTGTCCGGGAATATGCAGGTGGACAGGCAGGAGACGACCTTTGTGCAGCCCTTTTCGTGCGCTGTGTGCAGCACATGATCGTTTATCAGCAAATTGTTGCGCTGCAAATGACATTTGTTATTAATTAGTTTTCACCTGGAACAACTGTTGTTGACTTACCAAGAAATCCAGATTGTTATTCATATTGTGAAACAGGCCACCGACCATGGCCGCCAGGTGTATCACATGCGTCGGCTGCACTTTATCAAACAATGCTTGCGTGGCAGCCAGATTTCTAAATTGTTTACATATATTACTTTTGGTCGTGTCACACACAAAACTCAAATAAAACCCACGTTAGATCGGCGTCTTTGGAGCCGGCAAAGAACCATTCCTCGTCGCTTGGCTGCTGCTCCTTGATGACAGCTTCCAGGGCCTTGCCAACAAGACCTGTTCCACCTGTAACTAGCACCTTTTTCATTTTATAACACTTGTTTGCGGCCACTTAACTTTTTATCAACAAATACAACCGCCTGATTGTCTGCTAGGCAATTTGTCGATAGCGTGATATGTTATCGATTTTTGATATATCGCAGTCAGCTGATAATAGAAGGACCCGAAGAGTTGGCAGCACCGTTGTGATAGTTGCCACCAGTGTTGCCAGGAGTTGAGCGCCCGCAAAAGCTAGATTTTGAGAAAAAATAAGCTAAAATAAGCTAAACACAAAATTGCAAAGAAAATGCAAGAAAACATACAATATCATAAGGTTTTTCTTGAAGCTAAATTAGTTAACATATCATATCATTATTTTCGTCCTCATTTATATGAATTTGGTTTTTTTATTAAGACTAACATATTTTTGTGATTGAGCCCATTGATGAAAAAGGTTTTTTGGACGCCAAATGCTGCCTTATATCAAAAACTTTTGCTGCTATTGTTAATTTGCAATAGCAGCAATATGCTTTTGTTGCGTCAAGTGGCAATTTCCGAAGCCAATCCTTAAATTTACTACTTTCCAGTTAAGCATCGCGGAATAGTTGCTTTTACAATATTTTTGGCATTTTTGCAAGCTTCACTTTGATTTCACAATTCAAAATCGGCGATAACACACCAATCAACATATGGATGACCCCACCGATTAGATATCTTGTTCTTTGTAACGTGAACTTTATTCTAATGATCGTGAATTTGTTATCATAAGAATAAAGTTTACGTAACAAAGAACAAGATCCGATATTTTTAGGCCGTGAAATATTTCGTTGATGTCCCGAAAACATTTATTGCTAGAATATGCTATATGAATTTTAGAATATGCTAGATTTCAGGCTATAAGCTATTTGCAAATTTTATCTGGGGTGCCACAGAAATCGCTATCGCTTGAAATTCACTTGAATTTGTATGCAATTTAAGTGAAATTCGAGCGAAAGCGATTTCTGTGGACCCCCGTATAAGATTTTTCATTTTGAAAAATGCTAGATCTAGCCTGAAATATGCTAAATTGACAACACTGGTTGCCACCGTGATTTGGGAGCTAAGGCTGCCAACCTGTTTTGCCAAAGTTGGGTCAAGTGGCAACCTTGTTTTTCTAGCCGGCCGCCAGCAGTGAAAAAATTTGTTTATGCTGTGAAAATGCACAATAAATAAATAAACAACATGGATACGCAAATTATAGATGCCGTAAACGACTTCCTGGTAAGATTTGAAGCGGCTGCAGTTGAATGTAGCTAATAAAGCGCGCTATTTCATACAGAAAGTGGACTCCATTGACGAGGCGTTTGTGAGCGTCATTGTTTTCAAGCCAGAAGATGATAAAGCGAGTAAATTTACCGAAAACTTGGGTAAGTGCGTATAAAATAAGTTGTGGATGTGCATTTTATGAGTATTTCGTGCAGTCACCGCATTCGGCAATGTGGAGAATCGGGATCAGGTGCTGCGTGCGTACTTGCTGCGTGCCGCAGAAGCGCCCAGTTACCACATGCAGGTGCTGATGGGGGCACTGCCCAAATTGGTGGACGCACATCTCATTACGGCGAGGTAAGTGATTCCCTAAAAGACTGTGATGATAATATTAATATATACACCTCTCTAGAATGCTTTGCGACAAGGTGCTGTTCTGTGAGAAACTCGAGTATGAGCGTAAAACCTTTTGGATTGAGAGCTTTCGGCTCATCAAGAAGGTGATTGCCCATGTGGACTACAAGGGCGTGCGTGAGATTATGAAGGCGTGTCGGGACAAGGCACAATGGTTTCCCCTCAACGTCAATGTCACGTATCTGCCACAATTGCTGGCCGTCGAGGAAATCCTGCGCTTCATATTCGATCGCAACAATTGCCTGCTGCCTGCTTACTTTATTGCCAACGAGATAATGCGACCGTTTCCCTATCACTGGAAACTGAACAAGGTGATGACAGACTTTGTTGAGGAGTTTCGGACGACTGCCCAAATGGTTTCCATCATCGGTCATGCCAATATGCTGCCCATTGTCGAGCACTTTGGCTATGCGGATCATTTGATGAATTCCTGGCGACTGGATCACAGCACATTGAAGTTCAACTTTAAGGGCAGCCTGCCCTATGAGCCCGAACTGATGGAGGATCAGACGCCGCTGCTTCGCTATGTGCTGGAGCAGCCCTATTCAAGGGAAATGGTCTCCGTCATGCTGAATCTGCAAAAGCATCAGAAGCAGCGTTACAATGCGCTGGAGGAGCAGCTGGTCAATCTGATAATACACGCCATGGAAATGACGGAAACCAATGATGCCACTGCAGGCAGTGGCTTCAATGCCTCCGACGAACAAATCACGCCCAACGAATGGGTCTGGCTGCATCTGTCCTCACAGCTGATATACTTTGTGCTGTTCCAATTCGTCAGCTTTATGCACATTGTTCTCGCTCTGCACGAGAAGGTGGAGTTTACTTATTAATGTTAAATTCCTAATATATTTATTAATATTTTATAACTTCTCTTGCAGCTGTCGAAGCTGGAGCTGCGCAAGGGACGCGACCAGCTGATGTGGATACTGCTGCAGTTCATCTCGGGCAGCATACAAAAGAATCCCGTAGGTTAAACGACTTTTCTCTTATTCCACTTACTACATTTTTAATTATTCTTTGCAGATTACCAACTTTTTGCCAGTATTTCGACTGTTTGATCTGCTTTATCCGGAGCAGGAGCCTCTCAAGCTGCCCGACTACAACAAGTCTTCCATGGTGCGTCACATGGCGCCCATTTGCATCTGGATACATCTGATGAAAAAGGCGCGTGTGGAGAACATGAATATAACACGACCACTGCCCATAGCATTGAAGAATCATCACGAGTGCGTTCTCAATTAAATTCATTGTAAGATCTTTTATTAATGTTCCATCTCTGACAGCTTTCTGCAGCATCTAGTTGCTCCAAATAGCATGATGAACGTGACGCTCGGCAACGATTTCCGCATCATACTCATCTGCAATGCCTACTCGACGAATCAGGAGTATTTCGCCAGGCACATGAATATCTTGCTGGATGCGATGAATGGAAATGCCAAGACGGCGAATGGCACACAGATTCCAGCGGTTACCTACTCGGTGGCAGTGCTCGACAGTCTGACGGTGCACAGCAAGATGTCGCTGATCCACAGTTTTGTCACCCAAATGCTGAAGCAGGCGCAGAGCAAGACACTTGTGCCTGCTCCAGCGTTAATAGAAACCTATGCAAGATTGTTGGTCTACACAGAGATTGAGTCGCTGGGCATTAAGGGATTTCTAAGTGAGTTTTTGGTTATTTTGCGTGAATTTTAATAATAAATTTGTATCTAATTTTTAGCTCAATTACTGCCTACGGTGTTCAAGAACCATGCTTGGGCCATGCTGCACACGCTGATGGAAATGTTCTCCTACAGATTGCATCATGTGCCCACACACTATCGCGTCCAGCTGCTGTCGCTGCTCTATTCGCTCTCCTCAGTGCCACAGACCAACAAAATGCAGTTGAATCTATGGTAAGTTAGGCAATTGAGTTTCTTCTCTCATATAATTATTAATTTCCTGCAGCTTCGAGTCGACTGCATTGCGTTTGATCACCAGCATAGGCTCTGCTGAGTTTCAATCGCAGTTTTCGCGCTATATGAACGACAAGTCACCTGGCAGCGTGGCCTCCAACGAGAGCGAGGAGTTGAATCGCCTGCTCATCCTAACGCTGGCCCGTTCAATGCACGTGCATGGCGGCGGCGATGAGTTGGCTGGCTGGTGCAAGGACTTCTTGTCCAACATCATGCAGCACACGCCGCATTCGTGGCCCGTTCAGTCCTTGAACTGCTTTCCGCCCGCACTGAACGAGTATTTCACACAGAACAATCATCCGGCGGAGAACAAGCAGCAGCTGAAAAAGTCTGTTGAGGAGGAGTATCGCAACTGGACATCCATGTCCAATGAGAACGACATCATTGCCCACTTCATCAGGCCCAACACAAATCCGCTGTTTCTGTGTCTGCTCTTCAAGATCATTTGGGAGACGGAGAGCATCAGTCCAGTGGCATATAAGTATGTAAACTATCAATTGAATGCTTTTTCCACAATTATTTCAATTTATTGCCCGCTTAGAATTCTGGAGGGGATCAGTGCACGCGCTTTGTCCACACATCTGCGTAAATTCTGCGATTATTTGGTGGCCGAAGTGGCCAGTTCCTCGGACGGACGTGACTTTATACACAAGTGTGTGGACACCATCAACAACATGATCTGGAAGTTCAATGTGGTCACCATTGATCGCCTGGTGCTCTGCCTGGCACTGCGCACCCACGAGGGCAACGAAGCGCAGGTCTGCCTGATCATCATTCAGCTGCTGCTGCTGAAGGCCTCCGAGCTGCGAAATCGTGTGCTGGAGTTCTGCAAGGACAATAATCCCGATCACTGGAAGCAGAACAACTGGTGAGTAAGCTCCGTATTTGAAGATATCTTCTAATTGTTAACCTTGGCTTGCAGGCACGAGAAGCATCTGTCCTTCCATCAGAATTATCCCGAGAAGTTCGCACCCGATGAATCCGCATCGCAGATTCCATTGCCCGTTTACTTCAGCAATGTTTGTCTCCGTTTCCTGCCCGTTCTCGACGTGGTTGTGCATCGCTTCATTGAGCTGACCATACCGAATGTGCATCAAATCATTGGCATCATTCTGGATCACCTCAGCATTCTCTACAAGTTTCACGATCGTCCCATAACTTATCTGTACAACACTTTGCATTATTATGAGCGGATTCTGAGGGATCGCCTGCCACTAAAGAAGAAATTGGTAAGCAGTTGAGGGAGAGAGTCTTTTACAGAAACTGGCTTAACTCATCTCTTCCACAGGTTAGCGCCATAACCAGCGCCTTCAGCGAGATCCGTCCGTCCAACTGGAGTGTCAGTGAGCCCTATAAGGCCTACCTGCAGAGCCAGGACACATTGTGGACGCCGGAGCTGAGCTACTACATGAATCTCATTAGACGACTGGCAGACAGTGAGTGAATTCTTTAGGGATTTCCTCCTGAATTACTGTTAACCGCGTTGTTTGTACTTCTTGCAGCAATCAGTGGCAAGAACGTCTTCTACACCACCGACTGGCGTTTCAATGAGTTCCCCAATGCACCAACCCATGCGCTCTATGTGACCTGCGTAGAACTGTTGGGTCTGCCATTGGCGCCTTCTGTGGTCGCTGGCAACATCATCGATGTGATTGTCAATGGCTATGCGGTCATTCCGCAGAAGGAGATCCACAGCTACATCAATGCGGTGGGCATTGTGCTGGCCGCCCTGCCGGAACCCTACTGGAGTGCCATCTACGATCGCCTGCAGGACATGCTTAACACACCCAACATGCTCAACTGGACGTACCGCTTCAATGCCTTCGAGCTGTTCAACTTCAAGACGGTGCGCGAGGCGATGCTGGAGAAGAGCTACGCTGTCGTCCTGGCCGTGGCCCATGCGGTCTTCCATCACATGGGCGCCTTCAAGCTGGCCACCATGACGCTGTACATTAAGGAGAAGCTGAAGCCGTGTGTGCGCACCGAGCATCAGCTGCTCTACCTGTGCCATGTCTTTGGCCCCTTCCTGCAGCGCATCGAGCAGGAGAAGCCCAATGCTGTGGCGGGCATTGCCATCTTCCTGTACGAGATGCTGGAGACTGTGGACAAGCAACATGGACCCAAACCACTCGAGTATATGGATCAGATATGTGACTTTCTGTGAGCAACATTTGAGCACTCATAATAAGTGTGAACCTCAACTAATTGCTTTGTTTTTCTCTCTGCAGCTACCATATTAAGTACATTCATGTGGGCAATATTATCAAAAACGAATCGGAGGCGATTATCAAACGGTTGCGACCGTTGCTGCAGATGCGTTTGCGCTTCATAACTCATCTGAATCTGGAGGATATACACACGGAAAAGGGGTGAGCATACAAATTATTAAATAAAATTATGAAATTTAATAATGATTCTATATACGAATTGGGAAAACAAAAATTAGGAAAACAAAAATTGGGAAAACAAAAGTAAATTGTTTTGATTTCGGCTTTTGCCTATTAGTAAAAAGACAACATTTGTCGAACTATTTATTTAAAAATCAGTACTTGGATTTCGATAGGGTCTACATGTACATATGTATATGTCTGTATGCTGTGTGACACCTTATATAAAAATTCAATAATTTTATCATTTTTGTGTTCGTCGTATGCTTTATATTTCGTATATATTTCTCAATTTTTTTCAACTAAAACAACACACAGATCTGGTACAGATCAATTTGAAGAATCTATAAAACCAGCGGTGGGCACGAAATATGAATTCGGGAGCACAGCAATATCAACTACAACAACACCAACAGCGAGTCTTTTGTGCGAATTCACGGCGCCGAATAGTCATAAAAATAGTTGGGAGCAGTCGCTGCTCCCGGAGCCACTGCGTGCCCACCACTGTATAAAACTATTCGAAAGAATTTAACCAAAGACAGGAAAACCAAAGATACTTTTCCCAACTTTTTTTTCTTTGTACTCTGAATATTTTTCTTAGTTGAAATTCCTAGTTTATGATTCCTAATTTATTATCCCAATTTTTTCTACCCAATTTTGGATTCCTAAAATTTTATTCTTGGTTTTTTTCTTCTTTTTTAAAATTCCTTAAAAAAGTTTCGGAATTCGTATGACGTACTTTGAATAATTATTTGATATTTTAATTTAACATTCCAGCGCTGAATGCAATGCGAATAGCAGTGTAAATACGACAGCAAATGCAAATCAAATGACACAGTCGCCACTGCAGCAGCAACAAGTGCAACAACAACAGCAGCAACAAGCTCAACAGCAACAGCAGCAGCAGCAACAACAGCAGCAGCAGCAACAACAGCAGCAGCAGCAACAAACTGCCGTCTCTGCTCCAGGTTCAGCAACAACGACAAGCGTGCCTCTGGGAAGCGGTGGCAATTCTCAGCAGCAAATGTGGCAGCAAATGCAGCAACAGCAGCTGCAACAGCAGCAGCAGCAGCAACAACAACAACATATGCAAAGTATGGGGATGCGTCACAACTGAAAGAGGAAAACTAGCTTTAGTTTAGTTCTAAGTAGTATTTGTAATAGTATTTATTAGCTTATAAATGCAGTCGGGTATGCACACACTCGCACATAAATTAATTGACTAGGCCCGGAACTTGTCTGTGATTCTGAATCAGGTTTAAGTCGCGCTGACAAGTTCACAACAGTTGCGTTTTGACTGCTGCTCAAGATGCACGCTCTTTGGAGTCTATTTCTGTTGATTGTCGTCGGCGTTGGCAGCGAGCTGTGCGATAGGGGCACCGGTGAGTGCAAGGAGCTGACGGACACGGACTGTCCAGTGATATTCTACAATCAGCATTTGATTGGTGATAACGTCAAGTACTGCGACGAATTCAACGACATCGTTTGCTGTCCCCTATCGCTGAATGCGCAGCACAAAGCGCCCGAGGCTGCGACTCGACCTTATGAGAAGCGTAAGTTGCTGCAGTTCGCATAAGAGGTGATAGCTATAACCCAATCCTCTACAGAATGCAAGCATTTCAATGACTTACGACCCTCGTGCCACACGACGCCCTTCATTGTGGGCGGCTCAAAGGCGGAGAGTCGCGAGTTTCCCTTTATGGCGCTAATTGGCACCAAGGAGCGCAACAAAACCGACATCAACTGGGACTGTGGTGGCACACTGATCCACCCCAGATTTGTGGTCACGGCTGCCCATTGTCTGGTCACAACAGAAACGAAGGAGCAGCGATTGGATCCCAATTTCGATTCGCCCAAGTATGTGGTGCGTCTGGGCGAATTGGACTACAACAGCACCACGGATGATGCCCAGCCGCAGGACTTTAAGGTCGTCAACTATGTGGTGCATCCCTCGTATGACGACGATGAGGATGGCGCCTACAAACACGACATTGCCATCATCGAGCTGGACAGAAATGCGACCCTCAGTGAATATGTGGCACCCGCCTGCTTACCACCCAGCAGTGGCAACGACAATCAACAGCTCACGGCCGCCGGCTGGGGATTCACCGAGGACGCGGGCCACAAGTCATCGCATCTGCTGAAAGTCACCCTGGAACGCTTCGACGACGATCTCTGCATAGCGCGCCTCAGTCTCGACATCGACACGCGCACTCAGCTCTGCGCGGGCACGTTCCGCGGCCACGGCGACACCTGCAACGGCGACTCGGGCGGACCGATATTCGTGCAGCATCCGCATTACAATTGCCTCAAGATCCTCATCGGCGTCACTTCCTATGGCCAGATCTGTGGCAAACAGGGGCTGCCCAGTGTCTACACCAAGGTGCATCTCTACACCGACTGGATTGAGAACATAGTGTGGGCCGAGTGATGCACCCTGCATGCATAATTGACTATTAAAATTTGTCGTATATTTCAATTAAAAACTTAAAACATTTTACACAATTAAAACAAAGTTCAAATTGTAAACAATGTTCGATAGCTACTGCTATCGATAAATATTTAAGGGCTGACAAACTGAATAAAAACATTTAATTGAAGGTTTGCGTCTTTGCTTAAGATGCTGGGCTGCAGATGGCGCCAGCCTCACAGGGTGACCAAACTCTTATCGTTAAAGCGTGCATGTTTTTATGACAGTCTGGCAACACGAGCGAATTGGCGCCAAATGACTCAACTGTTCAAATTTAACACAACCAACACAAAGGTTGAACATTTTTATCATTTATTCAATAGAATAATCGTATGTGATTAGTTCAGTAATCTTAAGTAATCTTATCGTTAAATAAATACATTTTAAAATTTTAATTGATATTTATATTATTAAACGAGTAGCTTGTTAATTTCTAAACTAGCTAAACTTTGTTCGCCAATGACGTTCAAGTTTCAGACAAAAGGTACAGAAAGTTCTACAGTCAGACGAAAATCTAGACAAACTTCAAAGCGAGAAACTATTTGGTTTAGTTTGGATATTATTTGGAATTTTATTTTGTTTCCATAAAACATGTTAACATTTTGCACTTTTACAAAGTTGTTTGAGCTTTTAATTATGCTTGACGTTGTTGCTGTTGTTGTTGTTGCGCCCAACCATTGAAGTCGTTGCCAGCAACAGAAAGGAAAGTTCTCAAATGCCGAATATAAATATTCGTATTCGTTTTCGTTGTCGTATTCGCATTCGCTTATTGGCAAAGCGTTGACAAAATTTATGTAAAAGCGATTTTTAATTTCAGATAAAGTTCTGTTCGCTTGGCCGTTGATTACCTAGCTGCCTGCCTGCCTGTCTTGGTGCAGCATTTTGTGGCAAGTGTGGCAAGTGTAAAATGATAAATGCACTTTCATTGCATAACGACAGGCGCTTTTGGAATTTATGCGGCCGGACAAAATGTCATAGCAATTAGCTATGGTACTCTGTAAGGGTGCATGCGTGCATGTGTGAGAGTGTGTGTGTGTGTGACATGCAAAGAGTGTTGCCAGAGAGTTCATTTAAATTTAAATGCTGTTAAGCTGCGTTGAGCAGAAACAAAACCAAAAAGAACGAGCGACGGCAACGACACCTGGCGATTAATTAAAATAACTGTTTATCAACACGAATTAATCATGTTTAAACATGCCCCAAGCTCGTGAGACCGCATACAAAAGTGGCATGCAACGGCCGTTTTTGGTCATGTTATCCGCGAACTCTTGATGGATGCCACGCGGGGTCGGATCGGTGGTGGAGGAGGGGGCGGGTTCAAACAAACAAGCAACACACGTTGTTCCACAAGCTAAAATCGGAAATTCAAGTTTTAGAAGAGCTTTCACTTGGTTTAAATTTGAATATAAAATATGAGAATAAAATAAAGATGAAAAGATTTAGATTGTTGATTGAGCTAAATATACAACAAATATTAAATTATATTTATTGAAAAATAATAATAATAAAAAGAAAACTAAATTTAATATAAAAATTAACTTGGCCGCGCTGGGACTTAAATAAAATATAAAAATTAAAATAAATAAAATTAAGGCTTTTGAGATTTTCGGAACACGCCTTCATGGCATGCAGAACCGAACTAACCTCAAAGAGTGGCCAGCGGCAATCCGTTTATCTGAAAACTTTAATGCGCGTTTGTGTGCAATTAAGAGTATAATACGTGTGTACTTACACATAATATGTATTTATTATCAGTAGGTTACGAGTATTCGCGGAAAACTTTCAAAATGACAGGTCGTGATTGGGTCCATTGCCTTTGGGCGCCTTAACTTCAAGCCGTAATCCGAAACCGAATCCAAATCCGAGGACAGTCAACCGATAAGCGTCAACCGTCAGCCGTTAACTGACTCGTATTCTAAGCATTCTGTCACGCGGCTGCCATTAGCCTCGAGCTCAATGGAGCCTTGCGAGATGCATGTAAAATGCGTTGTAATTGTCAGCTGAATGGACATGTGAAGAGCATTCGGTTACCCAAAGCGACAGAGAGTGAGAGAGAAAGGGAAAAAGAGAAAGGGAGCGACTGACACCAGAGTGCATAGAATTTGAGTCAGTGGCGCGTGTCAAAAGACTCCGGAATGAACTCAAACGTCAGGACGTTGCTGCAACAAGGAATTTGCTGAATAATTTCAGGACAATTTATTTGAAACGTGTCACGGTATTTAACTCTTAATCGTTAGCGATTGAACTTGAAACGATTGAAAGCTGTATAACTAAAGATTTCACTTTTACATACATATGTATATTTCAGTCAAATTTATAATTGAAGAAAATATTCATTATTAAGTGATTATATTAATTGCACATTTTATTGGAATTTATTTATTTTATTTTATATTTCTCAGAAAATACTGTATGAGCGAAAATTAAAATTTCTGCATTTAAGTTTAAAGTATTTAAGGAACTTATTTACACCTCTTTTCATTTTATTTTTATTTTCGACTTATAAATTTCTTTGATGCTCCTTTTGTAAACGCACTCAACAGCCAATTATCGTTTGGCAAGGCATTGATATAGACAAATCTGTTGTTGATTTGTCTGCCTTTGATTTATGAGTCTGCTGCCTGTCCAAGCCCAATTAAGCTGCTGGTCAAGTTAAGACCCCGATTGTAATCACCTGTTCAAAGTACGCATAAACCGACTAACTAAAACAATAGCAATCGAGAATTGGTCGGATAGGAATAGTGTCATCAATTGTATGAATGTGTGTGTGTGTGAGTGTGTCTAGTTTGCTGTCGGGCAATTATCGACGCTTGAACAGTTTCTTGCCTGACTGACAAAGCGTGACAATTGGGCAGTCGGCGATTTATCGGTGACGGGAGCTTGATAAGTTGTTGCCCCCAGTTGAATCAACATCAAACATCGTTTAAAGCAGCTTCTTAACCTCGTAAACTATCACGGACATTCCCACGCAACAATGTTGCAAAATAAATTGAGCGCAGCGATTGCCGGCAATCGTCCTTTAACTCGTTTGCACAAAATTCAATTACTTCCGCTGGTTATTACTGCCACCCGGCTGCCAATATACATACCTATACCTAAATATACCTTTACATTTACAAATATATGTATATTTGTGTGTATATGTATAAAAGTACTATACATACATATACATTTATATTGAAAGCTAGTCTAAAGCACTTGCGAATGAAATTGCATTTAGGCAACCAGTGCACCAACTGTGCACGCATTTTATGCAGCTATTGGAATTGCCAAGAGCTGCGAAGGAAGCAGTGTGAGGTGGGTGGAATGGTGGGGAGAGGGAGACGCCAACAAGGTGTGCGCAAGTTCACGCAGGTGTTTATTGAGTTGAGTATACGAATGCACTTAAGATTCCAGATAGTGAATAATGATAATAATGATAATGATGTAATAATATTGATAATAATACTGATGAATGATGATTGATGAATGCTAATGCTAATGCTAATGCTAATGCTAATGCTAATGCTAATGCTAATGCTAATGCTAATGCTAATGCTAATGCTAATGCTAATGCTAATGCTAATGCTAATGCTAATGCTAATGCTAATGCTAATGCTAATGCTAATGCTAATGCTAATGCGAATGCTAATGCTAATGCTAATGCTAATGCTAATGCTAATGCTAATGATAAATAAGTGAATATTCAATAGCTCGACAATCTGACTATGAACATGCAACTTAAATTTCTTGTAGTTTTACCTTTGTCTTCCTTTTTTTATGTCCAGACTTAAGCGTAGCACTTTGCTTACTTTATTCAGATGCAACTAAATCCCTGCCATTGAAATGGACACGTGAACTGTGCACAGCATGCAGTACAGGTTTAACATCAACAGCAGCTACGTTGCTGCTTGAACTTTTCAGGTTGAGCTTAAGACGCATGGAGTTGCACAACACAATCACAATCACAATGACAATCAACTGAACTGAAGCTGCATGCCACATTTTGGGGTGGCCACTTGTCACAGCTGTGTGCATAATTGAAATCCCGAATTCTGGTTTAGGTACCAGCCAAATCAAATGTTGTTCTGGCAACAAAGACGTTTTTACCGCTTGCCCATTGAAAAATCAACTAACGTTTTTCAAATAGCATCCACAAAACGCACGGCGCACGGCGCCTGCGCAGATCCGCGTGGAACGCATTCGCATCTTCAGTTCTTAAGCAATGCCTTCTGTTGATTTCACTTCAGTACGACGTCGGCTGGCACAACAGACGCATCGTCGCTGCCGTGACACGGATCCGTGTCTCGTGTCTAGTCCATTTAACGGTATTTTGAATAATTCAAAAGGGCGTCTAAAATTTACTTTTTGAGAAAACTAAACTGAATGCGCGTTGAATTGCAATTGAAATACGCCGCGTGGGCTGCAAAAAATATTTATAAAAAAAGAGCGAATAAAAGAAATTGTTGCATGCTTTTAGGCAGCGCAATTGTTGATTGATATTTGTGTGATTGTGTGAGTGTGTGTGTCTCGGCGAATGCTTTTTTGATTAAAGCGCGCGCGTGAATAGTTTTGTGAATAGTTTTTGTGTGCAATCAGCAAATTGACAGGCAACTCTCATGGCATAAAGGCGTCCGCAACTAATTGCCCAAAGCTGGTAAGCGAATTGACCCGGAGTTATAAGCCCAACAAATGTTGGTCCCATATCAAGCAAACAAATGTGGCTATTCAAGTGCTCACATCAATCAGAACAACATCAACACACAAAAGTCGAAGACATGAATTGAGTACCCGAGTCTTTTTTATGCGATTTGTTGCCAGTGGCAGTTGACTTTTAAGTGGCTCTGTAGACACATGTTTACTGCCTTTACCTTCGACCACGCACATTCGAAATCACTTAGCAATTTGTGGCCACAGCAGTCGATTCGGCATTGGGAGTCCTTACGAGCACTGACACTGGCTTTGTCATCCTCACTGTCATTGTGTCGTCTGTTTAATTTCACAATTCATTTCATGTCAAACGGCTTGTCAATGGCTCTGCTTTTGGTTTGGTTTTTCTCAGAACTCAGTGTCGTTATCTAGCCTTAGCCTCAGCTCCAACTCCAACTCCAACTCCAATTTCAAGTGAACAAAGCCAACGAGAACCAAAAAAGACACGGCTGTCAAGACGTTTGAATTTGATGTATTAACTGTTTGCCTTTGGTTCGCACTCGTACTCGTATTCGTACTCGTATTGTGCAGCTGCTTAGCATACGGAAAATGTCGTCAGGAGAGCTCAGAAAATTGTGCACAGGACGAGCTCTTTGTTGGACACAATTGTGACACCTCACTAAATTAGGTACTTCCCCATGAGCAGTGACAGCTTAAGTGCTGATCAAACTGATAGTCAGTGTTTTTATAGCACGGCTTACTCGATGTTGATAGCACGAGTTTAAAATGTGACTTTATTTTTCGAGGGATTTAGATTAATGCTATCAAGGCTGTTTCTTTTAAAATAAAATTCATTTAAAATGATGTGATGACATTTATTTAATCGGGTTTATTTTTTAAAACTCTAAATATTTTAAAGAATTGGAATTTTTTGAATTTTCTACTAAAATAATAAAAAAATTAGTGAATGTGAATGCATTTTATTTTATTTAATACACTCATATTTTTTAAAATTTTACAAGCAACATTCTCGCATTTTATTTATTTATTAAATGTCAACTAAGAGCAGTTGACCAATTAAGTCAAAATTAAAGTATAGTTAATTAAAATAAAAATATAATTATATATTTATAATTATATTTAAATTTAAACTGAAATGATAAAAAGTTAATTTAAAATTAAATATCTAGGGGTATTAAAAATTATGAAATGATCCAACATTCATTTAAACATGTATTAAGAGAACTGGCTGCGAAAACGGAATTTGAAACAGTTGTAAATAATTGTACATCCACTCAACTGTACGAGTGTTTTAAGCTCTTAAGCATCATTAACACACTACATTCTGTGAGCTTTAGCATATTGATCAATGACCACTAATTAATAATAATCTGTTACAATTTGTACGAGTAAAGTGCCCTGCAAATGGCATATTAATTTATGATATTATCAATATGAGATGGAGGCGGAAATGCCACTTAATCGTACTAGTTGATTATTTGACCCAAGTAATATGCAAATCTCACTCATCCTTCAACACGTCCAATATCCAATTAGCCCCTGTCCTGTTCAATATTCCTCATTGGCTTTGGCTTTGACTTTTGGCTAATTGAGCTTAGGTCTAATGGGGCACGGCTCTATAAACATATATCTAAACATAAGCCAATGTGAAGTACTAACAATACTTCAAACAATTTGCTTACCTACCCAAAAAAATAGAGAAGAGAAGAGAAGTGGGAGAAACACAAGTGGGGGAGTGGCAAGTCTGGCATTTCTCGCAAGTTCGCGGCGCAACGCCTTCGGTTTGGTCTTTTGGGCGGATTTTTCTGGCTTTACTTTTGCTGACTGCTATTTTATGGTAGCCATTAAAGGAAATTGAATATAATTTTGTTTGCTAAGCTCTTCCATAAACTTCCCAAGTGCCTGGTGCTGCTATATGATTTTTTTCTCTCTCTCTTTATTTTCCTGCTGCTGTTTTGTAAGGTTTTCATATTTTATTAAGTTCACGCCATAAAAAGGTCGACAAGGGAAGTCAAAGTCAAAGCGGCCTTAGTTTTAATGGAACTGGAGGCCCAACTCCCTCTCTTTGCTGTCTTCTTAGAGAGTGCATAAATATGATTGAGAAATTTACAAGCAATGTTAGATCTGCAGCTTAACAGTTGACCAAAGGGTCAAAATGACTGATGAATGCCCAAGACAGAAGCTCAGTTGCTGGCCACATCGTAGTCAATAATGCCAGACCTATTTTATCTGCATGTACAGATACTTATGTGTGTAACTGTAGACCACAATAGTCCTTCATTTTTGGCAGCCAAGACATTTCGTGTTTGGCCCACTTGCTTACCGATTTCATTATTTATTTAAGTTGGTAAAAGCAAACTTGCATATTGGAATCCACTAAGAAATAGGAAAATGAGAACTGACAAAGTGGAAGAATGGGAGAATAAAGGAGAACTGGGAAATGGCAAAATAATAAATTGTTTGCTGCGGCTGTTTGTTTTTGTCGAAGTGTTTGGCCTTGTTTGGCTGTCACCACATCCTTCTGTTGTTTGTCTATCTTTGGGTTAGATTTGTCGAGTTATTCTTATAGGCTCTCCAATCAAATGCAAAACATTGTTTTCATTTAATTTAAATTTTGATATATTGTTTCGCTATTTCTGACTCAAAAAAACTTGACAAATTCGACTGATTTTATACCCTTTTTTTAGGGAAATTTGTGCGAATTTAAAAAGTTTCCTCATCAATATTACTTATTTTGCAGATTTACTTTTTTATTTTTATCGCGGTTTTATGATTCTTTTAGTTCAGTGCTGATTCCCAAATGCTTTTACAAATCTGTAGAGAAGCTGCGTGTGCTGTCATTTTGATATACCTGGGCTTAAATACATCTCCTCTCATTGGGTACCACATTTTGTTGATTTTCTTTGGCAAATATCCTTGACTTCCATCTCCTTCACCCACTCGGTTCGTTTTCATTTTCATTTTCATTTGTATACGTCCTGTGAGACAGGGATGATACCGAAGCCATCAATCAAATCAAATTCCTTAGATAATGTACTAAGACATTGCTATAATTTGGTGGTAAAAGGTGTGCGACTGACAGCACTTCAGGGTCAAAGGTTGCTCTTAAATATATAAATAAAGTAGCAACCAAATCGGAGAGGGCTTAAAAGATGTAGAAAATATGCTACAATAAATGTGTTAAAAACAAGCTAAAAATGGTAGAAATAATTTAAATCGTTCAAAAAACTAGAATAAGCTACTTAATGTGCCACATTACGTATACGACATGTTGGGCATATTGAGGTTAAATCTAATAAACATTTTCCGCTTTTCTGCACGCATGAATGTTAATGTTGATTGTTGTAACTTTTTGACTCGAGACAAGCAGTTTTGAGGACCTTTTCCCAACGCTCTCAATCTCTGGTGATGATTTGCTATGTAGTAGAAATTATGCCAGAAAAACCCCAAAGACACACACACAAGACACACAAATCTACAGCTGTAGTAGCTTGTTGCTTGTGTATAACTAGGCATAGTTAAGGGTTGTTGTTGTTCTTATTGCTGTTGCCGTCTGCCTATTTGGCTTTTATAGTTAGCGGCAGAGGCAGTGGCAGCAATTTTGGCCAAAGTTTATGTGCGCTGGCAGCCAGAAAGATGCTCTGACGATAAATTTAACACAACTTGACTTCAAGTTTGCCCATTTAGATTGAAAGATCTAAAACTTGAAACTACCAAGAATATTTGACGTACTTGAAAAGGGTAGTAAGCCGTTGGCCATCTATCTGCTCGGATTTCTGGAATACTCGGCTCGTAAAATCAAGCCACAGGCTAACCACTTGATAGCCAAGCATATAATTTGATTTCGTCTCTAATTAACCAGCTACATTTAAAGTTTTTCACTTGAATGCCAATTCCATTTTCCATCTTTCACTTTCCCACTTTCCATTCACCGTCAACGAGTTTCACGGCAAACTACACGTGTTTAACAAGTTCATGAACCTCGACTTGTAACTCAGTTATGCAGCATTTTTTTCATAGAATTTGTAAAACATTCGGCGACGTTTCTTCAAGCATAGCTAAGTGTATGTATATTTTTTTTTAGCACTTGCTGTCTGTTGCACAGCGTGTCAGCTGCCACATCCTGTGGCACTGTGGTCGCTTCAGCTTATTAAAATCAAATAACTTGAGGGCTTGAGAATTAAGTTGATTTGCATATTTACTGAGAAACGTTTTTGACATTGACGCTCTTAATATACGCATACTTGCCTCCATCACTGTATTATGTTAAGCTACTTAAACTATTACAGCTTGTATTTGTCGCTTAGACCTGTGGCTTATTTAAATTAAAAAATAAATAATATAAATAAATTATAAAAATATTATAAAATGAATTCTACTGTTTTCGAATGTTTTAAATAATTAAAAAATGCTATTCATTTTGGTTGGTCTTGAATTTTTTATAATATAAATATAAATCATAATTTTTGCAAATGTTAGTCAAACTTTATGTTAACTTGGCTTTAGGTTGCTCAATCGATTCGACTGTGATTTGAATCGCAATCAAATTTAATTCAGAAATGCATTCAAATTGGTTCCAGGAAAACAAGTTCTAATCTAACACAAATACTATTGTTGACATTTCTATCCCGACCCACTGTGCACCTGACTGACAGTAAAGCTATGTGTTGTCAGTTTTTGCAGTGGTTGCTTTTCATTCCGCCCTTCTCTTCCTTCCTTTTTCTCTCTCTTTTTCTCTACCTGCAAATTCTGAACTGTTTGCCTAATGTCTGTTTGGTTTCGTAGCACAACAAGCCTTGTGAAAAACTTATCATAAAAGTTTTTGCAAAAGTTGTCAAGGTTTTTGTCGTTTGTGCTGTTTTGTCATTTGCAGCGCCCAGCTAAAATAATTATTTATAACTTAAAAGCAAAGTAGCGGAAGGAGCAAAAATAAATAAATAAATAAATAAAACGAACAGCAGCCATCAAAGTATAAAACCAATAAATAATTCCCTTATTTGGAAAAAGTTGTTACACGCGCTACAAATGATGCAATGACAAATCACGCGAATTTTGATATAATTTTTTATGCTTTAATTGGCACTGTATGCGGGTTATAAAAATACGTCAATAGCAAAACAAAAAAGGACAACAATCGATAGCTCAAGAGCGACATTCGGGCCACTTGAGGCAACAATAATAATCGTTCGAGTGTGGCAATCCATAGACACTGTGTCCCTGTCTCTGTCTCAGTCTGTCCTTGTCTCTGTCTATGTCTGTTCGTCAGTTTGTTTGTCTGTCATTGACAGACAGTCATAAATATGGAAAGACATAAAAAAAGTGCCAGCCAAAAACTACAGGCAGTACTACACGTACATATGGCACTGACGACAACTCCGCCCATCTTCCATTCCCATCCGACATCGTCCATCGCCCATCGCCCATCGACATAACAAACTGCAGGATCTGTTTTTCTGATTGTTCTTTGCCAGGGCAACGTTTGATGGAATGTCTGAAATGTCTACAATTTTGGTCTGTCCTTTGTGTTAACTTGGCCGCTTCATTCAGGCGTGTAAAATGAGCACGAGCTTGTCATCATCTTAAATTTACTTAATTAATTTAAATTTTCTGATTTATTAAAGTAAAGTTGGGCCTATAGAAGCATTTTTTATCGAAACATTAAAGACTTCTTTCGTAATTTTCATTCTTTGTTATTATATATTTAGTATATATTTTTTTTTAGCTTTATTTTGATATTTTTAATTTCAACATCAGCTTTTAAATTTTACTTTTTTGTGCTGTATTTTACTATTCAAAAATGTCTCTACAAATATTTTAAACTCCTCATTTTAATTTTTTGCCCGTATTCAAAAAATTTTGTTGAATTTTTTAATATTATTTCTAGCAATTGTTTTTTGTGTGAATGAAATGCAAATTTGTACTTTTGTTATTAGCATTAAATTGTAAAGTGTCTTTAGAACTCATTTATGACACTTTTGTGGCAATTGTTTCGGGCAAATCTAAAGCGAAAAATGTGCTTTTATATGGTTATTGTCGATGTCGATGGGTCGGCAGTTGTGGCCTATAAACTTGGCCAGTAAATTTTTACAACAATGCGTTTTGGTTTACCTTTCGGAATGCATCCCGAGGCAAACATTTTTTTGGGGTCTGTCGTGTTGTGAAATAAAAAGAAAATTCAGCTAAACGCCATTCAAATTAAATCACCGGCAATCTGTACGGACAGCAGGAAAAAGAATGTGTGCTAATTTATTTAAATAATTTAAAAACTCTCACAAAAGAAGAAGGAAAACAAATAGCAGCTGTGTCTAGTCAAGTTGTTGCCTTAAGATAACAATTGAAGAGCATCCGGCAAAGGCGAAGGCGAGGGCCTTCAAACAAAGCTCTGTGTTCAACAAAAGGCCAAAAGTTAATGTGTGCCTAAGTAGCAGCCATGTCGAAATACACATACACCCGCACACATACTGTTTGGGCCATTAAAGATGCCCCTCATTTTGTTGGCCAACTGCTTTTTGGGCGCCTTCCGCTGGCGCATCCGCCAACTGTCGACTGTCGTCTGTCGACTCTGACTACCGACTACCGACGACCAGGTTGCCCTTTGTTTGCGGCGACTGTGTTGATTACTTTGGGGAAATGTGCGTGAAAGGTAACGGTGCGTACCTGTCCTGTCATTTTCCGTTTGCTGTTTGCCTGTTTGGCTGTTGGCTGCCATTGCCTGGCGACTGATTTATATGCTTCTCCTCTGCTGGGGGACTTTCCCCACTAACATCTTCTATCCTCCCTCCCTCTTCTATGCAAGTGGTTCTCGTTGTGCTCTGATTTTCTATGCAATAAACCGCTGGTTATGATTTTAAGTTCCCATTACTAACTTGGCCATAAATCATCTATTCAATAAAGCGTCGCCTTCACGTAAATCATAATCAGGCAAATGTTTGTCTTAGCCTCAAATCGACAACAGCTTTAAACGATTTGAAAATGTTGTTTTATTAGATTAATTTTACCTTTCAGTATTTTCTACTTAAAAAATTACAATTAATTTTTCGATTTTTCAGACTATTTCAGCAATTTTCATTGTCAAAAGTCTGACGGCTTAATTGATAACTTTATATATTTAATACCTGTTCCCAATAAACTGATTGATAAATATTCATATGAGTATTAATTTTATTCAATTTGATTGAATAATGGTTTTTGACTCTCAACTGAACCTTCTCTCTGTGTGTTTCCAATCATTGGTTATTTAATATATATTTTAATTAAGTATACGCAACGCTGCTGCGGTCATAATATCACATTATTTTTGATTTTCAATGAAATTAAGCGCAAACAGATTGACGAGCAAAGGGGATGGGGGAAGAAGGGAGGAGGAGAGAGGTAAATACTCCAACGGCCACTTGAATGAAATGCACAAAGAGTTGTGTTTTCAACATTTGCCCATTAAAAACTCATTAACAAGGCACAATACAATGGCTTGACAAATAACTCGAAATGCATTCACTTCCGCTCTGCCGAAGCAGACGTTGCGTATACGCAGTGGTGATCATGACAGTGCATGTGAGTGAGTGCATTTTTATGCGCTTTTAAATGCATTTTATCAGTGCAATTAAGCATATGTACAAGCTGCTGACAAATACACTCAACCTGGTAGTCAACCAATGACAGTCGAATTAATTTGACAGCCAAAATGCTAAAAGCCAAAAGAATTCAACAGGGAAAAAGAGATAAAAATGTGATATTTGTGTTAGCTTGTTGAGAATATACTCTAATTGTGAATCTATTTACTATCTTAAATTATACTATCTTAAATAAATAACGCCAAATTTTCACTACCCATTCTTAGTTGTGGAAAAGTTTTAGTAATATATTTTTCATTTTAAAATTTCAATAGAAATGCAATCCATTTCAATAAATTATTATCTTTATTTATTTTTTATTTAATATATACATATTCATTTATATAAAATACATATTTTATTATATATAGTTTTTTTTTTAGTAATTTTATTTATTATTTAATACACTTTTCAATTAATCCAAGTTTTAGTTTATAAATATATTATAATAACATTAGAAGGATTTCCACAACTGCAACTCTTTTTCTCCGTTACATAGTTTTGCTCAAGTAGATAATACCCAATTATATGGTAGAAATCGAAAACAGTTGTCAGCTGTTTTTCAGTCTGAGTTACACCTTTGTCCTTGTCAACCTGCCGATATGTGGACTAATGAGAGCAGATTCCCTGATGCTTCTTGCCGACACCGCGTGATTTATTAGTGTTCTATTTGTATTCAGTGCGTTGTGTTTTCTTTTTTCTTTGGGTATGTGGAGCATTTTATATTGCATGCTTATAGGCGCCTCGTTTGTCATTTCGCTGCCAGCGAAGAACAAAACAAACAATGGCGAAGCGCCATTTTTGCTTATCTGCACAGCAGGCAAAAATGGAGGGAGAGAACAGGAGAAAGAGAATGAGAGAGAGGATGGCAGAAAGAGAAACGTGAAGGGAAGCGGAGGCAGGCTGTCTTTTTACTTACAAATTACTTGAATACTTTGCGCCTGCTGTTACACGGAAACGGAAGTGGAAGTGTTTTACAACACACACACACATAAACTCACACACACACATATTTTTTGCTTGCAACTTTTTGCTTCAATCATAAAATCAGAACTTTTTACCCTTTACGGCATAATCAGTGCATGTGTGTGTCACAATGGGTGGGTGTGTGTTTGTGTATGTATGTCGGCAGTGTATGAGTGTGTGTGTGTGTGTGTAAGGCGTAAAGCGCCTCTAGCTGCAATTGTCTTGTCTTTTATAGTTGTGCCAGTTGTTTTGCTTTTCTCTTTGCTAAAGATGAACACGTGAGCAAGCACGATGTAAGGCCAGTGTTAGAAAGCGAATAAAATGATACAGTGTTGAATTTGAAAACTTTTTTTGAATAATTTATGAATTGCTTTTACCTATTTTACTCAACATAAATATGTATTTAAATTTCAATGCGCTTGTTATTTGAGATAATGACAGTGTTAGAAAATGGCAAAAAGAGCAATTTGAAAGTCTTCTCTAGTTATCCTCAGTTTAATTAAAAATATGTATGATTTCATTTTTAAATTATTTGTTAAAGAAAAGACAGAGTTATAAATTGCCAAAAGGTGCAAATTTTTTAGCCTAAACGTGGTAAATTTTATTTGATAGTTATGTTTTAATTATTTTCTTTATTTAAATATTTACTTCAATTCCAATTCACATAAATTCGTAGATGTCTAGAAGTTGTATTGTTAATTCAGACTTGATCACGCACTCATCTCTAGCTGACTGCATTGGCAATAAGGTCGCTTTGGGCGAACTACATTTGGCACTTAAGCCATGGATTTTTTTTATTATAAAAGGGTTGCGCTGTAGTTGTGTGGTGCGGTGGTATGGTGGTGCTGTGGTGCCGTGGTGCCAGGCGGCGGTTCATAAAACGAGTTACACCCCCAGCATTAAATGCTACAGATTTTTATTGCTAACCAAAGATATTGTCATAGATTTTGTGCCATATTCCAGTGCGCTGGAACATGGCGCTGTCATTGGCCTGCTCCATGTAGAGTCGGTACCGTTTATGGGTAGCTGGATCAGAGGGTCCCCAGCTGGACGTTGGCTCAAAGGCTTTGAGAATGCGCTTCCAGAGGCTTAGCTCGGCGGGTTGACTTCTCACAGCGGGTATGGCCCAGAACAGGAGTTGGCCAACACCAAAGGCGCTCAGGCACCAGCCAAAGACTGTGGGAGTATTGAAAATTAAATTAGTTATAAAATTAACTCGATTTGGACTTGGAACTCACCATAAACGCCTGATTGGTAGGTGTAATCTTTGTACTTGAGGGGCTCGTACAGGACGAGCATGTAGACGAGGATGACGAACATCACGAGAGGTGTAATGAAGCCCCAACAGAGGCGGTAATAAATTGAGGTTTTTCTGCCCAGCATAAACTCAACATCGCGGCAAACTCGCTTCACTCCATAGACCCAGCCAATGGCCAGCAGCTCAAAGATGGCCAACACGAGAGCCACAAAGGTGGCACCAAAGAAATCCAACAGGTTCAACACGAACTGTCCACCAGGCGTGATATAAAGCAGACCTAGCGAATACCCTATGATTGTGATAAAAATCACAATGTGCCATTGCTTGATCTTGACAAACTGATCCTTCAGCACCGTTGTCAGGACGGAGACCATGCCCACATTGCTGCCAATGCCCAGCACGAACAACATGAGAAAGAAGAGCACCGAGAAGACCTGAGGCACCACCTTGAACTTGGCTATGGCATCTGGATACGAAATGAATGCCAGACCAGGTCCACCATTGACCACGCTCGCTATGTCCGTCGTGTTATTCTCATACGCCAAGTTGCCCAAAATACCAAAGATGATGATGCCGGAGAGAAGCGATGTGAACGTGTCCAAGGTGGTCACAATGTTTGCATCTCTGGAATATTTCAAATAATTATAATTATAATTTATTTTTATTTTAATTTTATTTTTAGAAAAATTATTAAAACTATAAAAATACGCAAAAAATTAAATTAAAATTCTACTTAGTAAAATAAAACAAAATGAAAATAATATGAGTTAAATAAAAAATATAATATTCATATTAAAATCTGATAAATTGTAATTTCTAAAATTGAATATTTAATATTGGTAGAATATTTTTGTAATTAATAAAAAATAATTTATATTTAGAATATGATTTGATGTCTCCTATTTTATTTTAAGTGCTCAATAATTATCTTCATACAGTTGATGTTAAATATCGTATGTAAATATGTAATTTAAAATATATCTAGACCACTTGGCCTATAAAATCTTACCTGTAAATGTTCTGGCCAAAGCGATTGTACGAGGAATACATGACGATGTTGCCAAAGCAAATGGCCAGCGAGAAGAAGACCTGGGTGACAGCAGCGTACCACACCTGTGGCTCCAGCAGCTTGTGCCACTGTGGTTTCAGGAAGTACAGGACGCCATCCGAGGCGCCGGGCAGAGTGAGAGCTCGAACGAGCAGGATAATCATGATGACGTAGGGGAAGAGGGCCAAGAAATAAGATGCCTTGCCGGAGCTCTTGACTCCCTTGAACATAATGGCTGCAATAATGATCCAAGATGCAGCCAAGCCAACAGCCAAAACCCAGCTGGGATAACCGATGCCATCATCGATGCTCGCCTTCTCCCGCAGCACGATGTGCCTGTCCAGAAATCAAGAAAAGTGATAGCTTATATTGATTCATGGCCTCAAATGATTCACTTACGTAAAGTAATACTCCGCCGAGGTGGTGCGCACGGTGGTTGCGGTGCCAATGACATCGCTCACCGGCTGTGGCGTCGAGTCCAGGCAGTTGGGTCCCCACTCCTCGCGGCAGTAGCTCCAGGGCAATGTGGGATAAAATGATTCCACAAAGTAGCGCAGCGTGATGGCCATTAATGTCGCATAATAGGTTGTCACAATGCCCGTGGCCAGCACCTGTCCATAGCCAATACCTGTGTGGTAAATGCAGTCAATACTCGATTAAATGCCACAAACTACACTCAGAAAAATGCATAACGATTCGTTCTCCAAAAAAAAAGTTGTTAGATTAATTCCGTTAGTCTTTAATTTTCGCTCTTGAAAGCATAAATGATTTAAACATAAGAGCAACATACCAGAATCAATATTAATATATACAAGGTTAAGGCTGTTTTGTTCTTAAATATAAGCAAACTTAATCCTGAACAAAAAACTCTATTACTTTCTTTCTTTGCCAGGACCATTGAACTTTTGACATCCGAAATTCTTAATTCAAATCCGAATATACTGGATTTTTCTCTCAGTGGTTACTCACCTCTCATAATGGGCACACAATCGTAGACTTTGACGCTGCCGCGACTCGAGAATTGTCCCAGCAGCATTTCCAAATAGTAAACGGGCTTCCCCACCAATATCAGCACTATCAGATAGGGTATGAGGAACGCACCACCGCCATTCTCCAGGGCAATGAAGGGAAAGCGCCAAACGTTGCCCAGACCGACGCTCAGTGCAATGCAGGACATGAGGAACTCAATATCATTGTTCCAACCATCGCGTTTGACGCCCTGCTCCGCATCTCCTTCTCCTGCTCCTTCTCCATCTGCTTGCTTCTCCTGCTCCTCCCCTCCTGCTGTTGCCACACTTGCTTTGCGGCTATTCTCAAGTTCTTTGGCTGCGGAAATTTCCGAATTTGTGGTTCCATTTTCATTGCTTTTGTACGCACCCGGTATGGATATTGTGGAGGCATTTGGTGAGCCAACATAGGCTGGATTGAGGTAGCCATTGTTATTGCTCTGATCCATAGCTGTTTTTTTTTTGTTGTTGTTGCTGTTGCAGCTGTAAATTAATCAAGGTTATCATCGATTAGTGGTCAAGTTTTGTGGTTCAATAACTAATTAAATAAAATCAACAAACCAGACTGGCAGCAAACTGGTTTTGAATGAAAACAAATAACACAACAAGTCACTGACCCACTGACTGAGCCACCACCGATTATATAACAATTGTTGTGCCATTCATTCAACAAAAGTGCAACTGTGAACTAGCTGGGCGAAGGGGAAACGAAGGTTTCAGTTACCAACTTTAAGCAACTGTCGACTGAAAACCAGTTTCTTGGCAATGTCTCTCTTTTACAAAAAGTGCATTTGCATTGTTTACTTTTCCCTTTCTATGTTCAGGTTTAATGTGTTTGCCATTCATCTGGTAATCGAGAGGTTGAAAGTGATTTGCACTTATTTCAAGTGTGGAAAGTGAAGGATGCGTCATATTGAATATCATGTTATGAATTATACAAATACGGATATCACTATTTATGTAATTTTTTGAAGTTGAATATTCATTATACATTTACATTTTGAATTAAAAAAAAGTAAATAAAACTTATTACCTATTACTACTTTTTGGCAATTTGACCGATAAGATATTACTCATAAAGATCCACGAGTGCGTTGTGTGAGATAGCATCGAGTGCGTTGTTCTAGGAAATCGATGGGTTTATACATAGCAAAACTTTGGAATACTATAGATTTTAGTACCGTGTGATAAAGAAACAACTATAAATATATAAACCTTTATTACCTGACAACTATAGGCAGCCAATCGATTTTACGATAACACTAAATTTATGTATTGTTAACCATTCAATTTCATTCATTGTAATTTTAACAATCATAATAAAGAGTATTTGCACTTCGTTTAAACTGACGTTATTATTTATTTAAAGAGTATTATTGTTGTTGCAACAGTGTTGCAGCAGAGCTGTTGATGTTGTTGTTTATTGTTCTCGCAATTAATGGAAAGTGAAGGTGCACAAAGCTGTTGCCCTCGCTTTGAAAATGTCAGCGGAAAGGAGAAACATTTAATTACTCATTGAAATCTTGTCTAGGAATTGAGTTGCGAATTTCCAAGTTGAAGCACGTTTGGTTTACTTGAGTGCATTGAATAATGATTAATTAATTAAGTAATTCTTTTATTGCTAAAATATAAATGAAAAAAATTCTCTATGCAAACTATGACACTGTCATAATCGCTTTGTATACAGTTTTTCCAACCATAAAGTACATTGTTGAAGATGTTTGCGATATAATAAATATTGTATGTATTCAAGTGGGGTATGCCAGACATATTTGACATTAGATAAAGACACCGCAAGATAACAATCTAACAATTAACTTAACTACAGACTGCAATAAAGATTCCCATAATAAACTTAACCACCTGGGTTAGCTTTGCAATATAAATTGTTTGATAGGCCGTCATTATCACTCTTAGAGATGTCTAGCCGTTTATTTCTATAGAACCGTTGCCAGCAACCATCTGCTCAGTACCTTGACCTATTAAACAGTTGCCCAAAATGTACCCAGTGATAGATAGGGTATTATATATTTGAGTCAGTCATTAATTTTTATTTATATTATTAAGATTTTTTATAAATTAATAGGGTTTGGTACTCTAGTAGATTATAATTGTTTTAACAGTTGGTTTAATCACACGAATTTGATCATACCAAAATTAAGAAACCAGTTAACAAATTTGTTTTTGTTTTTTTGTTTATGGTTTGCACGCGAGCACAACTGTGTTAAACAATTTTAGTATTCGTTTATTTGTTTAATGAGATTAAAACTATAAACGCATTCGTATCAGTTGAAGAACCAACTGTTGATAGTTTAACTCACACACGAACTATTTGTGTAATCCGTAAAGGGGTTTTCTCTTCTTCTTTTACTGCCAAATCTCGTTTATCACGTCACTTGTTAAAATTAACTTAAGCGTATGCAAAAGCAATTTATCATGATTATTTTTACACACTCAATTATTTAAATTATGTTTTCGTTTTTATATTTATTTTTATTTCGAAAGCATTACGAAAAAATTACTATTTATTTGCTTATTCTCTTTTAAGCTGCCCAAAAAAATAATAATATTTAAGTGGGCTTTACTTTACTTGTTAACAACCGAACTGTTCACGACGAACGCCAAACGATAACTGAACGGATCGGTGCGGATCGGTGCGAATCGTGGTTCGACAACGGCGACGGCGACTGCGTTAGCGTAACGGTAAAGGTGTTCCCAACTTGACATACGGTAATTAAGACAGGTATTTGTTTGGTTTGGAAATGGCCCACGACATGTAATTAATGTTGGAATTGAGCAATATTTACAATTAATGCGCTTAAAGAAACAATTAAAATTTGACAAGAAAAGGCAGAGGCTGTTAAAATTACATTTAATTAGTCCTGCTTTCAGTTATTATACATATTCTTCATTTAATAAGATAGATTAGATTGTCATACAACTTTTAAAATTGCCCGAAAATTTCTATTCTTACTTAAAATGCAATCAGAATCATGTTTGTCATGATTTGTACAACAAATATTTTGAGATACCAATACTAAAACTCGATAGACTATCAAAAACGTTACTCAATTATGATGATTGGTTGCTCAAATTATCTTCCGAATTCCACAATTATTTTAATAATTAATATTCATAGAGTAATTTTCGTTTTATTTGCTAACTAGTGTAATTTGAAAGCCTTCAAATTGTGCTACTCTATTAAAAGTTACTTCAATAAAACTTTTTAATTGTAATTACGATTATGGTTATTTCTACTACGAATGCTAGCAAAATATGGGAAAACCTCACGCAATAAATTATATAATCAGCTTCTATCTTTGGGTTATTAAACTCTGATTACAAACTGGTATTTAGACACCTGAAATATTTGGATTTTTTATTCTAAAGCCACTAAGAAATATATGTATGTATATATTTAAAATGCCCTTGGTGGATTAATTTGTATGTACTTGTACTTTGTTGCTGTTTTTATTGTTGGTTAGGAACAGGTTTTACAAGCACAATCGTAACGATAAGATTGATAAGTTTAAGTTGAATTTGTTTGTACAATTATAGAAAGGGCGGATGGTGGATAACTGCCTTAAAAATATCATTCATGAAGCAAACAAAATAAATTACATGCATATTATACTTTCACATTAATGAATCTAGAGCAGAAAATGCAACTGCGTGATTGCAAAATTCGTGGAAATTGTGGCTAAAATCATGACACACTCACCACAACAATTCGAGTCATCTGGTCTACATATGTACATAGGTGAATTGTGTGTAACAATTTTAATTGGATGCAAATTGGGAAATTCCCAAGTACGAGTATCGGCTTATGACTGCAATTCAGCTGTAGGAAAAACCTCACAATTTGCTTTTTGGGGCATTAACACGAAAATTGACCGCAATAAAATTATTCAATTTGAGCAACGGTACGTAATGCATTGATTAAAACAATTCAATTAAAATTATCAATAATGCTTTAAGGGCATACAAAATTGTATTTATCGCACCTGCATAAATAAGTTATTGTATTGACAATTAATAATATTTTTTTTGAATTTTTTTATTTTAATTGAACGCAGTGATAAAATAAACACGAATACTTCTGTGACCCTTTTTTTTTTGAATTGGTCTATAATATTTAATATGTAATTAATTTGCAATAATTCGCTTGAAAGGGTTAATCGTTGGTTTTTGTATGTGTTTTTTTACCAAACACACAGCAACAATACGGAGGGTATTTTCTACATATTGTTGAAGAACTTGACTCAACTTTTTGTTTGAGCAACAAGTTACACTGTTGCTACTTGTTTAATTACAGCTGAGGCTTTTAATTAATTACTGATATAAAATATATTTTTTTTATTTAAAGTTGTAAGCAGGGTACTTGCTAGTCAAGTTATTTTCAGCAGTAGCATTTTTTCGAATGCTTTCGACATGTTTATTTAACAGTTGAACGTAAATCACATGCACAGGAAATGAGCCAAAGGATTTGTTATTTTCCGACAGTGTGTATTTACATTTGTAGCTCTGTATATAATTGATAAGTTAATTAGTGTTGTTAAACGAGAAACATAAATTAATCTGTTGTTTGTATAAACAAATATTTAAATGGGTGTGACTTTTTCAGGTATTATAAAGGTATTTATATTTGTTAATAACTTAAGTACGCCTGTAAAACTAATTAGCTTTAGTTAGTAAAATTATTATATCGAGCTTGGAACACTTTCCCTTTAAGATAATCACAATTAGCTTACCTGTTTAATTACAGCTGAGGCTTTTAATTGTTGTACTTATTTAAATAGAACTATACACAAATATCAACAATTAATTCTATTCTAATTTCGGCATTTAGCCAACTGCGAATTTATGGCCAGCAGAAGCCACTTGGAAATTTTCTCAGTCATTTATCAAGCGCCAGCAGGGCATAAATCTCTTGGCCAAGCAAATCGCAGTGACATCTGCCTAACTGGCACTAACTGGAGTGCCTGCTGCTTGTCGCCAGAGTTTACCGAAAGCCCAAAACAATCCCAATCTAAAGGCAAAGTCACAATCGTTGTCCTTCGTCACGCAATTGTTGGAATGTTTGCTTTGTTTTTATTTCGCCAAGACATTAAATTTTATAGCATTTACCTGTTCGACATTAAAAACGAAAACAAAAGACACAAATGTCACGAGGAGCACACAGATGGCTGGCAAGAGGCAAAGGTTGTTGGTCAACGCGGCAGGTTGCGCATACGCCATGTGGGCAAGTGTCTGGCACGCAGCTTGTTTGTCGTCCTTGATTTATGCTGCTGAACTACATTAAGAATTGATGATTTAAATTTAGAGCTTGGCTGAATTTGTTTAGTTTTGTTTATGGCACATCGCATAATTAATGTGTCTTTGGAGTGCTGTTAAAAGAGGAAAAGAAGGCTCTGCAGACTTTAATGAAGATCCCTTTTATTGTAGGCTTACAAAAAATGCAAAGGCAGATCAAGAGGCTCAGCTAAAATCTTATAAGTTAGTAGTAAATTCCAATTCATGTTGCTTTGGTATTTGATCTGTTAATTGAATGCAGAAACTTGACAACTTTAATGAAATCCTGCAAAAACTTGCAATCCAACAAATTGGTTAGCTTGCACACTGGTTCCTGTTGTATGGGGAAGGCGGCCAAAAATACTTCTAGTAGAGGTAGAGGCTTGAAACTTAACACAAAATTTTTATAAATTTATAGTAAGATTATGTATAAAAATCAGCCGGATCGGACCACCATATCATATAGCTGTCATATGAACTATCGGTCTGAAATCAGGTGTTTGTATGAAAAACTTTTTTGTTGTTTGAGATATCTCAACCAAACTTATAGAATTTGCATGTAGGATGGTTTTATATACCCTGACTAAATTTGGTTGAAATCGGACCACTATATCATATAGCTGTCATATGAACTATCGGTCTGAAATCAGGTGTTGGTATGAAAAGCTTTTATGTTGTTTGAGCTATCTCAACTAAAATGACAAAACATGCATATGAAATGGTCCCACACATCCTGACCAAATTTGGTCAAAATCGGACCACTATATCATATCATTAAGCTGCCATTGGAACGATTAGTCGAAAATCAAGGCTTAGTATGAACAACTTTTTTGTTGTTCGAGATATCTTATCCAAAAAGTCATAATATGCATATGGGATGGCCTCATGCATTCTGGCCAAATTTGGTCAAAGTCAGACGACTATATCATATAGCTGCCATAGGAAATACATGTGTTTTTTTAAAGTTGAGGTTAGATTACATTTTTGTATATGGCAAGAGCCTGGGCGCCTATCGGCACTTGAAATCAATATCACATAATCTTCAAATGTTATTTCATAATATACAAAAAGATTTTTTGATTCCTGATTTTACCTTCATAACGAAAACTCGAACGAAACACAGCAAAGACAAACACAGAACGTCTAAAATAATGTACTTAACACAATACAGATTTACACAAAACATAGCAGGAAGTGCATATACTTTTTGTTGTATAAATATAGATAATACCTTTATTTATAAAATTAAATCCTTCCATTGCACAATAACTTTGTTTTAAATGGGTTTTGAATTTTTTTATTAACTGCTCTACTTGCAAGTTGCTCACGCTGCAATACCAAAATACTATTATGTTGTGTCTTTCGATGATATTCTTGAAGAGGACAGTTAAAACAAAACAAAAACAAGAATACAGTTTAATAGCTAAACCAATTCTAAAACAGTGTTGACACATTTAAAGTCCAAATCTCAACTTGGACTTTTTATTTTTGGCCTATGGGAGGAACCACTGTGGCTTGATGAGATTTGCTTTTGGCATTTGCAATTACATTTAGTGCCTAATCCACCTAAACAGTTGGCTAACAGCAAGAACTTTTCAACTCGTATGCAATTTCATTTGCGGTCAAAAACTTGGCCTGTGTGGCATGTGAGGCATTTGCCACAAGTGTCCGAGTCTGTTAGCAGTTTATTTGTTGCATATTTTTTGGCTGACATCTAAATACGAAATACATTAATCATACGACCCGCAGGCTGGACAACTATAATAGAGCTGTTGCTGCTTGACTTTTGCTGCATTTTGTGGCCACGCAAATCACGCATACGTCACGTTGCACACACACACATATATCGCAATCGCATTCGCAGTATATTAAGTCATTGTTCGGCGCTTGTTAAAGTAAAATTCTATTACAATGCAAAATACAAATCTTGTTGCTTTTGTTGTTGTTTTGTTTTGTTCTATTTATGCGAACCAAGTGCCGCCGGCGCTGCCATAAAAATGACT
The DNA here is from genome assembly GCA_037043495.1 of Drosophila recens. NCBI lineage: Eukaryota > Metazoa > Arthropoda > Insecta > Diptera > Drosophilidae > Drosophila > Drosophila recens. Next base: position 245,546 of record JBAMBJ010002384.1, on the reverse strand, counting down.
AAAGTACACGCAACAATAACAACAATAACCACAACAACCACAACAACCACAATAACAATAGCAACAACAACAACTCAACTTGACTCCAGTTCGCATGGCAAGCGAAGCGCATTTCGTGCGTACAAAAATCTGCAATTCATGCAATTTTCATGGAAAATTTGCCACGCAAAAAGAAAGCACAAAACAAAGAGGCGCACACATGTTGGCTATAAATATGTTTGTGTGTGTGTGTTTGAGTGTTTGCTCACTCCCCATTCTGTGCTTTGAATGTCAAAATATTTGTGTTTGGCATTTTAAGCGTTAAATTCTTGCTGTCAACATTTCGTCTAGTCTCAGACATTGTCATTCATTTGCCATTCTTGTGAAAGAGTCGCATTAATTTGCTTAGCACGTGTATCTTAAACTTGGTAAAGTTTTGAATACAACAGATTAGAACACACGTGATATTTGTATAGTTGCCGAACTATCTTAACTTAATTTAACCAATTCAGCTTAAACTCTAAATAGATTGAAACAATAAGAAATTATTCAATTCTTGACATTGCAATATTTATCAGACTATGATTAAGTACTTAACATAATACAAGCTAAGATTTAAAAACTTTTCAAACTTCTGTTGATCTATACTCCCCGTTATCAGCTGAAAGTCCAACGGCCCGCAAATGTTTCATATAATAAATAACTATCAAATAAAAATAGAATTCCGGAGCTAAAAGAGAAACTTCGAATGAGAAAGATGTGGAGATAAATTCTGATAGTTACAACTCACCCATTAATATTGACCAGGCGTAGAGCATGTAATAACTGCCGTAGACTCCACACATAAACAATATGGGAATGAATAATATTACAGATGCTGCTGACAACAGCATAAAAGTGATTAGAAAGCCACGGCTCTGCTGTATATTTCTTTGTTTCAATTAAATAAAGCCTCGATTAATAATGTTCAATTACCTGATCAGATCCCACCGTGATCATAACGGCACTCAGTAGTTGAATAAAGAAAATTGATTCCACAGTGAGCACCATTATTGGCAGCGAAAGAATTGTGTAAGTCTTTAATTCTTTGTTGCTACTGAGATGATCTATAAAGATGCCGAAACGAGCAACGCACAAGACCAACTCGAGTAGACCAATATAGAGGCAGGCAAGCTTCAAATTATTCCTCAACCCACGGCAGCACAATGGAAACATTCTTTTCAACTAAAAGTGATAGGTTTTTGAATCGAATTTAAAGTGAAACAAAATGCAAACAACCTAAGAGAAATGCACGGATGGCATCTTTTGTTGCTCTTCCTGCTGATTATCCTGCGGCTGAGCCTGTGTCGAAGTCGATGGATACGGATATTGTGTTTTTGTATCTTCTGGTGTTATTATTTTGTCATTATTTAAATCCTTGGGATCTGCTTCATCACCGACATCGATCTTAACTGTCTTGCCAGCTGGTGTTATAACGAGTATATGCATTTTTATTACAGTTATAAAGATTAAATGCTAAGCAGGCCGAAAGCGTAATTTGGTCATATAGGGCCAATATGATTAGTTTGTAACTACTGGCAATTTTGAAATTTTTCGGAAATTTGGAAATATTTAAAAATCAAGCTTAACAAAACGTTACATCAACTTGACTAAACTGAAAGATTTTAAGTCAAGGCCTACGCTTTATATATTTAATTTGTATTAAACCAAAATAGAATATATCTCAAAAGAATAGAAATAAATGATATAAAGTAAATTATTTTAGCCCTGATTCTTTAATAAATATTTTGTAATTATGTTTAAATATGTTTTTTAAGTATATATAGATATATAATAATCCAACCCGTAAAATAAACTGGCAGCTAGAATTCTTCCTAATATAAATAACTTTAAATTACTTAAAGTCAGAGTCTTTGTGACATTACTTAATATTAGTTGAAGCTTAATTGCTAATTATGAGCCGTTGCCTCTGCTTTGAGATATATTCCGCTTTTGTGGCATTCCGTTCCGTTCAGTTCATTTATGTCGCGCACAAAAGTAGGCAATGAAAATTGTGAACAGTGGAAACTTTGCCAAAAGCGCCTGTTTCTCTTTATCCTTCCGTTTTGCGGTAGATTTGTGGTTTTTGTCTGTGTGTGTATGAGTGTGTCTGTGCTTATGCTTTAGTATGCTGGAAACAAAAAAAAATATATATCTCAGTCTCAGCACGCCCACATGTGTTGTATTGTGCTGTGTGTCTGGATGTCGTCCTCGTCCTCGTCCTGGTCTAAGCAGCGACTGTTTGTTTTTGGCATGTGGAAAGTAGAACATAATTAATTCAAATTAATTACAATTTGTGTGGAATTAGCGCTTGCGGCATGGGCCGCCCACAAACAATGATGATGATAATAATGATGTTGTTACGAGTATCTATGCCAACATTTGCCCGCAAACTCACATATTTCAAGAGATTTTTATGTGCACATGTTTAGGTATGTTCATTAGGCTTTCTCTCTCTCTCCCTCTCTTGCTGCCTCTCTCACTCTCCTCCCTAACTCATCCCTTTTATTTCTATGTATGCAAATTTCGTATGACAGCCTAAGCACTTGAATTATGTGCTGGCACTGCAACTGCAGCCGACTTCAAATTATTTGGCGCATTTTAACATTGCCTCCCCCTGGACTTTGTCCTCTTCCCATTGTTTGCCTGACCCAATTAGCACAAAATTGCAACAACGTCATAAACTCAAGTGCACAACTCAATTGGACAGCCAAGAGAGCGTGAGATGGAGAAAGAGCGCGGAGAGCGGGAGAGGGAGGGACATTTATAAATCAATTATGCAACGATTGCACGCTCATTAGCGTCAAACTCAATTAACGCTATGACAGTTTTGCATGCGCTGCAATAGCAAACCCCCTTGACCCCCCTCTTCGTGTCCGTATTCCTCTCTCCCACACACTCTCTCGAAGTGACAGCTTATATAAACGGTCAAGCAAAGTTCAATTCGCTAATTGGTCTGACATAATGCCCTGAAGTATAGAGCATTACAATTTGACTGAAATTAATAGCTTAACTTGACTAAAAAAAAAACACATTTTCGTAAAGAATTAAATCTCTAGATTAATTTGTTTATTTATTTATTTTATCTATTTTTTTTTATTATTCGAATTTATTTTAGAATATTATGAAAAACAAATTAAATATTTTCAATACTAACATACACATAGAAATTAATAATTGAAAATAAATAAAATATTTTAGCTGACATTAAATAAATAATTAATAGTATAAACAATGAGAACAAGGACAAGTTTATGCTATCTTTTTATTTTTCAATTTTGCTATCAAATATCTCTTTAAAAATAATAAATGATAATCTTTAGATTACTTTCACTGACTGCAATTTGTTTTGACCTTGTCGTTTAGCTCTTGGCACATTAACATAAATATTCAAGTGTGTGCTTAGACAAAACTCAACTTTAATGCTGTCGGCAGTCGGCCATTCAATTCGGTCACACAAATGCACACACAAGCACACATATACAGACAATATTACGGACACATTTCATTCAGCAAGTTTCAGTCTATATGTTTACACACACATGCCCTTTTTTTTGTTTTTATCAAGTATTTTATATCATAATTGCAATCTTGCATAAATGCGTATGCCAGAGTTTTCAGGCACAATTACCGCTTATATGGGTGTGTGTGTGTGTATTTAGTGTGTGTTTGTTTGTCCTTCAAATCGCCATTTTAATATGCGCCTTTTTTCTACTCGTAGCCAGAGCATCAACTGCCAACCCACAGAAGATGTCTACACGTGTAACTGTGTTGTTCACACGCACATATACACACACACATAGTCAAATGTGTCCGTGACACAGTTGCCAATACATGTATGCGTATGTGTGTGTGTGTGCTTTTCGTTGCATATCTCAATGTTTGCATCTGTGGCCAGGCTTTTGCCCCATTCTGCAAACAAACTGTTGGCCACGCTTCTTCTTGTTGCTGCTCTCCTCGTTCTCGTCCTAACGCATTGACACGCGTTTTGTTTGCACTGAGTGGACACCCCCACCTACAACTTTCTTCCTCTCTTCATTTCCCCCCTTCTATGACATACCAATGAGGTCAGCTGCCATGTTATTACCACATGCAATGTAGACACGTTTTCTTCATTTCGCTTTGATTCCTTTTGGGCCACGTTTGCTCCATTAGCACTCAATCATTAGCTGCTATCGCAGGCACTCGTGCATCAAATTAAAAGCTAACGGAAATACCATCAATAACAAACGCGACCAAACGCCAAAATGAGACGCTATTGTCCGTCTGTCTGGCGACACGTCTTGGCTCAACGTGACCAATTAATATTTTGGCATCCTGGCGACAAACAATTAGCACAGACAAAACAAACCAATCCCAATAATATCACAGTTATTTACACTAGTTAACATAACAAGTCATTTAATTGAAATTTACTTTCTTAAATATACAACTAAATTTTATACAAAATATTTAAATAATATATTGGTTTTCTTTTAAATACAAATAAATTAAATACAAATTATTAATACTTATGTTATCACATATATTTATAGATATTTAAATTAAATAATCTACTTAATTGTCTTTACAAGTGTAGTATTCGGCTAATAAACTCAATATTAATCACTCACTTTTATCTATGCTGTGCTATATCACGTTGCGTATACGTACTGTGTGTGTGTTACGTATACGTAACGCGGCTTTAAGCTTGGCAATCATAGCATTTAATAGTCACTAGAAAGTCACATATACTCGCAAAGCTATGCAAAACGCTGCAGTTTATATATCACAGGATTAGTTTTGGCAGAGAGAAATCTGCATGTTTTCAATGACATTGGGCTGAGCCAAAACGCGCATAAAGTGCATTTAAAATGGCATTATCAAGGAATCTCACACACAAACACACAAGCGTATAGACTTAAAGGGACTTTATGCAAATGTTTTACCTGCTGCTTGTGCATTTTATGCGACTTTTAGCTCGTTCCAGATCGTTCAATTGTCAAACAATTCGATTTTATTTGATTAAATTTTCTTTAGCTCTTTTTATGCATTGCAAACTTTTTTGGCTTTAGACTGGCTAAGCAAACATTTGCCAGTGCTTAGAATTTGGCTTAATTAACATGAAACTTGTGTGTTGCCAGGTCTTTCAAAAAAGTATTAAGACAAAAGCAAATTGCCACTAAATTGGCACTTAAGGAATTTTGCTGAGCTGGCTAACAGAATGTCCTTGTTTTTGCCATGCTCAACCATCGTCTTGTCTGTCTATCTGTCTCCCTGTCTGAGTGTCTGTGTGTCTGACAGTTTGCCGGTCTGCGCCTGTTGTTAGCTCAACTCTGGCTTCACCGGCAGTCAATTAAAGTCCAACTGATGTTTAACAATTTAATTACGAAAGTTAACAAGTTTAAGTTGAACTGCCAACTGGAGGCAGCTGTGTCCCGACAATTCAATTGCTCCAAAACGGAAGGTGTTCAGCAAAATATGCCAAAGGCAGTATACATTTATAATATTTCCACAGAAATTTCTGTCATTCACTTGCAGGGGCTATAATAAGGGTACTCCCTGACCTTAATGAAGCAAATATAACAGACATTACTTCAAAGAGCCAAATAAATAAAAATAAAATTCTTTAAAATGTAATTCCAATTTCTCAGGGGTATCATTTATTTATTTTTGTATAAGGAATACCCTTAATTTTTTCAATCTGCAAATATTTGTGTTTGCATTGTGCAAAAATAATTTGACTAAAATGCATAAATGACTTTAACTGGAAATATTTTTAAGAATGTAAGTTGATAACTTCTAAACACTTTGTTGCAAATTGAAATTCACAGTTTGAATGAATATTGCAAATGTAAGTTTGTGATTCTTTGCTCATTCATAAATTTAATTAAATTATTTAAATGAATGCTTGAAACTTGTAATGTTTATTTTAAATATTTTAAAGATTTCATCTCTTATCATTATGGCCCACCTTTTTGGCTAATTTGTGTTGAATTATTTTGTGAATTATTTCGGTCTTTTAGTTGGCTATTAGATGTTGGCACAAAGGCTGCCTTCATAAGCGTCTTTAAAGTTTTGCATCTGATTATTGTGCATTTTTCATTTAGTTTGCTTTTCTCCGGTTTTTCTTCTACTTTATATTTTTCTCATATTTACGTGGCAGCTGCATTTGTACCATTTTTAATGAGTTTTTGTTGCAAGAAAATGTTGTTGTTTTTAGCCAAAGTTTACACGCTCGACCAGCGGCTACTGACTAACTGACAGACTAACTGACAGTCAGACAGGCTGACCGACTGTTTGGCAACTTGACTCGCACTTGAGGCACTCGAAAAACTAATCAGCGTCGGTAAAATTGCGCCCTGAGTGCCTTGCAACTTTTGCGCTGATTGTGTTGTTTCAACTTCCTTCCTGCTAGGGTATAAACAGGGTATGTAAATCTACTAATTAAATAGATGTATAGCATTGAAGAAAGGTTAATTGAGCTCAATTACCTACTCAGTTTGAAGTCTTTTGTCTTTTGTTTAAATATTTTTAAGGGTATTATTATAGGGTATTTCACTTGGTGATTTCCCTGCTTTTGTTTTGCTAGCAGACCCAAGTCTTTAGAACATAATTAAGACTGTTGCAGTTTAGCCAAGTTGTGCGTATTTAATGAGCATGCCAGGCCCAAGCCCAAGCCCAAGAGCCAAGAGCCTGCTCTCTCTTGGCCCGGTCCGAGCATCGTTTGTATTTTGAAACTTTTTCGAGGGAGGGGGGGGGCTGAGTGAATTTTTGGTCAGTTTTGTACTTGACACGGGTCTCGTTACTTATCTTGCTCATTTCCTTTCAGTGCACTTTTGTATTGCATTAACATGGTCATTATCCTGTGTTATCCTTTCGCCTTGTGCAACTAATGTTCCAGGCACTTTCCTTTCCCTCGCTGCTTTTTATTATAAATTATGTGGCGGCTCTGGTTCTCCCAAGTGTTTTCCTTCCGCCGTGCTCAATTGCATAGTTATTAGCTATTGTTATTGCCATTGCTGACGTTGTGTGCTGTTTGTATCTGTTGTGTGTTGTGTGTTGTTCGCTTTTGCCTTTTTCACACCTCTGCACTCGCATTCACTGGGCAAATGTGTTAAAAGTTCCGTGCACGCTTCGTTGCACGAGTATATCCTGGAAAATCCTGGTAAATCCTGTGTGGCTGATTGCCCATTCTGCAGCTTGTCGCATTTAATTTTCATTATAGGCACTTGACTGCACAAAATTATGCCGTCAGCTAATGGCGAGCGAAGATCCTGGCTATTTGGTAGGGGGACTCATAAATAATTTTTAACTTATTTGCGTGTCGTTGCCCAACCCAGTTAAAAACCGTATTCACTGAAAGTACGATACTTAAAAATTTCACAATTAATTTAACTTGAATTTTTCATTTTATTGTTTTATCTACTTTTATAACATATATAAAAAGCATCAACCTACTTAAAGTGATATAGCTAAAAGTGATATCCCTTTTTAGACTAGTTTTATAATTTAAAAATTTGAATAATTATTTACAGAATAGAAATAGATAATATTCTTAGTTTTTTAATTAATCAGCAACTCACTTTTAAATGATGAGTCTAAAGTATATTTAAAGTATTTGAAAATAAACTAAAATAATAAAATGAAATATAAAACTAACCTAAGACAATTCATTGACAAGCTGAACATTTAAAATTCAGAGTATTCACTATTCGACTAAGCTTACTATTTAACTTTCGAGTGTCTTTTGTATTTATGCCATTTCATTAAAAGTCAAATGCCAAAAGGCAACTGTCAAGAAGTTGAATAGAGTTTAATCCTTTCGCTTGAATGGGATTTGGTCGACACTTTGACATTACCAAATTGGAAATTCATGTATTGCAATATTGTAGAACTGGGTGGGAGAATTGGCCAGGAAACAGAGCTTGCAATGGGTCAAGTTCAATTAAGCAGGGCTTAGTTTTCAACCTTGTTGAAAGAGTGGAAGATTGGAATGAGGGAAATGCCCACGAAGACAAAACCAAAAATCCCATTTTAAGCTGCAGTTTTTCTTTCTACGTCTCCTCTCCTTCTACTTTTCCGTTCATTTGTAGTTGGCTGTTGTCTTTTTAGTCTGTTTTATATTCTGGTGCTAAATGTCAGCGTTGCAATTAAATTGGGAATAGGCGACAACGATGACAACGACAACGACAACAACGACAACGATGGAGACAGAGACAGAGACTGGATAAATAAGAGGAGGAAGTTGAAAGAAAAGAAATGGGGTTGCAGTTGGAGTTGACTGGCGTGTTATAAAATTATGAAGCAAAAATTGGATTTAAAAAGCAGCTCGGAACTGGAGATGGAGCTGGAGCTGGAGGAGAAATGGGATAGCCATTAGCGTTGCCAGGACGTCGTTTACAGGGTCCTGTGGCTGCTGCATTTGATGAGTTTAAAAATTGTAATTAAACTGCGTTTGTTGTCATTGCATTTATAAATAATAATAATAATAAATATTGCATAATAAGGCAGACCCCAGACGCTTGGCACCAAAGAAAAGCGCTTAAAAGGAAATGAATGGAAATGAATGGCATGAAAGGAAAGTGGACAGAGGGAGAGCTGCAAATGGCAAGTTGTTGTTGGCAATGTTGGCTGTGTTGGCAATGGCTGGCAAAGTTGTTACATTTAACTATTAAAACTTTTGCAGCAACTTCATAAAATGACGTGCGAAAAACAGCGCGCAATGAAATAAAAATGAATGAAAAATGCCGTTGAAATCAAACTAAAAGAGAAACTTCTTCTTCTCTTCATCTTCTCTGTCGTTTTGTATCCAGCCCAGTTCATAAAGAAGATGGCTGAAAGGTTTTTCGCTTGGCCCAAACACTTTAATTAAAGTGAAATGCAAACATTTCAATTAAGTCCCGGACTAAGCTGATTTCAATCTGACTAAAAGGGATAACTTCCGGCAGACATTTTGCCTTTTGCTGTCGCCTCAAGGGTTGCAACTTCTCCTCATTCCTTACTCCTTGCTCCTTGTTCCTCTTATTCCTTGCGTATTCCTTCGTCAGGTCGTGCGTGCCTGTTTGCCTCAAATGTTATCCAAGCACAATTAAAAGGGCATTGCCCATTTGCTGATGACGTCGATGTTGATGTCGATGCTGACACGAAGCCGAGCGAAGCGATTGACATTAATTTTGCATTAGGCAACCCTTAGTCAAGTTGCTCATACGCCACGTTAGCCACAAATTTAATTATGCGCGCTTGGCTATAAAATAAAAGAGAAAGAGCATAAACCAAATAACAAGTGCCTTTTGTTAAAGAGCCAAGTAGCCAGTTTTTTCTGTTCTTCTCTGTTCTTTTTTATTTTCCAATTAAGTAAATTGCTTAAGCCAGCTGGACTGCTCCCTTTCATTGTATAAATCACATCGGGTTAGGCAACCCAAATTTCTGTTTTCTGTCCATCGATGATGAAGCCGTCACACATCAATAAAGTAAACAAACCCCTCAAGATATAATCAGACAAGTACAGACTAGAATAGCTCAGCTCCCAAGTGTACAACTAATCGCTGTTTTGTGTTTTGTGGCTTCTAGTCAAAGTATTTAATTGAGAAACATCATAGAGAACTTTTTCTATACTCATGTCTGGCTTTAATTGATTCCGTGTAAATGGTCTAAGAGCATTATTAGACAAGCCTCTATAATGATTAGTGCTTTGATGAGTGAACCAGACAGAACACAATTCCTATTCCTCTTGCTGTTTCTGTTTCTTTCGGTCTGCCAACATTCAATTTGTATTACATGACCTGCCATTGTTATCGCTTTTATGCCCTTTAATGGCCTTAATCGATAATGGGGAGCCATTGTAAACGCCTGGTAATCTTAACGACCCCGGCTAAATGGGGCAAATGAGATATGTCAACGCTTTATATGTTAATACAAGTGTCAGGCTATTGAAATACATTAATGCTTAAAGATACGGCTTATATGTGACACTGCAACAATACTCATTCTTATATTGATACCGTTAATTGTGAGTTAGTTGTATTTAAAGTTCACTTTAACGTCAATATACTAACAAAAGGGAGCTGTTGATTTCGAATATTAAATTAATTAATGTGAAATAAACAATTAAATTGAGTTTTCAACTATAATACTCATTCTTATATTGATGATGTTAATTGTGAGTTAGTTGTATTAAAGTTCACTTTAACGTCAATATACTAACAAAAAGGAGCTGTTGACTTCGATTATGAAGTTAATTAATGTGAAATAAACATTTAAATTTAGTTTCCAACTATTTTCTTCTGTTTAGTAAATATAGGAAAATGCTTTTAAAATTAAATTAATTTAATTAAATAAAGCTAAAACTTGAAGAAGTTGTCTTCAGAAAATTGCAATATTATTTATTAAATTATTTATTAAATTTGCTGTACTTTTCTAAGCCCATTTTTCTTCTTCTGTTCTGTTTTCTCGAGTTTAATTACCCGTAAATAGATCAAAAATTAATATAAACCTCATCACTTTATTTCATCGCTGAGCTTCGATAGCGGAGTCACTCCAATTAATAATAATTATTCAATATTGATTGAAGATACAATTCAACAATCAATCATATTTTAGGCAACCTCTTTCTAATTCCATAAATGATAGCTTCATTTAATCTAAGTAAGCTTAAAATGGTGGAATTAATTCACTTGACAACTTTTTAAAGCACTTTAATTAGGTAAATAAATGAAACTCTCTGTGAGAATCTTAATTAGAATCATAAGTTACAAGTTTGTCGAAATTATTTCATATGTGTTGACAAGTTTGTTGACTGGCTCATAATAGTAACATTGTGAGTACTAGTACGAGTATTTAAGAGTTGCTAATTAGATTAAGTGAAGTGTCAAATTTAACTGTGTTTTCACTCTATGCCAGCAAGTTGTGTACGCTTAACCTGCCCTCAAGTGCACTTCAGTCAGCACAAGCAACCGCTGCAGCGACGGCAACAACAGCAAAAACAACAACAACACTAAGAACAACAACAACAATAACAATATAGCATTTGTTTTCTATTGCAGGAGGTAGACGATGTTGTAGAAGGCGTGGCATGCAAAAGCTTGGGGACTAAACTGGCACAACAACTTTAAAAGTACAAACCAAGTGCAGAATTGAAGAGCACAGACCGAGCAACAATGCAAAATGCGATGTCAGCAACAGCAGCAACAACGACAACGAGAACGACAACGACAGTAAAAGCGAGTCAACAGCAGCTTAAAACATAATACGCTAAAGGCAAAGGCAAGAGACAAGGGGAAACAAAGAAAGAGAGGAAGAGGGGAAACTGAGAACAAAACGTCAGCAGAATGATGAGAAAATCTTTGTTGTAATTAGTAAGCGGATGGCTGACAAACTGCACTGAGCATGAATCAAATGTTGAGCTGGACTGCAGCGGAAGCGGAAGTGCAAGTGCAAATGAAAGCGGAAACAATTGTGCAGGCCCAATAAAAGCTACTAAATGTTTCTTAGACAGCGGCAAAAGCAATTGCAGCATCAGCAGCAGCAGCAACGACAAATGCCAAACAGTTTGCGATCATGTGTGACGTTGAGAAGGCGATTAAGGGCAATCAAAGTAACAAGGACAACGACGACAATGACAACGACGATGATCAGCAGCAGCAGCACCATAAGCATCAGCAACATCACCATCAGCAAGAGCAGAAGACGGAGGAGGAGGACGAGGAGCAGTTGCAACTCAATAATGACGTGAAGTCAACTTCGTTGGCAACATCATCTCAACATCACCCGCGTCCGACTGCATACAAACGCTGCCTGGCACAGTTGCTGAAACTGTTGTTTTCCTCGCCAGGACTCGTGCTCCTGGTCGCTGGTTATTCGGTGCTTGGTGCGCTGATCTTTCCCCTCCTGGAGGCGCCCGAGGATCTGAGCAAATCGGCAGCCATTGCCAAGAGTCGAGAGGATTGTCTGCGTGAACTCTGGATCATAACGGGTGAGAGAACACAAAAATCACAATTGCAATTTCGAAATTATGCGCAAAAATGTTTTCCGCAATGGTCATAAATTTGTGTATTTTACGCATGATTTGTTTTTTTGGGCAGCCCATTAATGGAAATTAATGCTAGACAAATATCAATATTTTAATTGAAATTAACTCACACCTTTACACAAACATAAATACAGAGATAGTTATGCAGTCAATGGAATGTAATTTCCAATGCACAAATTGAATAACAACAAAATATTTGCATAGGCAAATATTTGGGCAGCCATAGGAAAACACAATTTCATAAATTCACGCGAAACTTGCATATTACTTGTCTGCTAAATGCTGCAGTTAGTTACACTGATTTATTTTGTATTAATTACTTTGTCACATCCATCTGCCTCTGGCACTTTAAATGCTTTTGCATATTCAGTTTCATTGTGTGTGTCTGAGCTTATGTTGATTTAATGAAAATTTCACATCACACCATACCATAAATAAGCTAATTAATTTACGCGCTGTTTGTGCTTACTCGTATTTGAAATTGGCACACCTGGCGTATGATTAATATCCAAGACTATTCATTTAATGATGTCGCCATCACTTCCGCTTGGGCTTTAGTTCAAATTTTGCAATTATCTAGTTAATTCATTTGACAAATTCGTGACTTTCACATCGCATGAAATCCCAGATGTTAAATGACGAATTTTATCAGATTAAATCGCTGGAGCGCCAAATTAATTAAAATTTATAATGCGTGCATAATTAATGTAGTTTTTAATACGCTCAATATATGCAGCCAATATAGAGCTGAAATCTATTTACTTAGTTATATAGAAAAAGAATAAGGGTGTGACATTGATTTATTCTTCCTATTTTCTTTTATTTTTGTTTAAAAAATCATGCAAAAATTATTAACAATTTTGTTTTGTAAATTTTCACAAGTCTGACCAACTTTACACTTTCAAAACTGTATCGTAACTGAGCATTCCAATATTATTTATTTAGTTCAAATGCGACAAATATAATTTATTCATAGGAAATAATAAAATATTAATCAGGAGTGTATCTGGAGAATACAATTGTAATATTTCTTGAAACACGTGAAGTAGCTACATCCAATTTTAACTAATTAAATTAACTTAAATTAATTCAAGCACCCACAAATGTGGGGCTTTAGTTAAGCGTCTAAAATAAAGACGACTTAGCTTCTTATAGCACAAATAGCCAAGTTAAGTGCTACAGCAGCTGAGAAACCAAATGCAGAGAGCACTTACGCATTCATTTGCTATTGAAATGAGTACAGAGTGTATTCACTGTGTGAGTATCGTAGTTAGTAGACGAGTATATGGAAACATTCTCGAGTACATCGACTTGCTTTTGGGTATTTACATCTTTCAAACATCTTCGCTTTACCAATACAAATGCAACAACAACGACAACAACAACACGTTCAGAATTGAGTGTTTCATTTCAAGTTAAATGGATGTGTCGGGAGTGGGGAGAATTGCTCGGGAGGGTGGCAAATTGTGCCCATGGGGCTGAGACTGTCTTTGTGGCTCAGACAAGGCCAAATGGCGTCAAGTGGGCGTTGGCAATGGCAAGTAACGATACTTGTACTTGTTGTTGTTATTGTTGCTGTTGTTGTTGTTCCTGCCGATGTTGTTAACAAGTTGTGGCAGCTACCTCTGCAATTTGCCGTCAAGGCAAAGCACAAAATCAAATGCGAGCAGCGCCTCAAGCCAAGTAAAATCAATGGAAGGGGGCGGGCTCATGCCAAGATAGTATTGCCAAGAAGTGCGCCACTTGGCTAAAAGGTCGTGAGCTGAGAGTCTGTGTCTGTGGCTGTAACTGTGTCTCTGTGTGAGGTAAACGACAAAGGTTATCATTGCATTTTACACAAAATTGCATAATTACTACGATTATTTTCTCGTTTAAGTTTCTTGTTTTTCTTTCTGTTTTTTCTGCTTTAGCTGGCAATTGGCCAAAGCGCTTAACCCTATCCAATTATGTTGACCTAATTGTGCCATTATTTGCAGAGAAACTAAACGTTCTGTATGAGCGCAATTGGACGATGCTGGTGCACGAGCAGCTGCGTCGCTTCGAGGGCTCCATTGTGGCAGCGACGCGTCCAGGTGGCGGTGGTGCAAGTGGCGGCGGTGGCGGTGGTGCAACATCGTCCCAACTGGCCAGTGGCAGTGCCAGTGCTCTTGGCCATTTCGGCTACGACACGTTCAGTGGCGACACACCCAGCTGGACATTCAGCGAGGCTCTTCTCTACTCGGTGACTGTGATAACGACCATCGGTGAGTCTCGGCCTTTCATTTTGAGCCGCTTTCCCAGTTTACTGTTTATCGTTTGCTGTTGACTGTTTATCGTGGGCCAGTGCTTATTATATTTTGCGGGCATTTCAATCTATGGCTTGGGCCTGTAATAACTGCAAATATTGACTTTGGCCTGCGGCTGCGAAGTGGAAGGCGAAGACAACGCGTATTACGCATACGCCCAGTTCGCCAGTTGCCAGAATCCAGAATCAAAATATTTGCATATGGTTAAAGTCTTTACTCAGTAGATTAAGAACTGCTTTGCAGTTTACTTATTGGTTATTGGTTTATTTCAGACTGAGCTGCGAATACTGATTAATTTTTTTTAAATAAATAATTTTAAATTTATTGGTGTTTTCCCAGCACATAATAATTATATAATAATAAAGCTAGCTAAGTATTTCAAAAAGCTAGTTAAGTATTTCAGCAAAAAATTAGTTTGAAATTTGTTTTCATTTTATCTCAGCTACAACATCAAATAAAAGATTACTTCTAGAAGATACAACTATGTAAAATAATTTAATCAAAAAAAAGAAATGTTAATCAAAATTCCAGACAAAGTTCTCGACTTAATTTTATGCTTACTCATTGTGTTTCCAGGCCATGGCAGCTTGACGCCACGCACAGTCGCTGGTAAGCTAGCCACGATATTCTACGCACTCTTTGGGGTTCCCCTGATGCTGATGTGCCTGTCCAGCCTCGGAGCTCTGCTGGCCGAGGCGCTGCAGTGCACCTACATTCGGCTCTGCTGTCAGCTGCACCGTTCGTCAGCTGGAGAGAGTGAAAAGAAGGCGTCTGGAACGATGTCGAAGCGTCGTCATCCACCCAGCAATGGGGTAAGTCGAAAGTCGAACAGTGGAGCAGTCAAACAGTGCGTATGATTGATATTCCTTGTGAGGCAACAGCTGTCGTTGGAGAGTCGTTTAAGCAGCTCAACTTACTGCAACTTTATCGTGTTGACATTTTATGGATTTTAATTCAAAGCTGGCAAACTTGTTCGCTGTCAGACTTCTCACTCAACTCAACTCAACTCAACTCGAATCGACTAACTGTTAACTGCTCTTGAAATCTTGGCCAAACTATTTGCTGTGCATTCCAAACCGAAGCCCCCGGGGTAAAGTTTCAGCATTGTTTTGGGCCACTGACCATAGACCGGGTCTTGGTCTGAGCTTGGTCTTGCTCCTGAATCCTGCTTTTGGCCCAAAGAAAAAAAAAATATAATAAAACTTTCACTTGCTGCTCACATTTTTGCGCTTACACTTTTTGCTTCTACAAAAGCAACGTGTTATTTTTTGCCTGTCAGTAGTTTTTCTTGTTACTTTTCTTTTTGGACATTTTTACAGTCAGTTGTTAAAAGGGGAGAACTACTACAAGTTCAACTATTTAAGTTGTAGTCTTTTTTTCATTTTATAATGTACTTGGCTCAAAAAGTTACTTTAAATTACTAAACTTATTTCGATGAACTTTGTGTATAAACATTTAGCTTAAGTTTTATTTTTTATGTTCAGGTAAAATATTGAATTATATATTTGTTTTGTGTCAGCATTATAGATGCTTTTTTATTGAAATTTTTTACATTTTTTTAATATTCCAGATATTGGTAAAAACTATGATTGAATTTACATCCCAATTGTTAATGACTTATACATATATTTGTCAAACTGTTGTTTATAGAATGTTCGATATATACATATCTGGGATCGTTTAGTCGGATTCGTAACTCGATAATTATTCGATCATTAGTCGACTATTCTAGCTGATTACCCCTAAAAGTGCTAATTACTCCGTTGATTCTTTGTAATGTCGCAAATTGTCCTGATTTAGAGTCTTTTAATTTTTGCCTTAAATTTACCAGCTCATTTCGAACGAATTGAGATTTAGGAGGCTGCTGATGTTGTCGACTGTAAGCAGCCTTAGAAATATGCACTAACATTTTTCAATGGTTTTGTATTTCGATACGGGAAAACGAGTTTTAATTAAGACAACAGAAACCTTCTAAGTTTACAGACCCAATTCGTGAACTGGCAAGGACTTGATGGGAGGTTGTTTGGTTTTTGAACAGCAACAGAAAGTTTGTAATTGATTCGAGCAAAAAACGCAAAGAACTTTTCTGCTTTATTTTTGTTTCTTTTTTATGTTTTGTGTGCTTTTTATTTGGGATCGTGCTACAGATTGCGGGCTGTCCAGACTGTTTCCATTTTTTTCTGATATATTTTACTTTCCAAATCAGGCAAGGTTTTTTCATTTGTTTTTGCTATATTTGCTGAGATAACAAAAAGTTGCCTGTCGCACGCCATATACATATATAATTTGTAATTTGTAGACCCAAGTAGAATCGGAGGCCAATCCCTTTGCTTGTTTGCATGTTTTGTGCATTCGTGCATAAGTTTTGTAACTCATTTGTTTACCATCTACGAGTACTACTGACATTTTTATTAAAGCTTGAGCTATGAATTCCGGTGATTTGACAGCAGCTATTTTAAACATACTAAGCCACAGCTAAAGCAAATGAAACTCCAATTCATTTATCTACATATCTTTGCTCAAAGTTTAAATATTTTTAAAGGATATCAAATTGAATTTTTATTCTGTTGTTTCGATCAATTTATATTTTGAAGGGGTATTTCGAATTTTTTAAAGACATGTGAGCATTACGGAAGTTTATAAACAAATTAATTATGAATTTAAATATTTTGAATGAAAATGCTCAATTTATAATTTTTAAAAATCATATTTAAATAAATATTAATGCACACTGCACCAAATGGTAAACAATATATTTTATTTTTGATAGGGTAGTTGGTGGTCCATCAACTCCAGCAACATCAGAGTGCATTTATATTCAAAAAATGTTTCTTCTTCATATTTTTTATTATTTTTTTTGTGTCACCTGTCATTCGCACAATTGTTTGTTTTGGTTTCAACAATTTCTGTTTAATTGGCAATTTTTGCCATAAAATAACTTAAAAAATATCTGACCGCCTGCGTGGGTAAACACTGCACTGTGGTCTTGTGGTGGTTGCGTTTCAAATTGTACAAAGCTCTGCACTTTATTTTGGGGCAAACAGTAAAGTGCTGTTTAATTTCCCCTTTGTTGCAACTTGCAATTCATTAACATTTACTTTGCTTCATTTTGAAAGCAAATTTGTTTAATGGACTCGAGCTGCACTGTCGACAGGACGCTGATTTTAATGAAGAGAAACTTTTGCTGTCTTCGAAAAGTGAAAAGCGAAAAGTTAAAGTACATCGCCTTAAAGGTTGACACTTTAAGCGTGGCCCAAAAAACTTTCAACTTTCCGCTCGCGACTTGCATTTTGACTTGGGTCAAGATGTGTTCATAAACTCACAAGTTGAGTGTGCGCCAAGTTAACTGAATTAAACGAGTGCTCCACTTTAAAAATTATGTTTATTTTGGAAGTAGCCAGCAAAATGTTGGCCAAATGTTGTTGGTCCAAGCTAAAAGCGTGCCATATTTTTTCATTTCCTTCTACTGAGAAATATAATTGATTTTTTTACGAGCTGCACAACTTTGTGAAAAGCGTGGAAATTAAAGAATTTATCTAAATATTGTTGATTAGCCAGTTGATTGGTAACAGTTGGACTTTATGCTAATAACCAGAAGTTACGCGTTCTTAATTAAGCAAATCAAAGTCACTTTAACAATTTTAATTTTATAAATTTTCTGTTGCAAACTTTTGCAAAGCTTAATTAATTTAATTGAGTGCTTTATAGCATTAGTTTTGAGTTGAAAAAACATTTCAAAAACTATTATTGTTGCAATCCTTGTCTAAATAATATTGTTATCAAACGAGTTGACTTTAGTTTTTCTTTCGCTTTGGCTTTTCATGCCACAATGTTGCAGCATTCAGCATGTGGCAGATGCCAATCAGAATGCACTTTGCCACTTCAACATCATGTGTTTTTGGCAAGTTGCTCAACAAGTTTTTTGCATTTTCTCCCAAAATGCGTTTGTCGTTGTCGGCTTGACTGAACTCAAAGGATACCGAAATCCTTTGCTGACATTTGCATGCATTAAACGCATCATTTGGGCTTAATTCAATCTGAGCGTGTTGAAGTCACAACCACCTTAAATCACGTCCCTTTTGGGGACCAACCACATATGGCTCGAATGTGCCCCAGGATACTGGCAATTGATAAGCCTTGCGGTTGACGTTCATCGCTTGAATTATTATCAGCATGTTGTAGGTTAAAGTTGTCGTTGTCGTTAGTCGTTAGTCGTTGCCTTTTGCAATTATCATGATACGCACTGTGAATGGGCTTTGGGCAACCGCAGAGTCACAGTGGTATATCATTTAGGTGAGGTAAATGTGTCTGTGTGTGTGTTGGTATATCTGTGTGTGTGTGTGTGTGATTGCCTCGGCATATCATCATGTTGCCACAGAACCACAACTAACATGATGGCAACATGACAACGTTTCGCTTCGCAACGCAGCAGCCACATTGTTGACTCTGAACCACGACAAGAACAAGGAGCAAGGACCAAAGAGCAAGGAATAAAGAGCCAAGAACAAGAACATCAACTTTGGAAGTGTCATTCAGTGACTTGCCACCATTCGAATGTGCAAATTGCCATTTTATTGGCATTTTATGGCAATGCTCAAAGCGACTGTTTTAATGCCAACATTCGGATGAACTTTTGATTATTTGTGCTTAATGAGAATTTAGCCAGGCTGATAATTATAATCATGTAGATTTATTAACAAAAGGAGTTGCAGGAAACAAATTAAATTATTAATTTCAAATAAGATTACAATTTTAAGAATTTATCTATATTAAATTTATTTTGTTCTAACATATATGAACAGCTAAATTTGTGTAAAATCCTAACAAAATAATCTCTTTATTTACAGGCCAATTGTAAGAGCTGCAAATATGATATGGCCAACAGCGAAACCAGCCTGAATGATTGCTATGAATATGGCCAAAAGACAACGTCAACAGGCCTCAAACGCAAGTTGTCATTGGAGCAAGCTGAAGGTGGGTAATGAAAGGAAATCTGTTCTGTTTTTTAAAAGACAGACGAAAGATGAAAGTTGACCATAAATTGAATGGTCAGCATTACAATTGGCAATTGGTCGTTAATCAACTTTTGCATGTGCATTTTGGTTTTCTTTCCATTGTCCTGCGGTCAGCAGATGCCTGTCAATTGTTGCGCAGTGCAATGCCAAGCAAGTTGAATCAGCAGCAACAACAGCAGCAGCAACAGCAGCAGCAATTTTACCATCAGCAGCAGCAGCAGCAACCGGATGTCATGCTAATGACAACAACAACGACTGGCAATACATTGCTGAAATATGCACCATTGCCACAACAACTTCAACATCATGCAACACAGCAACAGCAACAGCACCACCAACACCAACAACAGCAGCAGCATCAGCAGTCATTGCATTACATAAACGCAGCGCAGCAGCAATTATCGACAGCAACATTGCCGCGACAACAGCAGCAGCAACAGCAGCAGCCACAGAATTTTGTCGCCGTGCCGAGCAGCCTGCTGCGTTTCAGCGGCCCATCCACCTTGCCTCTGAATGCGGCTGCTGTTGGTCCCCCAAATTGCTATGCGCCAGCAACTGCCACGATTTACTTTCCATTTGCGCCAGCAACATCCAGTCCAGCAGCATACGGTGGCGCCACCAACTGCCACCAACCGCTGGTCAAGTATCACACGATACACTTGCAACCTGCTGCCAAGCATCAGCATCGACTCCTTGCCACACTCGACACGGCAACTCAAAGTTCTCAAAACGCCGATCTGACAACGGCAACAACAACATCACTGGAGTCCATCACGTTGCCACCACCTCCGGCATATCAAACTGCCAATATGCATGGTAAGTACAAGAAATTATGGCGAAGACTGTGTCTTTTAATTACATTATTGACAAGATTTGTTGACAATACTTATAAGACAATAGAGTAAACGAAATGTTGCTAAAATTTACTATTACAGCCATAAAATATTTATTAATCTATATCTCAGCAGCTATCTTATCCCATAGTAACAATTTTAAAACAATCAATGGCCGTGTTCACCAGAACTAAATCAATCAGTAATCAGGTATCAGAAATCAAAAAATTGTTGATGGGCTTCTGGTGAACGCTTTGATGAAATTTTGGGGCAAAATCAAAGTTGTCATTTCTTTTTTTGTCAAAGGTGCTAATATTTATTTACAAAATTTAAAACAATTTGGCGCAAAATGCTTAATGAAATGGGAATGAGCACAGCATAAGACCAGATTTAAAATAATAGATGATATGTTGCATTAATAAATCATTAAACCAATATTGTATAAGCATTTAATATTTTATATGAAAAAGTTTAAAGCACTTTTCATAACCATATTCCTTAAAAATACGCAGATTCCAACGTCTTCTTTGCATTTTTTTTAAGAATACCAAATTAATATTAATATAGTGGTATCCTTATTAGTTTTGTGCTATTTATTTTCAAATCTTGTGTTCTGTTGATTTCGATTTGTTGTATCGATAACAAAGCATCACAATCACAGAATTTCAGCGTACTATTTTGGTGATGAAATTTTCACTGCCGTTCACCAGAATAATCATAAAAATTTCATCGATATTCTGTTGTCGATTTGTTCTGGTGAACACGGCCAATAACTTAACTAACTAAAATCTGTATATGATATCAATTATTTACACATCAGCTCTGCCTAACATCGAGTGAGAACCGCAAAAATGTGTCCTTCAACAATTTCGACCTCACTGTGTCACCAATATTAATCAATCATACGCCCCGTTGGCCATCTCTCTCTCTATATGTGTATATCTGTCTCTTTTAGTTTCTCTGTCAGCTCATTTGTGCATATAATTATGTAACAATTTGTAGCGAATGCTGTCAGCATCATTATCATTGTAATCATCATCATTATGATAAAGAAGAGCCGCGTGTTAAAATGTCAGAGTAAAGCAGGCATACTTAGCGACTTTGGCCTGTACTTTACGGCGGGGAGTGGAAGGAGAAGGGAAGGGACATTAAAAGTTTTCAACGATGTCGTCAGGACAAGGACATGACAAGGACAACATGCACTTGATGCGAGGCGAGACATGTGCGACAGTTTTATTGACGATAATGATGACTTGGCAGTTCACACTTGCCACTTGCCGCTTTCCGTTTGTCAGTTGCCACTTGCCACTTGCCACTTGCCAGTCTCCAGCTGGCTCAGAAGACGTCGTCAGCGGGCTGTCCACAAGCTGTCATCTTTTCTGTTGTTGTTGTTGCTGTTGCTGTTGCCTCTTTGCCGTGTCAGCTGCATGCAAAACTCATTAAACTTTGTTGCTGCGCACGTGACAGATTTACCCAAGTGACAAGAGTCCTTGCCGCTCCTTTTGTTGCCTTTGTGACACATGGAAAGTGCTACAAATTGCAGCCAATAAAGTTGCATCGATTCCAATTTCAATATGCACGTTAATTATTTCAGCTGCGTCACAGACACAAACACAAAGAAGAAGAACAAAGAACAAGCCATTATCCCGCTTGGCAGTCACTCTCATTCCCACTTTCCCTTTCCCACTTTCAGGACCTGTCCCAGTGGTAGACCACACCATTAGCGTGCTTCAAAAAGTTGAAACAAACTGTTAACCACATTGCACCCAGCCATGTACAAAATGCATTCAACACACGCTCTAATGAATATGTGTGTGAGTGTCTGTCTGTGTGTGTGTGTGTGTGTGTCGTCCAAGTTTAAGTAAATATTTTTAAAATTGGCCATGTCCTGGCCTGGCCACAAACCCATCGCATTCCTCGCGCTTTGTCAGCAGCTGCAGCTCTAAGTGAAAGATGCCATTACAGTCGCTTCCTTCCGGAGTCGCTTTTCCGTTTCCTTCCCAGTTTTCCGCTGGTCAGTTAACTGATATGCCAAACGGACGTTTTGGCACTACAAATTGTTGGCAAAATGTTAAAATGCCTTGAAATAAACTTGGTGTAAAACGGCTTGCTTGAAATTTATTGAGCTAAAAGGAAGAATATGTTTAAGAAAAGACGATAAAAATCAGATATGAGAAATAATATTGAAATTAAAAATTTATATGTATATATTGAATGTAATTTTAATTTGAGTGTTTTTAAGTTTGTTTTTATTCGAATAATGGCAAGAATAGTTTTTATTTTATATGCATTTTTTAAATTAGTTTGAAGGCATCGATAAATGTTTTTTTATTTAAATAAACATAACTCGCTTTGCTTTAATTATACAAATATACATAGTTAGTGTTGCTCACTTTGTCTCTAGATAATAGACATGATTTTTTTGGTGGTTAAGAGAAAACCACAAAATGGTACCCACTGTGCTGGCAGCTGTTACATTTGCCCTCTGACAACCGTCGCCAAACTTTCGTTGGCGAATTCGCAACAACAAATGCGACAACATTGTTGCACTGCACGCTGGTAAAACTTTGCAAATGCAAAAACAAATAATGTTGGTAATCACTTCATGTATATATAAGTGTATAAGTATATTTATACCTAGGGGCACTTGCAACGGGGCGCTGTGTGGCAGCTGTCGGAAGCTGCTTCGCCAATTTGTGCAACGCAACAAAGTTTCGTTATGTTTTGCTTTGTTTATGCCGAATATAAAAATAAAGTTGCAATAAATTTTAATTTATTTAAAAAGTATTATTTAATCAACATGTTGCTAGGTTTTTTTCTGACCTTTGTTTTATTTTCTATTCTTTTTTTTACAGCTGTGAGACGTGCGAAATTCGTGACGCAGCCGCTGGCCCACGAAATCAATACGCTGCTCAATGTGGGTGGAACAACGGCAACAGGGTCGAGTGATTTATCCTGCAGGCATGATTTATTGCCGCATGCATTATCAACAGCAGCAGCAACATCGGTAACAGCAACAGGCACAACAGCAACAACAGCGAACAACATGCAACTGTCAGCAGGCATTAAAACAACAGCAACAGCAGCAACAATGCCCGATAACAGTTTTATAGCCGCAGGTGTCTGTGACGTTCGCATTGGTGCAGCAGCAACATCAGCAACAGCCACAGCAACAACTACAGCAGCAACAGCAGCAGCAACATTGTCGGCGTTGCTCAGCTCGAGTGGCAATGTCGACATCATGGAGGATGAGGACGAACAGGAGCGTGAACGTTCGAGGTATGTACTCATAGACTGTATGTGTTTGTTTGTTTGTCTGTATGTGTGTTGTTTAAGTGGCAAGTTGACTTTTAACTAAGAGGGAGAAGACAGCATTGGTCTCGTTAAACTGAAGCGTTTCGTTGGGTCGGTCAAGTTGAGTTGCGGACAGACCCTAATGGTATTAGCTGCGGTTTCACCCAGTTATGCAGTTGGTTAGCCAATCGCAAGAGAACACACACCAAGTGCCGAAAATTTCAGCAATTTGCTGCCCAAAACATAAGATAACTCCTTGACTAATGCTTGAATAATCTCTTTAATTAAATAAATAAATTCTAAACAAAATGGCAGTATATTAAATGGTAAATAAAGTGCTGGAAATTGTTTATATATAAATCGTGAGCACACAATACATTTCTAATTCAATAGAACCATATATTAAATTAAGCAAACCCTTTAACTAATGCTTAAATATTTTATTTAAGTAAATCAATAAATTATATATATATTGACATTATATTAAATATTTAATAAAGTGTATTTCTAATTAAATAAAATCTACAATTAAATTGGATAACAGAATTGAAAATGATTTAGTACATTGTTCAATAAACAATTTTACTTAGTTAAACTCAATGAATTCAGTTTATTTTGCTATAAAAAACTATTTAAAATTTGTATTCATATTTAATTAGAGCTTCTAAAAGTTTTAGGAATTTTGAAAAAATTTTAATACACAGTTGAAACCATTAAAAAGTTATTTTCACGTACTCGTTGAGCCTAACATTTGTTTTACTTTGATTTCTTTTTTTTTGTGGTTTAACATACGAGTAATTTTAATCCAGTTAAGAAGGGAGGACATTTCCCTGCCTCCTCGGAATCCCCGCGCAGCTGCAATTCACAAAAACCAAATTGTTAATTTCATTTCATAAACAAACTTTCTGCACGTCGTCGGCACTTTAAATCAACACTTCAGAATTTTGCTTGCACATTGCAATTGCCTCTTCCGCACCTCCCATTTGCCACACCCTCACGGCGCGAGGCAGCCATACATTTGTGGCCGCGTCTGTGGCAAGTGGCATTTTCAGCTCGAGGCGCCGTTGCGGATTTTTCGTTCTTTTTTATTTTTGGTTTTTGGTATTTTTGTTTGTGAGTGTGTGTGTTTTTCATACAATTTGCGCATTTTATTTAATAAAATCCAGCAGCTGGTAATTAATTTTGACAG
Source organism: Drosophila recens (assembly GCA_037043495.1). Classification (NCBI taxonomy): domain Eukaryota; kingdom Metazoa; phylum Arthropoda; class Insecta; order Diptera; family Drosophilidae; genus Drosophila; species Drosophila recens. Next base: position 220,902 of record JBAMBJ010002384.1, on the reverse strand, counting down.
TGAACCTGTGCACGCGCTGCTGGCGCCCTCTGGCGGTTGGCTAGCACGACAGCGAAGCTTCTTCAATTTCAGCGAACACACAGACATACACATATATATAAGTATATATACATATATAATGTAGACCCACAGCGTGTAATTAATTGTAAGCTGAGCTGCAAACTGAATCAGGTCAATTAATTTCATACGAATTGTGTTTCATTCGTCCTCCATTTCACTTCATTCTCTTGCCACCTCTCTTTCTTTTCTCTGGTTTCCTCTTCTTCCTTAAGTTACAGCAAATTTGAGCTGCTTTAAGCTTAGACTTCATCTTCAAAAAGTTGCCAAATCAAAACTGTTTACTGCCCCAAGGCCTCTACAAAGGCTCTCAAGTATCCTGTTCCTTGTAGTTTGCCGAGCTGCCGGCCAATCGCACATTAAGTGCAAGTCGAAGTGGCCGAGAGAGAGAGAGACCAAGCTGACCGGGTCGAAACGAATTCAGGCTGGCAGTTGGTAGCTGGCTTGAAGCTGGCAGCTGAACAGTGCAGACAAGCTCAATAAACGTACCACAAATTGATTTGACCGAGTACTCTTGAGAGCTACTGTCGAACGCAACTCAAGTGGCTTTGCCACTGACCAGCATCAAGATGCATTAGCATTGGCACTAGACTCTAGACTCTAGAGTCCTTTCGATTGCTTTAATATGAGTGTAACTACATTTAGATATTTATAAGAACTTTCCTCCTTTCAATGGAAAGATTTTTATATATTTATTTTAAATATAATATTTACTTTGTATTAAAGCTCTTTACAAGAGTATTTATATTTTATTTTTAAATTCTATATTTATATTTTAAATGTAGGGCTCAGTTTGTATTCAAGTTCTTGTAATCTGAGTATTATTTATATATTAATTTATAATTTTTATTATAACATATTTATATTTCTAAATGTAGGGCTCAGTTTGTATTCAAGTTCTTGTAATTTGAGTATTATTTATATATTAATTTATAATTTTTATTATAACATATTTATATTTTTATTTTCTTATATGTATTTATATTTATATTTTATTTTTAAATATTATATTATCATATTAAATGTTCTATTAAATTTGAATTAAATTTAATGTAAATATAATATAAAATTTATTATATCTTGAGTGAAAATACCAGCCTTAAGAACACTTCATAACCAATTGTAATGACGCCTTTCATATCGGTATCATGATATCGAAAAGCCTCTGTTAAAGTCTGCAGCACAATACAACACTGTATGAAATCATCAAATAGAATATTTCCCTGGCCAAACCGATCAAATTTATGCAACAAAACTTGAATCATTTGATCTGACAAACGATAGCCAAATGTTGAGAGTGCATTTTTCAGTTCATTCCCATCAATATTCCCCGAATTATTCTTATCGAATTCACAGAAACAATTTTGCCAATCCGTGATGTATTTCCATAATGCACCAAAGTCCTGAAACGACACAGTTCCTCGATTCTCGCGATCAAACATGCCAATAATCAAACGAATTGTCTCCGAATTAAATGGCGACCAAGTGCCATTGGAAAGTGCCTCTTGAAGTTCATCTGCCGAAATGTAACCACTTTTGTCCCTATCGACACGTTGAAAGACATCCCAAAGGAACTTTTCATCGGGCATGACGGCTGACATAATTTTGATGTTTCTAATCTTTACATATTTTTGAAAGAAAATGCCATTATTAAATACAGATCAAAGCTTGCTTTCTGTGAAAAAAACTTAAGTGAATTTAATACTTTCTTTACTCAAGCCAGACATAAGCGAAGGTATCTCTCTGCAGTCATTATTCTCAATCATTATCCTTACTCAAGTTGCTGCTAGACAACCAACGTATACGCAATAACATAACGCATACGTCATGTATGACGAGCACACACCATTTCCTGATGTCTTATTGATTGGCCAGTGCCGTTGGCACACGTGCCTGGGCATTGCTCTCTTATTTCATTTTTATGGCTTGTGGCTGTTTGCGGTTTGCCTTTTCATACACCGAAAACAAAAGTCTAGCTAGAATTGATGTTAAAGGTTCTTTATTTAGCGAGTATTTTTTAATTATGTATTCAGGATATTATTGTTAAATTAACGCTATATGAGAGCATAATATAAAATCGTATTTCGTACTCGATATAAAAATTCCGAAATCACCATTTGGGATTGACTTTAACCCGGACTTGTTTCTGTGTATATACATTTAATTGATTCCAGTTTTATGGGCAGCCGCTGTGTAAATATTTATTAAGCGTTCGCTTTTTTTCTCTTTTATTTCTGTAGCCTTAACATCTTTGTTAAACGTTTGCATTTTTTTCTTCTATATTTTTGTGTCTTTTATAGCAACTGCCCACACGGCACGCCCTCGCGTGTACCATTGATAGCCAGCACCGGCTCCAACTCCGGCTGCAGTTCCTTAGCTCTAGCCCATGAGCAGCCGCTGGCCGAGAAGTCGAGCCATCAGGGTGCTGGAAATCAGGCACGCGGTCTGTTGAATGCCACGGCTGCCTCGTTTCATCGCCACACGCTGCAGCCGCTGAACCGCAAGACGCTGCTGCTGACGCGTCGCTGCCAGAAGCATGCAACATCGCTGTACGACGCCACCGCCAACACGGAGACCTCCGACGACGACGAGGAGTACATGCAACACGGCAGCGAGCAGTTTGTGCTCAAGAAGCTGAAACACAGCAGCAGAAATAGAAGTCGAAGTGGTTCACAGGATTGTTGTCAGCTGGCGGATGATGACAACGACGATGACGTCGATGAGGATGAGGAGGATGATGATGAGCTGCAACGACAGGTGCCCATCAGTCTGGTGCTCTTAATACTCATGTGCTACATCTGCGTGGGCACTGTGATCTTTGCCCTCTGGGAGAATTGGTCACTGGTCGATGGCGCCTACTTTTGTTTCGTCACACTCTCGACCATTGGCTACGGCGACTTTGTGCCCGCCCGGAGCTTCAATGGACCCGATTTGCAGCTGTATGTGTGCTGTGCCTATTTGCTGCTCGGCCTCGTCCTGGTGGCCATGTCCTTTAGCATACTGGAGACGCAGCTAATGTGGAAATGCAAACGGATTGCGGTGCGGCTGAAGTTGGCCAGCGATTGATACGACTTCAATCTCATCTCTTCTGTAACCGTATCTGTATCTTTATATGTATCTGTATCCTATTAGCCTTTAGTTTATAGCTGTAAACTTAATCAAATTGTACTACGTGTACTTGGCGCATGCTTAATCAAGTGTATGATAAACTAAATACTAAATACGAAATACCAAATACTAAATATTCAACAGACAGCAGACATCATGTAAATTTAACTCGTAGCTCTGTTGTCTCTACTCCTAAATGGCAAACAGAAAATGTAAAATGTAAATAAATCGAATTTTTGCAAATTTCAACAATTTTCTATACTAACTAACAGCTAACAGCACTAACATCATTATTATATTGGGGAAATTTGATAGATGCTTCACCGACGTGCAGAGCATATCAAAGTGCTCTCCCTCTCCCTGTCTCTCTCTATTGCTCTCTTGCTAACTCTGTCTCATGCTGTGTTGCTGCCACATGTGGCAACTGTTGAGGACAGTGTTTGCCAAGCAGAGACATTGCTGCTAATAGTTTATGACACTTTGTATAGCATATTTATGGGCGCATTGCTCTGTCCTTCAGACTATATAATGGCCCTGGTTCTGTTTTTGGCCCTGGCCCTGGTTTATGGCTAATTCGCATCGAAACATTCTGTTAACTGAGCGATGACAGCAAGATTTGCCATTAGATTTTATGATAGCTAAAAATAGTTTCGAAAAACTGGAAAAGATAAGCAGTCTCATTATATAATTCCGTTGCTATCCATTGCATGTAATCAAATCATATTAACATACTTATTATATGCTGTTTTTACTTTTGTCTCAATTTTGTATACCAAGAAATTTCCTTTTTCTTTTTTTGTGGCGCGTGCTCAAAATACCTGTGCTTATCCTCTTATGACAGTCCGAATCAGCTAAAAGCCTCAAATTTCAAACACACACACTCAAACACACTCACAACACGACACGTAGCACAGCAACTTGGGGTCGTTCATCATGTTTTCCGTAGCATTGAGCGCATACAAAGTATGTTTAGAGTAGCGCATAAATTTCAAAAGTGCCACGCGTCATCAAAATCAAATGCCAAACCCCAAGCAACAAACTCCCAAGCTAAAAAAAGATGAAAAAAGCCAAAACCCAAATCCAACCGAAGCAACTTGTCAACAAGATGTATCGCAAAATCAATTGATATGACATCAAATTGAATTTGTAATTTTCTTTTTACATTTTTCGCTTTTTTTTTATCTGTCTCTTCTTTTTTCCAATAGCCTCGGGAACTCGTCGCGCTCCCGCTAAGAGCAGCGTTTAGCTAACAAACGTCAATGGCGACTTGTTTATGTTTGTGTCTTTATTGCTTTTAATGCTGCCAGCTTAAGAATTCACGCACGTTTGCCTCTCCAGCTGGCTGAGAGCAGAGGCATAAAGCCAACCAGCCGGAAGGGTCGCCATGCTCGACATGCGTTTCCGTGTCGCCTAATGCTCGGCTTTCCATGTAGCACAGCGACTACATGGAAATGGCTATATTGTTGGGCCTATTAGCCACAAGAAGGACAAGAAGCTGAGTATATTAGCTATGTTACTGGGCCTGTAACACAATTTAATTTAATTTAATTTAAATATTATCTAAAAAAAAAGAAAATTAATATTTTGGAATAAATTGGAATAAAAAGTTTTCGAAAATTTGTTAAGGGCTAAGTATAGAAAACAGGCAAAATCTTAAAAGTTTCGAAAATCTCAAAATTTACAAAAATTTTAATAAAGAACTAGTTTAAGGTCAAACAATGATCAATGAGAAATTACTCATGGAAATATATAACGATTTGACAAAGTTATGAGGCTATAAGATAGTGAAACAAATTTTAATTTGTATACAAATAAGTTTGGAAAATAGTCGAGTTTTTGAAACATTTTAGTTATTCTAAATTTACAAAAATTTAAATGTAGAATCGATTTAGACAGTGATCAAAAAGACTTTGCTTATCGAAACAGTTTAAGATTTAATAAAGTTATGAGACCTCGAAGTTTTGAAAAATATGTAAAGGCATTCCATTTTCTACCTTCCGGATTCCTTCCTCATTGAAGCGCCTACAAAACACACATTCCCACAGATAGAGAAAGGTATTGCTTACATAAATTTCTCCAATTTTTAGCGTATTTAAGCTTCTGCTCAAACAAATTGAGAATTGAATTATCTATTAAATTGTTCAATATTCAATTTGAGCAAGAGAATTACAAGTAAATAAAAATTAATATTAATATTAAATGAAACGCGAATTTGACTTCAATTTGTTGATGTATAATTTTATTTCTAGAGGCACTTTAGGGGTTAAGTGTGGGGATGGAGTATTAATGCGAAGCCTGTTAGGGCTTATCACAAGAGTCCACGCAATGTAGGAGCACATTTAATGATTTGGCCGCTTGGGACTCTGGCTGCGAATGGAGCTAATATCGGATATGTTATCCTTATCCGCATCCTTATCCATTGGCTGGCCACTTTGGCTGCTCTCGTCCAGATCTACGACATGTATCTCGAAGGCATTTGAATGGCCCGTCGACATGCCATGTGACCCGATGCCCCGACGTCTGGGCAGCGCATGCTCCACAGAGAAGGGCGTCGATTTGGCCTTGTTGCTGGAGTTGTAAGCCATTTTCGCTGGTGGTGCTGGTTGGGGCGCAACCGGCGCCGTCTTTTTGATGGCGGGTGCAGCAGCCGTGACTAGTTTGCTTGGGCAGAGGGGCAGCTCGCGTGTCCGACTGTTGTAGCTGTTGTTGTTGCCACAATTTGTTGCCCTTAGAGTTGGCATGAATTTGTTGGCCAACTGCAGTTCGGGAGCCGTATTCGAACGTGACCATTCGTTATTCGCCGCCATGGCGCGGCCAGGAACCGACTTCAGTGGCGGTCGCCATTGGGGTTTGATGCGCGGCTTCTCACAGATGTTGATCTCCTCGCTGATCTGGTTGAGCAGATCCAACAGCGTGCTCGTCTTCTCGTCCTCGAACTCGATGCGTATGGGCGACTCGCGACCCGAAGCGCAGCCCGGATTGAGCAAAATCAGCCTGGAAGTGTAATTATTGAATTTGAATTTCTCTGCTCAACTCAAGTTTCAACCTTTGCCGGGTTCACACTGCCTCACAGACTGTCACAAAAGGCAGTGAGGCAGTGTAAGCCCCTCAATGCTTACCTCTTGGCCTCCTCGATGGCCTTGCCCAGATTTTGCAGACTCTTGCGCTGCGTTTTGTTGCTGCGTCCAATCTGTGAGTTGGGCATCGCCCCTCGCAGCACCAAATTCCACTTGTGTGTGCTCGACTGCAACAGCACTGTGCGTGCCACTCGCTGGAAACGCTCCCGGGCCGTCTCCTTGGCAGGCTTGGAGGGCACTGTCTCAATTTTGATCTCTCGCATTTCCCCATCGCCATTCACATTGCTCAGCAGATCCGTCTCACTGCTCGTTTGCACAGGAGCCACCTGGAAGCCCTTCATCAGACGGCGCTCCCATACCTTCATGCGACGAGGTCGAGGATCTAAATAAGGGATAAGGATAAAGTAGTTGTTATGAATGAATAAATAATAGAGTTCTAATATAAAGAAAGTTAATAGGTTTGATAATGTTTAAAATATGTAGAAATATTTAAAAATGTTAAAAAAAATGTAGTTAAAAAAATTTTAGAAAAAATATTAGAAAAAAAATATTTTAAAAATTGTTAACAAATAATCAAAGTGTTCAAAAATTTTAAAAATGTTAAATAATGCTAAAAATTTTAAAGAATGTTAACATCTTCACATAATGTTATATTATTTAACATTTCTTTAACATTATCGAGAAATCCTGAATCTAACTTACGTTTTTCCTTCTTGTTGGCGGATGACACATCCAAGCCGCTGTTTTCGAATATCTCAAGCATTTCGTAGCGCATCGTGCTGATCTCGCTCTTGACCTCATTGATGTCATCCTCGGTCACGGGATTATTCTCGAACTTGCGATGCATGGCAGCCACATAGCGCCAGACCAGGGAACGCATTATGTTGTCATATTTGCTATACTGCTCCTCTTCCTGACGTTTCTGTCACGAATAAAAAACATGAGCAGGAACAGAAAGAGGAATCTGATTCAACTCACCTTGGAACGCTGTCGATCGATGGCTTTGCTGGACTTGCGAAACACTCGAATCACCCACTTGACCGAGGGCAGCACATTGAAGGGCGGCGGCAGCGTGGAACTATCCTCAAAGTAACTCATCCACAATTTGGTTCTGGCAAATTTCCACTCGGTATCCGAGTGCTCCTGTTAGAAAGGCAAAAGTCAAAGTCATGTAGGAGCTAAAAATAATACGCAAACTACTTACATCAATCATGGCATAGGAATTGGACATCATGGCAATCAGAAGATTCAGTAGAACAATCACATTGATGACGCTGTACGAGCCAAACATGAGCAGGCCCCAGAATCGCGTATACGACTTGATGCCCGTCAGCTCAAAGTCCTCCAGGTCAATCATGCCGAAGCTGGCCCAGAACAGCGACTGCGACGACTCAAACAAACTACACACAGACATCGATTACAGATATATGCTACCAAGTATAATTAGTTTGCTGACTGGACTTACTTGCCAAATCGTCGCCATTTCATGCAGGAATCACCGTTAGATGCCCAATCCGCCTCCCCACCAGGCAGGACATAGCATTTGCTCTTCTCGAGGGCTGCAAAATACCAGAGCAGCTGATTGAGACCACAGGCAAAGGCGAACAGCACCAGCGTATAGATAAAGAAGAACTTAACAATGTCAATGACCATGCGACCGAGCGAGATTTGTAATGGGCCCAAATGCGGATTAATGCTGAACAAATGCACCAATTTCAGGGCTGAAAAGACATTTGCCGCCGCAAAGAGACCCTCGGCAATTAGCTGGGGGTCAAAGTCATGCCACTTCTCGCGCGGGATATAGGCCATCTGTGGATCATGGGCTATTTCCGTTGCCTGTTGTATGTAGGCATAGGCACTGCAGGGAAAGAGGGAGAGGTAGAGATAAATGTTACACTACAACTAGTGATGTTAATACAAATTATAAATTGAGTTTTATATGGAAATGTTTAATCGTTGTCTGTATATCGTTTAAAAAATATCGTGCTGAAATACTTGAAATTCGATTTGTCGATAAACGAGTGGAATTTCTACATCACTAAAACAAATCTTTGACTATTTTGTAAGAGTATGCTGCAAGGTAGGGATGTAAATCTTAATTATAAGTGAGCTAAAGTCAAAATGTTAAAATTTTCAAAACAAAAATAATTGAGCTAAAATACAGTCGAACTTCCCTAACTCGAACTTCCCTAACTCGAATTTTCTCTAACTCGAACAAAATCGAGTGGCAATAGCGTTTACTGAGCAAATTTCATACAATTCTGTCTCCCTAACTCGAACTTCCCTAACTCGAAGTTCTCCTTAACTCGAACAAAAACATTGGCCCGTACTTCTGTAAGTCGAATTTTTCGGGAAAATTCCCAATAAAGTTCGAAATTTTTTTTCGTTTCTGTTTTATGCTTTCGTTACCGGCTCGTTTTGATCCGTAATATTTATGTACATTAACATATGGTGATGGTATATGATAGATATTGCATTAAAAATTACTTAAGCTTGTAAAATTGCTTTAGGAAAGATGTCAGCGCATCAGCTCAAAAATATTTACCATGGCACCAGCGCGTGTACTAAAATGTTTATCTCTTCAAGAAATCTTTAAAATTATTAGTTAACGAATTCGAATATGGTATCTCATCGATAACAGTTTCCATTATATTAAAAAATGCAAAATTATTATGTCATTTGAATCGGGAACTTCTTCTGGATACAGCAAAAGAACGATAAAAACATTTTTTGAGATTATTAATAGGTCTTGAAAAAACTGGAATCCTGTTTTGTTGAAAAAAACAAGAAAAATTTGCATTTTGAAATGTATTTATGATTGAATGAAATTGTAGTTTCATTTAAAAAACTAAAAAAAAAAATTCCCTAACTCGAAGTCTCCCTAACTCGAACTTTTTTCTGGGATAATGGTGATTCGAGTTAGGGAAGCTCGACTGTAGTTAAAAATCTAGTTCTCGAAAATCGAGCTGTCGATTTTGCGATGTATTTTGACAACGCTTAAATAAATCTTAGACTATCTTGAAAGAGTAAGTCTTCTTAATGATTCGAATTTTAAATTGATATGTTGTCATGGCCCATTAGCTCAGCTGGTTAGAGCGTCGTGCTAATAACGCGAAGGCCACGGGTTCGATCCCCCCATGGGCCAACTTTGGAATTTTTTTTTAATACTAATTGTATTTCATTTCTATTAATTTAAAAAAAAAATTAACTAAAAGCGTGATGTCGATTTTTGTTTGTTTTTTTTTTTTATTTTTTTATTAATAAAAATGAAATACAATTTGTATTAAAAAAAATTCCAAAGTTTCCCCCCATGGGCCAATTTTGGAATTTTTTTTAAAATACAAATTGTATTTCATTTTTATTAATTCAAAATTAAAAAAAAATTTAAAAAAAATCGTGTTGTCGATTTTTGTTTGTTTTTTTACATCACTAACTACAACTGTAGATTGTGGCATGAATTTGAATCTGAATCTCAGCCTGAACCTGAACTTACCGCAAGCACATGACACTCACGTAGAGGCTGTTGCGCAAGAAATCAATAAAGTTCCACATGTTACGCAAATAGCTTCGCAAGCCAACGGCGAATATCTCCTGCACCTCCTCCCACATGAACCCAATTACATAGAGCACAACCAACAGTTCCAGTTTGCTCGGCGTCTGTCCACGCTGACGCTGCTCCTGCTCGGCCAGCCCGGCCTTCATTTTGGCCGTGCCAAACAATCTCACAAAATCATCATCCGCACGCTGTGAGACCAATATGAGGATAACTGCAATAGAACCGGATATCTTTGTTATTCTTACTCAAACAGAATCCCTTTTCTAAAATACTTGCACAAAAAGAACACATAGGACGAGGCATGTATGAGAAATTTCATAAACGGTTTTCTCATCAATTGACCCGTCCGACAGTTGGGCGCAAACATGTAAATGAAACAGTAGAGTGGAAATAGCATCGCCACCTGGGCAATGCAAATGAATCGATCCACGATGCCCTTGCGCCTGAATCCTGGCAGTCCTTCATACCAAATCGACGAAAGCAGTTGTTGAATATTCGAATGGGCCACAAACTAAAACACACAAAATGTAAGTAGAGAAGTCAAATTAACAATTCTGATTTATTGGCATTCAAAGAATCATATGGTTTTGCTTATGCATTGCATTAAACATAAGACAATGTTTTGATATCAGATATAAATATGGAAAGTTAGAGAAGACAATTGAAGACAACAATAAATTCAAATGAGGATTTCTGATTTATTGCCACGCAAACAATTTCATAACAGTTACATTGGCCGTGTTCACCAGAACTAATCAATCAGTAATCATGTATTTTGTTTGCTCGATAACTAAGCATCACAATCAGAAAATTTCAGCGTACTATTTGGATGATGAATTTTCAGTCATCATAATCACAAAATTTGAAGTCATGATTGCTAATCGCTGCATTTCACCAGAATAATCATGCGAATTTCATCGATTTTCTGTTGTCGATTTGTTCTGGTGAACACGGCCATTAACTTCTTTAATTTAATTTAATTTATTTTGTTGATAACAAAAAAAATAGGAAAATCAAATCGGAAATTAAAATGAAGAATTCTGATTCATCATCACTAAATGTTAAACTATTTTATAAAAATGTTAAAAAAAAAATAATAATAATGAAATATTCGGGGGTGCCACAGAAATCGCTTTTTGAAAGCGGTTTTTGAAAGCGGTTTTTGTGGCACCTCAGATTGATGTATTTAAATAACTTTATGTATTGATGTATTTAAATAACTTTAATGAAGTTCTGTTTAATGCAATGCTTAAGTGCTGTTTTATATGCAAAATGTCGAGTTTCACAAAGAAAATTCGAAGGTATTGATGCTACGATATTTTCACGTTAATAAATACAAATTCAAAAATATATACTTAAGCAACATACTCTCTCGTTTTTACTCTCCTTAAAGCTTCTCTCCCTTCTGCGTACTCACCGTCTTCTGCTTATAGGATATGGCCTGAACCAGTCGCGTCAAACTCATGCGATCACCAGGCTCATAGCTGGATATGGCTGGATCGTAGTTCAAGATGATGGCCAACTCGTTGGAGGACCGGGTTTGATCCAACAGGGAGCAGGCGAACTTTTGGCACTGTCGCCTCAATTCCGTGTACTCGGCCTTGCATTCCTGCTCGGTGAGTGCCAGATTGCGCAGCTCCCAGGACAACTGGAAGGCAGTCAGTATGGGATCATTGGAGGTGAGGCAAATGAGCGAAGGACTGCAGAGAGCACGGTAGATATTCACACGCGAGAGCGAATGCCGCAGCGAATCCTCGCCCATGAGACGGACGCACTCGTCACAGCCGCAGCTGAAAGGGAATACTTTAAAAATTAAAATATACTTAAGAAAGCGATGCCACTCACCGTATGTCATGGGGCACGGGAACTGCGGCGCCACGATCCAAAAGTATTCGCAGTATCTCAAAGTTGTTCTTATGTGCCGCCAGCATCAATGGCGTCACATCCGGTGCAAACATGGCCGTGTTGATGTCCACAGTCTGCCAACTCTGTGAGTGATAAGTGTCAGTTAAGGTTAAGCTAAGAGTCTGGCCAAAAACGATTCACAAGTCTATCAGCTACGAGTACGAATACGAGTACGAGTAGGAGTACTCGCACTTGGCCCTATTCATATTAAGTCTAGATGATATGAGTACTCGTAAGTATTTTCGATGGCGTTAAGCGATTTTATTTCATATGGGTTACAATTGGAATTTTCACGCTTCAATTGCGTCCAATGGCTGCTTAATGAAGCGTGCTCGTGTGCATAAATATGAGGCAGCAACCGGAGGCGCCACCAGCTCTTACAACTTTATTTGCCATAAGAAGAAAGTGTGACAATTTGTGATTGGACAAAGTAGAAATACCCTAAAAAACAGCACATTTTAAATAATGAAAGTCTGTGCGAATACAGTTGAAATATCTATCTGCAGCATCTGGTTAAATATATTTAACTTTTAATCTTGTGTTTTTTTTTAAATCATAATTTACATCAAACCAATCTGTCTATAAGTACTAAATGAAAAAAAAATTATTAAATATTTAAGTCCTTATCTTAATATTCGTTTTTTATAGGTATTTAAAGGTATAATTTTTTCGCTCATAGTACAAAGTCAATAAATTGAATGTTGTTTAATTTTTGGTTAGTTAATTATTAGCATAATTCAGCTAAAATATGCATTATGGAATTGTTTAATTCAAAATTTTGCCCCCTCTTTTTAGTTGGCATAGTATAAAATCTATATTTTAGTGGCTAGTAATTAAATTAATTATTAAAACCCTCTGCTTGATTATTCCAACTAAGGTGGATACTTATACAGCTCAGTGTAGGGTATATGTTGAGGAAGTTGGGGGGGAGACGGAAGCGTTGTCCGCTTATCGCACACTCCCAATCACTTGAACGTCTGTCATGTACGTGCCTAACGAGGCCACACAAAACTGATTAAAATCGTGTTAGCTTCAGTTTGAGTCTTCAACTGAACTGAAAGCCAAACCAGTCCAAGTGTGTGCCACAAATTAGCTGAGTGCAACATAAGTACAAATACATACTCGTAGTTGGAAAAAGCAGTAGGAGGATATAGAATTACTTACATAGGGCTCGCCCTCCTTGAAGATGAGCTCCTCATGCTCGAGCAGCAGCTCAACGGCCTCGACAAACTCCGCATTGATGGCATGGAGCAGGGCGTCCTTTGTCTCCACACCCATGATAACCAGCAGCTCGACCATCTCCAGATTCTCGTTGTCAATGGCCAGAGTGAGGGCACGACGACCCAATGGATCCATGCAATTGATATTGATGTGCTGCTGCCTCAATGCCTTTTGCAGTATTCTGAAACACACACACACACACACATTTATTCAAAGTAATTAAAGTTAAATTCACAAAATTATTAAACTTTTGCTTTTCTTTGCAGCTTGTGAACAAAGTTTTTTAATTAGTTGCAACCAAAAAAATATAAAAGTTTGCCAATCAAACGTATACCAAAATTTATAACGAAACAAAATATGCATACAAGTTTAGAATGTTTTGAATTGGAGCGCCAAAACTTGTTGCTCAGTGTTGGTCCAGAAGTCAGTAGAGTATTTTGCAATACTTTTCGATAAACTTGTGCTGATAACAAAGTCACCTTTGACAAGCCAGCTGTCATATATTTAGTTCAGCACTCTGACAGCAAATAGATGAAAATTCATTTTACAATTGTTCGTCAACATAAATTGTTGTAAAAAATTCTAAGAAAAACGAAATATTTATTGAATAAAACGCCGAATAAACCTAACCATTTGGCAATTAAATTATTTGTAAATCTTTTCCAAATCAATATAAAAAAAACAATGGACGCTACTAAGGATCAGGGCTTGGTTATCAAAATGGCACAGAAGAACAAGGGTAAGAGCAAATGGAAAAGAAGGAAGACTTTTAATATGATATGTCGTTTAAAAGAAACCCAAACAGTTAAATTGGGTGGTGGCAATTGGTTTGCATCGGCGCCACATGGTGCAGTACCTGGTTACACACGGATGCCAGCATTCAGTCGCATCTCCTGGCAGTTCTACAAGGATCGCGAGGAGGAGCTCTATCGACGCGCCTGCCAATTGAAGGGCATACGTGTACAGCGCGAGGAGGAGGACGACTCAATTGGTTCCGAGGAGGAGCCAATTAAGGCGCACTATCGTTACACATTAGACGAAATGAAAAGCTATAATCCATATCGTTTTATCAATTTAAAAATGTAAACAAACGCAAACTATTTCTTAGGCAACAGCAAAAACGACACACACAATCACAATTGCATACACATATGCATATATAGAAACAGAAAGAGATACCGATAGATATACAGACAGATATACAGATAGAGATACTGATAGATATACACAGATACAAGGCCCGCACAACAAGTTGACGAATCTATTGTGTGTCGTCCTTAGAGATTGTGTGATTTTTACACTTTTTACCGCTTTCACGTTTTCCAGAGTATTAACAGATACTGATACATACAACTGCTTATACGACTACAACTTCACGTTCAAAACAATTGATGATTGTTCATAAATGGTTTAATTTATTTACCAACCAAAATAATTGCATTTTATTTATTTAATTCAAATAGGATAATTTTAATTTTATAATAGTCTGATATTTTAATTTTTATAATCATCTAAAATAAGGTTTTTTATTTGTAATTATTGCAAACTAATTCGTAATATTAATTAAACCCGATTATAAATTTGCTTCTGCATTAAAATTAAACTTTTGCTCTATTTGAGGTTGCTTCAAAAATCATCTATTTTATTTATCGTAATCAATTTCTTTTAATACTAAATTGCCTCATGCATAATTTAATTCACTTGCAGCATTTAAACCCTAAGCTTAAATTTGAAAAAGCCACTTAAAATCATTTTATGCTGTTGTAAAATAAATACATCTTTAATTTGTTTTGCTCAGCTTGAAAATGTGCTCAAAAATTCACGCGAAATTAATTGTGAATTTATTAAAATGCGCATGAAATGGCGCCAAAATGGCGAACGGAACGCGTGCCCGCATATTGCTTATTAAGTGGCATATAAGATATTTGCTCCCACTCCAAAACAACATTCCTCTTTCCTCAGGCAAACAGCCAGAGGGCTATGCAAATAATTGAAACCACCCAATGCAAACACACCACACACACACACAACACACACACATACACTCAGAGCACGGAATGCGTGTTGATAGGATTTATGCGTTTCCTGAGCGCTGCAGAGGGATACGAATATGGATACGGATACGAGTACGGATACGGACCATCGACACCTGCGTGTCCCTTGACGCACCATTTAAAGTCTACACAAAAAAAGGCTCAAATTTGGCAAGGGAGCAAGGCAACAAAAAAAGGAGCAGCGTCATGGCATTACACACTCACCTGCGAACATTCGGAATATCGCCACGCTCCACAGCCAGCAGAAATTTCTTCTCCTCGAGCAGCAGAGGTTGAGGTAATCCCAGCGGCACACAACAGCCGCCCACAGTTTTAGGGGCGCCACCAGCGGCATTCTTCGTGCCACCGGGCGGCAACTGTGCCACAGTTGAAAAAAAAAAAGCGGTTGTCAGTTTTGCGCAAATACACGCAGGTGGTTAACAAATAAATAAAAATGAGTAAAAAAAAAAGAAAAAAATGAGCAAAAATAAACATAAACATATAGGAAAATTAAGTGCAAAGTGTCGGATGGTTGGCTGAACTGAACTGAACTGAGCTGAGCTGAGCGGTTGCTGTTTATCTGCACCACTTAAATGGCATGGAAATGAAATGTGCCTTTTGGAGTGTTTAAGCCAAGTGGCGGCAGTCGAAGCAGCTAAGACGCGTACAACGCGGCGTATGCGTAACTTTCAATTCGGTGCAAATGCAAAACTGGCAGATACTTGTTTATATATATAAATGTATCTTGTATCTTGTTGTTTGTATCTATATAAGTGTAGTTTATCAACTTGTGTTTAGTACTTACGCCCATTGGCTGTTTCTTCTTGCGACCCATTGTTTATTAGTCTTATATCTGTGTGTGTGGGTGATTGTGTGTGCAATTCACTTAACAAAAAGCTACTTGTTATTTCATGTGTGTCTGTCTGTGTTGTTGTTCTCGTTGTTGGCAAAGTTTTAAAGCTCGCTTAACACTACAGTTCATTTATTGCAACTTCTTTTTGCAGCTGCTTGTCAACGCACAAGCTTAGGCTATACACACACACACTCACACACAGACAGACACATAGACACACACATACACTTGAGCACCAAGTTGAAAGCTAAACCAAAAACTCGGAACACTAAGCCCCTGTGAATGCAACTTTGAAGTTATTCGCCTTTTTTTGCTGGACACTATTATGCTTTGTTGTTGTTCTTCCTGTTGTTGTTGTTGTTGTTGTTGTTGTTGTCTCCTGCACACATAACACTCGCATGTGCTGAGTTTCGGTTTTTGTCTTGGTTTATGGTTTTTAGGGTTTTGTGGTCAGCGTCTGCTCAAAGTTTGCCGCTTAAGCTGTTTATAATTTTAATTTATTTTTATTTCATTTCATTTTTTGCTTCTCTATGGGCTAGTTAAGCTCTTTCTAAGAGCAAAATATTATGTGCATTAATTCTCAGCAATTTTAAGCTGCAAGGAAATTAAAGCGAACATTTTATGGGTAACTTGACACTTATTTTTAAACCATTACACAGTTATCACTTTGCACACTTTAAATAATTAATTCCGTTTGTAAATAAAAACTGTGGAATAACTTATTTATTTTATACAACTTTGTGCTTGTAGTTAAATGTTAAAGCATTTGTTATTCTTGAGCTTAAAATTAAACAGTTCATATTTTATTTGAAATTTTTGTTATTATTTCCGCGTAATCTGTTAAAAATACACCGAAATTTCTTAAAACTTTGTTTTAAATATGTTTTATTTCACATTTACATAGATTTTCCTTACATTTTCCATATTTTCATTATATTTCATTTTAGACTCAGCGTCAAATTGAAACTAAAAAGGCATTTTGCGAATGCTTGGAAACCGCACAAAACATTTTTAAAAAATTTTAATTTGATTTCAGTCACTTGTGTTTGGTTTAAAAATTTCTAATATTTGTATTTTACATTTGCAATTCATTCATTAAACTTTTGTTTTGGTTATCTTCCAAACTTTTGCCTCCAGCTGTAGTTTTATGGTTTGTTTATCAATCGAATTATAATGAATTGCCCTTTGTTTATGTAAAGCACACGGCAACCAAGTGTTTGATATCACAAATTGTTCTAAGAATATTTAGAAATTGTATTTTAAGCTTTTAAATACACACACTTAAAAAAAAGGAAAGAAAACTTGGTGTTAAAATAAATCTCATTTCAATCAATTGACTACTTGTTGATTTTTCCAATTGCCGGCCAATCAATGTATAAATAAATATTTGCAGTAGCACAAAAAACTGTAGATTTAAATATTCGCGGTCCTTAAATGCGATTTTTTCAGTTGCAATTTAAAGTGTTTGTGGACTCATAAAAAATGCTCATGCATATTTTAGGGGGAATAAAAAACTGAACTTCCGCCTGGAAAAGCAGCGGCAATGCGTTGGCATTGTGAACAACAGACAAAAGCCAACAACTGCATTGTTTGATCAAGTTAATAGAATTATAAGTGAGACTCTTGCGTTTGTCATTTAACATACTCTATAGACAATGTTAAAAGGTTTAATAACCCCAAAAAAATAAGAGGCCTAATCTTATAATAAACTATGTTCATCTGAGAAAATTAGAAGATTATTAGCTAATACATAAACTTTTACAAATTTATAATACAATGTAGATTACAGGGTACCTGCCAGTCGTACACTATTGATTACTTTCCGCTTGCTTTTAATATGTTTCTGCGACTGGACAGCACATAAAAACGCCACAATAAATTTGAATTTATCTGGAAAAGCAGCCGATAAAAGCTTATAAATGTTATGTATATATATTAGGGTGTCCCTTATTTGATCAAAGTCAATATTTTTAAACGCATACGGGCTAGTTCTGTTCATTAGGTCTAAAGCACTCAGAAATAAATTTTCATCTCAATCGGAGTACGATAACCCGTGCGACTTGGATCGGAAAATTTCAAAATTATATGGGACAAAAAAAAATTTTTTTTTTTTTAATTTTTATTTTTTTATTTTGTTCATTAGGTCCTAAAGAACTCAAAACCAGTTTTCACCTTGATCGGAGTACGATAACCCATTAAAATTTGCCTTAAAACATGAAAAATCATCGAAAAATGTATAATCAGTGTTAAAGCACTGTTTTTCATGTTTCGATGCAAATTTTAATGGGTTATCGTACTCCGATCAAGGTGAAAACTTGGTTTTGAGTTCTTTAGGACCTAATGAACAAAATAAAAAAATAAAAAATTAAAAAAAAAAAAAATTTTTTTTTGTCCCATATAATTTTGAAATTTTCCGATCCAAGTCGGCACGGGTTATCGTACTCCGATTGAGATGAAAATTTATTTCTGAGTGCTTTAGGACCTAATGAACAGAACTAGCCCGTATGCGTTTAAAAATATTGACTTTGACCAAATAAGGGACACCTAATATATATGTATATGACATTGTGTTTGCTCATTGAAGGTGGAAGGTTAAGAGTTAACTTTTATTGCAAGGTTATCAAGCTGACTTGTGGAGCAATTAGTAATCAGCAAATATACAACTAAGGGAATTAAAGCCTCATTTTTATTGATCAACAATTGGTTAAGGGTAATGATGGAATTCTGTTGGAAATTTTATGTTGGGAACGGTTCTCTAGCTATTAAGGTACCTTATCATTTCTGTGGAGTTTTATATACCTGAGTTAGAGATTTCAAAAACATTTTTCAGTTGAATAGTTGTAGTTATTGTAGTAGTTTTTGTACTTAACGTTTGTCACTTTTGGCACGGCACAGGATTATTTGGTAGTCAATGCAGTCGAGTAGCTGCCACGACATTCAAACACACACACACACACACACATACACTTATACAAACTCAGTTGCACACAGATACATTCAATACTTGAGCACAATGACCGGAAGCTTTGTTGCCAACTCTTTTAATTCGCTCTCTCGCTCTCTTTCTCTCTCTCCCTCTTTCTGTCTGTCTGTCTATGGGGTTACATAATTCACTTGGTTGCATGGACACTTAAGCCACTTACTTCTTGCATTCTGGCACATAAAAACGTGTGCAATTGTTCAGCTTGCCCGCACAACACACAATGGAATTCGAAATTTCATGTGGCTTAGAGTTAAAAAATATTGTGGTTAACTTTTGTATTGCATACGCTAAGGCGCACTCGTATTTTGTTTGTAATTTATACACATAAGCGAGCACATTTTTTACTATGCATGTATTTTATTTCATTATTTTATTATTTATTTATTTCGAATAGTGGAGTGCATAAAAATTTACAGCGAAGCGTTGCGCTGACCGCACTTTTATTAAATGTCTGCTCCGCGCGCTACTTGTGAAATTTGCACGTTTTGCGGCCACATAGAAATATATACCATTTCCCGAGGGCCGAACGCCGCGTTCTGGCTAATTTAATTAGACTAAAACGTCAAATATTTGTTTGTTTGTCGGCGTGGCAATGCGAGTCGAACCGCCCCAGACCTGACCATGTCTTCGTCACCGTCCATGTGCCTTGAACTCGTCGATGTCTATGTCGATGTCGCCATCGATGTCAATGTGTTGATCACCTGTCGCGTCGCGTTGCCTCGCTTCACATTGTGCGTTGAGTCGGGTCTCCACTTATCAACAAGTTCTGGCCATGTTCTTGACGCTTTAAGGCGATTAGACCAAACGCATGCAAAGTAGGCAACAATTCAATTACAACTAATTTGCAGTGATTTCATTTGTGGCACTGTTTTTATTCTTTTTTCCTTTGCAACGGCTTCTTGTTGTTCACACCTTTTCGCGTATTTAATTCTGGGAGTCAACTGCAGCGAGTTTTATTACTTTTTAATATAAATGCAAATGTCATTTGATTCTGTGTCTTTCAGAGGACGTTTTTAAGACATATGATATTGACTTAAAAATTACAAAATTTACTGCACGTTCAATTAGTTTAAAATTATAACAATTATTTGTCGATGTGTCACTGACACAAATTATATTTATAACTATCCATGTGGGGTTGATTGCTTTTTATTTATTTTGTAACGCCCAAAAGTATGCAATGATTTTAAAATAAGTTTTTCCACCAAAGTGTTGCTGATATAAATACTATTTATTAAATAGTTTGTTCTTGCCTTGCCAGATTTTCCGACTGTACAGAACCAACTGAGCTTCCAGTTAAACATACATATTCTAATTAAAATAAATTGAAAGATTTCCGAGCAGATTACGCATTTGATGATTTTCAAACTAATATTCATAAACAATGGAGTCTGAAGTAATTCAAATACATCATGGAAGAATTTCAAATTAGCAGTGCATATTTTCCTGAATAAATGTGAGTGAGTGTGTGTGTTTGTGTTTTTGTGTGTGAGTCAAGAGTTGCCTTTTGACTGTCACATCTAAATTCGGTTAGCAACTCGAGTTGAATCAGTTGTGGCTGAAGAAGGACTTTTGCCAAATGCCAGGTATGTATGTATACGTGCATCAGGAAACCGACAAGCTAAACAAAATTAAATCAAAAATCTTAAACTGGATTTTGATGAAAGAGCGAGCATCACAACAGACCAAACCAAGCAGACAACAATCGAGTTGGCCTCGTCCTCGTCTTCTTATCCTCTCCTCGTTCACAACATTGCCAAAGTCAAACAAACAAATCGTATGGAAGTCGGCACACGAGAAGTGGCTAAAGGCAGAAAGAAGCATAGCAACAAAGCACACATAACAGCACGTAAACTCATTTAAACGCACACACACGCGCACAGAGTCTCTACGAATGGCAGCTTCAGGTGGCAGTTAGAAGTTGGGACGTGGTAGGTGTCAGGAAGGCAGTGGCAGGTTGGCATACAGCAGATGGCAGGTGAGTAACCATGACTCCGTTTTGTGCCTTTTTCACAGGCAGCGACTTTCAGCGCGCTATGAATTGACAACAACCACAAGCATACACTGAAAAAAAGACCACTTCATAAAATCATATTCTTAGCATAGTTTTAAGTAATATGCAAACTAAATTGTAAGTAAAAAATGTATTAAAAAAATATTTATAATGAATAATAAATAAAATCAAAATTTAATACATGTAATTAGTTTAATTTTATGTCTTATACTTTAATTAATATTTATAACAATACTTAATGTGAATTTTTTTGATTATATAAAACAAAGCAAATTAATAAAAATAAATAAAACAGCTTTAACATACATTTATAAGGTTTCCTGCTTTCGACACATTTTTAAAAGATAGGTCTTAAAATAAACATTTTTCGTCAACAAAATCAACTTTTTTTAGTGTATCAAGAACAGTGTAGCATTGCTAGGAGCAACCACAGCGGCAGCAACTCTTCAATGACAATGACAATGTGCAACAAGGAGCTGCGCCTGACGCTCTGCCTCATTGTGCGCAGCAGGAAATAAGATTTCTGCCAGATAGCAAAATATGCGTCGGGTAGCTGATATATGTATGTGTGTCTGTGAGTGTATATGGCAGCCAACTTATAAGCAGTCTCTCTTTCTGTGTCTTATACAAACAGAAACAGACACTAAGTAGCATAGTTACACGCACACTCATATGAAAGCAGACAGCATACACATTATGATATATTTCTATAACCTCAGTTGTCCTCCATTTTGTGTTGCCTCAAAAAGCGTAAAACGTTTTGTGGTTGCAGCTGCAGCATGTATGTATGTGTCTGTGTGTATGTGGTAAATAAAATTGCATTCAATATTTTTCTTGGTTTTGCGTTTTTGATGAGATTTTTTACAACCTGACTGCAGTTTCTTGCCACATGCCTCGCCCTTTTGTTTGTCTAGCATTCAATTTATTGCTGCTGCGTTGCATTTGCCATAAATTGCATTCTTGTTGCTGTCGCTTCTCCTGCATAATGTTGCATGCACACGTGCATAATTAAGGACATTGATTTACCTAAGGGCTGAGAAGGACAACAGATAAGTGTCGAGCTGCATGTTGTAGAGCAGCTCATGTAATCAAGTCAAAATGTGCTAGAAAATCTGTATTATTATGCTGCCTGATGTGAGTACTGAATAAAAATCAGATAAATAAGTTTTTGTATTTTTAATCTATTTTATTTATTTATTACTATCAAGTAGAATCAGTCCACACAATTCTTTAGATGTTTTTTTAAAATGAAATCTGAATAAATTTCAATTTAATAAATAAAAAAAAAACAGATTTACAGTTTTAAAGCTGAGATTTTAAAAAACTGTGAAAGTTAAAAATAAATTACACATACATTTTCACCACTTAACAATTCCCTGTTGCACTTTGATAATATTTCAATTGGCACCTAAAAGTATGCAGTACTCACAATTTGCCATTGCATACTTTTGAGCGCAGCACAAAATTTATTTGCCGAGTACATTTCCGCTTTTTCACGTACACTCACCAACTCAGACTCGCTCTCTCTCTCTCTCTCTCGCGCTTTCTCTTTCACTCTTTGTTGCTATTTCTATGCGTTGCCATGTGGGTGTTGAGGTAACGTCATCAACTGGAACTGGCCATTTGCGTTGGCATGTGCGCAATTCATAAATATTTATTTCTCGCCTTTGTATACGAATTTCAAGAATCTGTATAGTGCAATGGCATGCCAATCCATCCGTTTCTGTGGCCTTAAAGAATGCTCAAATTTTATCAATGAATTTCGAGCAGACTTTAAGTTTAATCTAAATAAATAAACAAAACTTGTTTGTTTGGCATAAATCCGTGTTGGCCAAAAATCCCCACAACATCCGTACCATCCAAGCAACAGTCCTTGTGGTAAAATAAATTTTCTGCAATTCATGACAGCAACACAAGCAGTTAAGGGGAGGGGGCCGCAAGTACGTGCCGAGACACGAAACTTTGGCCAAAAAGGATTAAGAAGCCGAAGTGCGAGCCACATCCTCCCCCAAACAATGCTCAAAGGATTTAAAGGGCAATCAAATTAAATTGTTTCTGCGGCTAGCCGCAAAAGTTCTTTAACATTTCAAAGTGCGATAGCATCTCAATAAATTGTATGCTTTACATTTTTATGATAAATGTTTGCTCAGCTGCTTGACAAAAATGTCAATTAAATTTATTTATATACAACGCAAATCAAGCGAAAATTTTGAGTTCTTGACGCAGCTACAATCCGATCCAATTGAATACCTTAGAGTTCCTATAAATACTCACCTGTACATTTGTTTACGTGGCCAGCCAATTAGACGTAAACAAGAGCCGCCGGAAGTAGGCCACATAAACAACAACCACATTCACCGCATCAGAAGCAACAGCAACCGCGGCAACAACAACAACAACAACAAATTAAATCAAATCGGCTATAAAGCCGCAGAGCATGAGAGAGACTCAGATATGCATCAAACAATTCATTCGAATTAATTATAAATAAATACAAATTATGATTTTATAAAAATTTAATATCCCAAGAATCTTAAGAAAATCTAAACCAAAATTACATCAAATTTAAAATTAATAAAAAAATTTTTTAAAAATTTAAAAATTAATTAAATTTTAAAGATCGTTCTCATTCGACATTTTAAAAATCAATTGAACAATCTCATTTTAATTTCCATTCCTTATTTTTAATTTATACTGTCAAAATTTCAGACAAGCCTCAAAACTACTCACAACACTTTCTCTGTACAACATATACCCTATAGTTATACTTGAATAGGGTATGGGTAGCAGTAAGTCACTCTGGCAGATGTAAGTTTTGCAGATAGTCTGCTGCGTTGCGTATGGCTTTTGTCATTGTGCCACTTTGACACAAGTTCAAGCAACAAGGTCCACAAGGCACATAAATTTAAAGCGCTTCGGACCACGTTAACATTGATTTCTGGCTGTCAACGCGCTGCAAAAGGCCAAATGCCACTAAATTTAATAATAAAGTCAGCAGCAGCAGCTAGCAGAGGTGGCAGATACAGATCTATATATACATAAATACTTATAGACGAGCCACTTATGTACGAGTATCTGAAATGTCATAAAATGCGGCGCCATGAGCAACAACAACAACAAGAACGAGGAGGAGGAGAATAAGAAAAATTCGACCGCAGCTGCAGTCAACGACTCGTCGACGACCTTAGAGAAATATTTTCCATCTAGCATAAAATTAAAGCGAAATATGTTTGTGGAAATTAAATAATTTATATTGCCATTTGTCTACATACTTTGCATATTTCCCATTAATGACCCAGAAAAATAATTGCGGCTAAGCAACTAGAGAATCTCGCACACACACGCTGAGATGAAAGGCGCGTAAATTGACTTGGATAGATGACTAAATAGAAGACGCCATGCGGCTTGGGCCACGCTAAAATAAATACGTTTAAATATGAGTGCGAGTGTGTGTAGATCAAAACAAGGTCGTCTTGTGCGTTTAATGAGAAATGCCAGAGCGAAACAGCATAAAATAATATGAAGTTAACTTTATAGCGCTACAAAGGATCTACCTTTTATTTATATAGAATTATTTGCAAAACTTTAAGAGCATTTGGCAGAGAAAACTCAATAAGCCCGGCTAGCTCAGTCGGTAGAGCATGAGACTCTTAATCTCAGGGTCGTGGGTTCGAGCCCCACGTTGGGCGCAGCGTAATTTTTTTGATTTCTTTATTTAAAAAATTCGGTGTCATTCGAAAAGTTTTAAAATGTTTTTCGAAATAATAGAAAAAGTAAAATATTGGCTTTATACCGAAAAAGTATTGACTTCGAATTTATTTTGTTTTCAGGTAAAAAGTATTTAAATATTTATTATTCCAGTTTTCTAATTCAGTCCTTCCTTGGACGCATTAAGTAAGTGCTTAACTCAAAATTTAAAAAAAGTTAATTCTGAACGATCCTGCCAGGAGTCGAACCTGGAATCTTCTGATCCGTAGTCAGACGCGTTATCCATTGCGCCACAGGACCGACGTTACAATTGATAAGTTAAGCTTGAGTTATAATTTTTAATTCTATTTTAAAAAAACTAACTTTAATTCAAAAATATTGAATTTATTGAGACAATGCTAAGTATCAACAACCTGTAATAGTTTGGAAAATCTGTAAGTCTTTTAACAATTCTCTATCAGATTTCCGTTTTGCTGTTTTTCCCCACGTTTTCTTATACAGGGTAGAGCAGACGCTTTCCAGCCTCAAAGGCCCGCACCCACACAAGAATTGGG
This sequence comes from Drosophila recens, assembly GCA_037043495.1. NCBI lineage: Eukaryota > Metazoa > Arthropoda > Insecta > Diptera > Drosophilidae > Drosophila > Drosophila recens. The sequence goes on along the minus strand of JBAMBJ010002384.1, from coordinate 195,833 downwards.
GCTAATGGCCCATTGCTATGTTGTATGCAACCGCCGCAACTCGGAAACTCGGAGAGTTTTCGGGTTTATTATTAGCTCGAAAGAAGTTTAGCGAGATAAACACATTTGCTTTATGTTGCGCCAACAACATGAGTTCGTAGTGCAGGCCGAAAATTACAAACAAGTGAGCAGTCGTTTAGCTGTTTGCTGATCGACAAATTAATACCCTATAAATATTTTATGACTCTCATTAAAAAAGTCTTTTCAAACTACCCAAAATCCACTTTCGAACAAATTTTTCTCTGCAAAAACAATTGATTTATAGTGAATTAAAAAAAAATATTTTAGTTAAACAGTTCCAGTGGTCAGTATACCCTAATTGTATTTTAGCTATAGGGCATGCAGATACTGACGAGAAAATTGTTTCGAAAATTGTGCACGAACAATACGAAAATAGCGCCACGAGGCGCATTGGCTGGCCGAAAAGATTTTCGAAACTTGATTGAAATTAAACACATCGCTGCGAGCTTGCCCCAAAACAGTTGAACGTGCAATGGGCAGCCGTGTGGAGCACAATTCGTGCAACAAAATCCGTGAATGAAGCAAACGAAACTCGTCAAAATATATATGTGCAAAAAAAAACAAAAAACCATGCACATTGATATGTAAACATGTACAAAACAATAGTGCAAATAACAAAAATAGGGAAAAACAGGGAAAAAAGTTGGCAATAGGAAACAATTGAAAATGCAGACGTCGCTAAATGATTTCGTGCACACTAAATAACAAACAGAAGTTTTTGTCGGGCCGAGTCCAGTGTAAAATGCACTTTTTTTTTGGCTATGGCACAAGGTGCACAAGCGGAAGCGAAACCAACACAACAATAACAAAATAGAGAAAAACAAAACGAGTGATAGAGACGAGTCCGAAAAATGTGGAAAACAAAAACGTGCCGTTAGTGCGATTTTCGATTTGCGAGTGAACGAGTGAAAAAAAGCAGGGAGAACAACGAAATGAACAAAGCACCTGCTGCGTTTAGCGCATTTAAGGGATTTGCATTATTTAAAACTAAGTTGGGCTAAAGCCACGGTAACCTTAGTTGCCTTAGCCATGGTCAGAGCCGTAGTCACTTAGCGTGTAGAGTGCATCAAAAGCCGAGTGCATTTACTCGACCTTTTTGCAAGAGAAATAAAAGACAATAAAACAGAAAAAATATCCGAGCTCAGCCTAAAACTTTAAAGGACCTGTCTATAGACTCTGGTTGCCTGGTCCCGACCAAGGGTAGAAGGAGGAGGAGGAGCTGGCACTAAACCAAAGCAAACCGCAACGTGTCTGAACACGTTCGCATCAAGTGGACAGGCAACGTTTTGTTTTGTTTGGTTTATTTGCCTTACTGGCCAACGGCAGCTACAGCTACACAGAAAAAAATGTGGGATTCCGGAAAAAATCAATTCCAAATCGTATACCAAATACTTGATTCAATTACAATTTTTCAATTTCCTCTACGCAAATATTTTGAATATCTTTTGATAATCTATTTGTTCAGTGAATTCCAATGTTTTAATTTTTATAACTTATTTGCTCAGTGGTTTCCATTTTATCCTCAAACTATGTTAATTAAACAATAATATCCTAAATAGTACATTCCAAAAAACAATGCATGCTAAAATCAACAACTTTAAACTTGAATTTTAGACTGACTTTTTCTCTCTGTGTATTGCTGCAGCTGTCCACTGCCTGCGGCCCATGGCGCGTATACGTAATTTTATTGCCAAGGCTTCGTTGCTGGCGCCTGTACGTATTCGTATTTCGCTTTTATTTCGGCTTAGTCCCCATTTGTTGTTTACTTTTGTGCTGCATTTTTAAAGCAATTTAAGTTGCCTTCAACAGAACCTGACCAATTAGACAGACAGCTAGCCAGTAGAACACAGTTGGCACAATTGCTCACGTCTACATTTCCGATGCTTCTCTTTTCCAACTCTCTTGCCTCTTCCTCTCTCTGTCCCTCTATCATTCTCTTTGTCTCTTTTTCATGCATGACGCATTTATAGCACTGCGTTTGTTTCCCTTGTCTGTCCGGCAATTAGGCATTCGTCTGTCCGACCGATAAGATAACGCCAATTGGTTGGGTTGAGTCCACGGCTATGAGCAGGGGGGATTGGTGTCTGTGTCTACTATCGGGTGTGACTGTGATGTTAACCTATATAAAAATAGAAAAGCGTAATTTAATAATGTTCTCCAAGATAAAGCCAAATTATTCGCCATTTATATATGTATATACATATATCTGTGTCGTGTAAGCTTGCCAAATATTTAAACTTCACGCCAGACTTAGTTAAGTTCCAAGTTCTTAAAAAGGCAAAGAATGCTAGGAATAAATGTCACATTCTTTAATTGTTCAGCTTTAGTAGATCAAACCGGTTTTAAATGCATATGATAGTTAAATATAATAAACATATTTAATTCAGATTTATTAAAGCCATTTAATAAGTATCTGTAGATTAAAAATTTGATATTTCTCTATCTATTTATAAACATTTAACGTTCCAAGATGGCTTATTAATTTTATAAAGCATCTGATTTAATAATAATAACTTATGTAATCCCATTCGCATCATCAGCAAAACATTTCGTCAATAAATAAAATTTTTATATCAGCCTCAACACATTTTATTGCGATAGGAAGTAGAAATACAGCTCAGCGCCCAAAAATATCGCATACCATTCGCATTGACAATCTAATAACACTATCAATAGCAATAGCTATAGTTTATCTGATAAAAAAAGTGATATATAACAAGAGCTTAACGTGAATTTATTATCATATCGAAGAGGGTTTGATAAGCCAAATCTCGACGAAGGTCAATGATGTGATGTAAGCAACCAGAGAGATAGAACTTTCAGCCAAAAACGTGACACATGCCTGAGGCGAAAAAAGAATGCAGCTGACAGAATGGCAACAAGTTGTAAGAGGTGGCAGAAACAAGAAGAGTATACGAGTATGTGGCAATAGGAAGACATGTGTCTGTGTCCGTGTGTGTGTCTGTGTAGGTGTGGCCGTGTTGCCAAAAAATGTGCTAAACGACAACAGGGAAAATCATTTTCATTTACCGCAAAAAATTGAGCAAACAAGAGAGAGAATTAGAGAGAGAGAGTGAGAAACAAGGGAATAGAGAGCGAAACATACAAATTGTTTTGCAATTTATTTTTATAACTAAACAGCAAGAGAAACTGAAACAGGCACAGATACAAATACACAGCTATAGATACAGCGTGTATTTGTATCTTTTTCTTTTTTTGTTTATTTATAGATAGAATAGAAACGCTCGCGCTGCACTGTGTTCTAGTCTGAGAGTCGATCGGCGACAAGTCGCCGGTTCCACTCCCCATTTTCCCCTTTACCCCCTTTGGCTAGCCACCACTCCACTCCCTCTCCCGCTCAGCCACAATAACTTGCCAGCCTGGCTGGCTGACTGCCTGCCTGCTATCAGGCAAAAACACATTTATAATTGAGCGCCAAGAGCGCAAAGCACAAAGAAAAATATTGGCAACGCCGAAGTCGAAAGCGGCCCAAATCAAATAATGTGGCGCAGGCCAAAAACAGTTTGATGCAAAACGCTCGCTCGCGATGACGATGACACAATAGCACGCAATCAAAGCTATAACAAAATAAAAAGAAAAATAAATAAATAAAGTAGAAAAATAATAAGTTCAGCTTCAGCTCAAAGGAAAAATCAAATCAAACACAGCAGCAACAAAAATTTGGCTAATATTACGCATACGCAACGTGCAATAAGTCAAGGCTATAAATAAATTCCATCGAACGCCAAATAATTCCTTTTCATTTTTTAAGTGCGTAGCATACAAAAAAAAGCCAAAAAAAATATAAAACGAAATCTTGCTGTGAAGTGAAGTTCAGTTCATTTTGAAAAAAAATATTTATACAAATTTTTGCCACAACGCAAAAAGAAAATGTTTTGTGTTAAAAAAAGAATTTTGTGTTAAAATATTATAGAAAGCAGCACATAAATAACCAAATATTCGTTTAAAAATTGGAAAAAATATAACAAGCAAAGGAAAAAATAAAAAAAACGTTTCTTATATATATTGGACGTGAAGTACAACAGCCAAAACGGGCACTCGACTACGTCAAACCAGCGCCAAGGGACGCAACAAAAGCAAAATGATCTACATCGATGATTCAGAGCCGGAAGGTGGTAAGTTCAACCAACTAAACAATCCAAAGGGTGTTACAAAAATGCCAACTTTGATAACGGACCAAAGAAATCGAAGGCGACAACGCAGCGTATACGTATTGTATTGTATATAATTTTATCAGTGACAAGTGATAAAAGATAAGAGAATGCTGTTTCACTGTATAAATATATCAGCTCATATGTACTTGTCTACTGATAAGCGTCGTAGAATAATATGATATTGATATCGGTTGTGAATTGGGCATTAAAAAGACGTTACAGAAGTTTTGAAAGCTTTATTAGAGTAACTAATATAGCTATTAAGGGAGCTTTTTAAATAAAGTTAAGGTAGGGAAGTTAAGGAGATTTTAACAAAAAGTAAGTGATATAAAATTACAGATAAGTATAAGAAATATAAAAAACAAAATAAAAATATTTATAATCATAGAAATAATAAAAATAATTGTACAGGGCAACAGTCAGTCGATTATTCCTACTTCTTTTTTAAGCCCCAAAGGGATTCACCATTTAGCCATAGAAATAAAGTGAAGAAACAGCAACTGCAAATAGACAAATCAAATCAAGACAAATCTATAGATTAGCAGCTGTTTTTCTTTTTTTTGCAATTTAGTTATCGCTCCTAAATACGCTTTATTAAAGGGCCAATAGAGCTGGCACATAAACATTTTCGGGGCCATGATGCAAAACATTAACTTTTATGCACAGATAAAAGTCGAAGCGAACCAAACAAAATATCTGTAAAAATCAAGCGAAAAAATACAAATGCTTAAACGATTTAGAGCCAATGTGCAGCCAGCAAATGGCCAAGGCTTTTAAAAATACATGAATTTCAATAAAATACGACAATGGGAAGGCAAAAAAAAATACACCAAAAAACAAAAGGGTCTATAGATAAGACGGGCTGTGATCAGGAAACGTTTGCGCCGCCATTTTCATTGTCAGAAACAATAAATTTCACGCATAAAACACTGGGAGCAAATGTTATTTTTTTTCGGCTTTCTCATATTAAAGTTTTTAGGGGACAGAATACGAAAAGGCGCTGAAGGATAAACGTCACACAAGATGAACGTAAATTTGTATAACTTTTGTGGAGGGGAAAAACGCGGGACGACGGGGCGTATGCGTAACTGTAACTACAGTAGCTTTACTTTGAAAATTTGCACTGGCTTAGAGAAACCGAAGACAATGTCAGGCCAACTCAAACGGAAGCGGAAGTGTCAAGTAGTCGGACGAACGGAATGCGAGTGAACGAAATAAAAATAGAAGGGAAGTTAAAATAAAGCAGAGCAGAGCGAGGCGAAGAATAAAAGGCAAAAGCATGTAGCATGAAAAATGGCAAACGCGAAGCAATTTGAAAAATGAAAAGGGGAAAAAATTTGAAAAAGCAAATGTTGAAGAATGAACAAGTAAATATTTATGTAGCATATGATAAGCTTAGAGATACCTTTTATGATAATGTTTAAAAAATAGCTGAAGAAAATACAAAATTGAACAAGATGCAGAAATTAATCGTGTCTTGGCTAAAAAGCTAAAAAAAATATACAAATTTGCAGCTCTCTCGGACTGAAAACTCGCCTCTTGCTTATTGATTACAGGGTATGCGACACGCTGCGTGAATTTGGTTTGGCATTCGAGGTGTGACCGCACACAGGCGTTGTGATTTAGTGTCGGGCAACCCAACAACGCCTTTGTCACGCCCATGAGCCAACAAAAAAAAAGGGTTGCTCTGCGGCGGCTCGATTTCCCAGGCTGTTTTCTCAAATTGGCAAATAACAACAAACGGAAATACTTGTCTACAGGTGTAGGACTCGAAACCCTTTCTTTTCTTTTCTTCTCTTTTTGGTGTGAATATGTGTCTGTAAATCTTTGTCACCTTTTTCTGTACGTGTGTGTGTGTGTGCGTGTATGTGTGTTGGCTGTTTGTCACAGCTGAATTATGTGCTAATGGTGCGAAAGCTGATTTCTCAATTTCCGCTTTGGGTTCTGGGGTCCGAGTGGCAAATTATCTCAGTTCAGTCATTGAGTTTTTCGAAGTTGCCTCAAATTCACACTGAAAACTTTAATGGTCAGCGGAAATGAAAAGTTTCAACAGCAACTGCACGGAAATTGCCAAACCACAGAGAAATTAAAAATACTCGTTAATAAAATTGCATATATGTACATATAAATTTTTTCGCTGTTTATAAAATTAAAATGCATTTAACACTTGGAATTTCAATTTTTTTATCACTAGTATATATACATTCATTCAATTCAATAACTTTATTAGCGCCAGTAGCTATAGCTACATAAAATAATTTATGTGTATATTTCATTTAATATATATTTTTTGTTTAAACATTTAAAAACATGCAGACGTTAAGCAACAACAAAATGCATAAAAATGCTGGCCAACGCCTCTTGTTGGCGTCATTAAATGCTCAAATTCTGTATATTTAGCTAAGAAATTGTTGGGCACAGTGAAAACATTGTAAAGCAAACAATTTGTAGTAGCTAAAAAGTAACACTAGTCTATAAAAGGCAGCAAAATAATTTAATAAAGTTAATCTAGTTGTTAAATGTAATAATTTGGCAAGCATTAAAAAGTCTAACTTTTTTTGAGTATTTTTTTAATTTTTTATATCGTTAATTCACTGTATTTAGACAGATATTTCATTCTTCTTTACGCGTTTGCCGCACAAATATCGAAATTATTTTTATTTTGCTTTTAATTTTTGTACGCTGTCAAGGTGAATGTAAAGCAAACACTCAAATAAACACACACACATGGAGAGAAGAACAGAACATTTTTTCACATCTTGTCTGTGAGTTTCGCCCCCTCCCGCAATCTCAAAGAACAGCAGGCAGCGTAAATGAGCGAAAATGAAAAGCAGCGAACACACACACACACAAGCACACCCACCACACACACACACACAGACTAGCACATGTACATATATTTATATATATGTATATAATTGAGATAAATTTTATTTTACGTCGCATTTCATGTTGAAGGTCGTTCGTTGATATTCACTTCATTTGACGTTGCAAATTCCTTGCGACTGTCTCATTGGGGGGATTTTTATCGTTGTTGTTGCACTAATGATCGACAAATTGTCTTACACAATAAATTTGTAATAAGCACTCTATAAATATGTGCGATAGTGAGTATTATATTATTTCAATTAATAATGTAACCAAGTATTTAAAGATTCATTCTTCATTGTCTTGCAATTACTTCCCCATATGCTTTCTTTTCGATTTAGTTTTTGGGTGGCATTTCTTTTGTTTAGATTTTGCTGGCAGCTAAATATAATATAGAGATTTTAAATGCTGAATGAATGTGATTATGTCTCTGTGTCTATGTTCTTCGATATTGGCACGTAACCAAATTTTAATGAATATTCGCCATGTTGTTCGCACGATCGACAGCTGAGACACAAACACAAACACAATATAAATATTATTGTTAGGGGTATTCCATTGCACATAAATATGAGGCAGCATTTTAAAAATATATATTATTTAAAATATACATCAATTTAAATAAATGCGAATCAAAACTAAGCAACTGCTAACATGCAAATCAAATAAATCAAAATAATTGCCATAATTAAAAGACATGTATGCCTCTAGAAATGTATGTATATAAAACAAATAAAGCTGTATATATATATTCTTATATGTATGTCTGCAGATACATATTTGCCTATTTAAATGCCACCGCAACAAACTGACTTCAAGCATATTCAAATGTTTATTGTCGTTAGCAATTGAACTGTTGTTTGAAATAACAAAGCAAGCAAAAGAGTGTGAGAGGGAGAGACAATGACAGAGGGAGAGAGTGAGAGGGATAAAGTGAAAGAGTGAGGCACGTACAACAGAATCCAATACTCATTTTCATATATGTGTGGCATACCCAATAGCATTTTCATTCCCATTTTCACGCTGTTTCCTCTGCAATTTTATTTAAATTTTTAATGCACAAGTATCTGGCGGTTGTCTGAGCCGCATCTGCAGGTGGAACAACAACAACAATAGCAACAACAATGGCAACAACAGCAGCATTAAAATTGCAGACAAAGCATGAGTGCATTCATAGATACATACATGTATGTAAATATGTATGTCTATAAGGCTATAACGCATACGCCATGTGGTCCATGTGGCAAGGCAACTAAACAGGCAGTAAGAGACTGTGAGAATGAGAGAGGGAGAGAGAGAGAAAGAGAGAGGGGAGGGAAGCATAAACGCAGCACATGCTAAACAAATTAAAATTGCAATTTAATGTATTGCAGACAGCGACCAGAGTCTTGTTAAGATTGCATTTGCCAAATGCAAAACTAAACAAACGAACACGCACACAAACACGCACACACACATCCGTAGTAAAGCACACACACACACACACAATGCAACTCAATTTTCATATAGACATTTCGCGCCAAAATGTACAAACTGCAATTTCCATATTGCAAACATTATTGTCATTGTTGTTGATGCTCTGGATGTTGATGTTGTTGTCGTAGCTGTTGTTGTTGTTATTGCTTAGACCTTCTGCCTTTGCGTCAGTTGCAAAAATAATCGAAATTATGTAAATGCCATCAGATGCTGCTCTCATTTGTTTTTATTTATTAGCCGTGGCATCAACCGTCTCCACTCATCATCGGCCATCATCAGTCCATTTGATTTGCATCTAAAAACAAGTTTCCATTTCCCTTTGTCACTAGCATTTCCCATTTTCCATTTTCGCCACACATTTTCACTCACTTCGCTGGTAATTTACGAGCCTCAGGTAACTGTCGTTACATCAAAATTGCAGCTTTGTTGATTTCTGTTGATGTGTTCCAACCTAATCAACATTGCGCATACGCAACGTTTGACGCCTCTAGGGCCGTTCAAATACAATTTCGCTTTTGTTTCACATAATTATGGTCGAATTTAATTGTGGTTCGGCAATTGCATTTAAAATGTAATAAGACAATGAGTGTTGTTTTCTGTTTGTTATTCTTATTGTTATTTTCACATATTAAATGCTTTTTATGTTACCAACAAACTGATCATTAATTTCGAGTGCTTGTCCAAATTAAATGCAGCTGACCATTAACTGAGTAACTCTGTGCTCTCTCATATAAACTGTTTCAGCGCTGAGTTATTGCCCTTTTCAAATTTTATTGCACAGACGATTAACGTAAGGCTTTAATACAGAAGCTTTGCTCAGAGGATTACACAAAAGCGGCTTGATGAAGGCATAAGTTAATTAATATTGATTAAACACCCCTATTATTATTATTATTATTTTGATTAGTTCTCTACATCTGAAATGGAAGCCAATCTCTTGCCTTATGAATACTTTATAAGTTTTTGTGAATATTTTCAGTGTGTTTATTAAAATTATCATTAGATTTCTCTACGTCTTGTCGGCCTGAGATAACTAACCGAATAAAATTTGGTCGTTAAATATATGGAAATTATTGTAAAATATATATATATTATATTTCCTGATGATAGTAGCAAAAAAGTAGGAAAAAATGCTGAAAGCATTACAATTTTTCTTTTTACTGAGTTTTCTTTTAAGGAAGTGACAGATTTGTATTAAAAACAATAATTGACTTGACTGAGCTAGCTGTTAAGTAAGAAGTTTTCTATTAAATATAACTGCTTTACATCAATTTAAAAACTATATATATCAATGTTCATTTTCAATTTACTATCGATAGTCAAACACTGAATTCTTTTTAATCTATTTATTTTATTTTATTTCATATTAATGTCATATTAAATAACAGACTCGCTTTAAGATGCAGTTCGTTGGTAACACGTTGGTTCTGGCCATGTCATTGGCTGCAATCTACTAAATATTTAAACGAATGCAGCTGCCGTATTGTATAAATAACCTCAACACCATTAAATTGTCAAGCTTCCCATGAGTGTGGATGTATCAATGTGTGCATCTATCTGTGTATGTGTGTGTAACTGTGTGTGTAACTGTGTGTCTTTTTACCTGTGTGTGTATTTGTGTTTGTTTGAACACGTAGCTAGACTGCAAACTTTATTTAGAGATGTCAAACTGTCGTTCAGCGTGGACACGTTACAATGTCCAGGGCGTTATTGAGCTACCAAAAGGGGGGATCTGCATAGATGAGGGGAGGTTAAAAGAGGGGCGGAAAACTGTCCTCTGTTCTCACAGTGGTGCAACTGTTCAGCGAGTCAGCAGTAAATAAAGCGTTAAATTTTAACAAATTGTTGTCAGCTGCGCGTGTGAACATGTCGCAGATGCTGCAGCTGTTGGAGCTGTTGGAGCTGTTGGAAATGGTGGTGTTGATGGTACAGGTGGCACTGGTGATGCTGCACACACACTCCATGAACTGTCATTGGATTCGATGGCTTTTCAATTACCACATTTCCGGCTGCGCATTCTCGCATGTAACTAAACTGAACTAAAAAGAATCTGCATCTTGATTAATTGTTTTGTTTGTGCGCACGTTAATTGATTTATTTTTGCTGATCCGACGTAACGAAATTTCCAACGAAACGGCCTTCTAAATTGTACTAATTATTTATGCCAAAATCTAGTACATTTACCCCTCCCCTCTCAGCCGCTCTCAACCACTGTTAACATGCATTTCCGCTTCGCCATTTTTCCGTCTATTTGGCAGTTCGCAGTTCGCAAATTCGAAATTGGCATTTCGCAGTTGTTATTAGATTATAGCCGAAAATTCAATTCAATTTGAGTGCAAATATGTGTTCGCTAATGTTTTCCCCGGCACTCTTAAAGCCACCACAGTAGCCACTGCTACATGAGGCCAACCACCATCGGTGGCACGGCGTCTGTGGCCTTTGATTCATGCCCCCAACTTGTGTCTTGTTTGTTGTGGCTCGCGTTCTTGTTTTAGCCAGTTCAGACTGTTGGCTTCTTGCCGCCAGTTGGTGGCTCTGTGGTTGTGTGGTTGGTGGTTCGTGGTTCGTGGCTCTGTAGCTGCGTTGCTTTCTTTTTAAAGTGGTTTTCCGTTGTGTGGTCTAGACCAATGGCCAAGATAAATGAATGCCGTGTTGCCATGGCACGTGTCTAATTAGAACTTTGGTTTTAAACACTGGAATTTCAACATTTATAACTTGGGTTAAACTTAACTTATGGCTGTTTTACCACAATTATATTGAATATTATATTTTAAGTCTTTACAATGTCTATTAAGAAATAACAGGCACTTAATTTATTAATTAACGTAACAAAAAAACTTATAACTTATTTCTATTTAGAGCTTTGTCAAAATTAAACTAATTGCTGTCTTGGCCAAAAAATTAAATATTTTATTTTAAAACTCTCCAAAGTTAATTGTTTTTATTTATTTATATAATAATCTCTACAAGGATATACAGCAATTTAGAAGTTTTTTTCTGAACTGCTTAATTTTAGCTCAATAACAGCAACATTTCAATCGAAACTTTTCCCCATGTCATCTTCGATTATTGTGTCCAACCAAAACTATGAAAAGTTGCCAAAGGTACCCAGAAAATTGATGTTGAATCATTAACTCGTTGCGGTCGATGCTGTTGTTGACGGCATCATAAACGTTAGTGTGCAACGCGGCGTATGCGTGCTATAAATTAATACATTTTGTCGCTGGCCACCACAAGAGCCAATAATTAACTAAGCGCCAGGTAACCAGTAACCAACCAGGTTGACTGCCAGTTTCGATGACAAAATATTGCCGTGTATTGCAGCAGCAGCAGCAGCCGAGGCAGACTGTAAATGCTTTTGGGTTATATGCTAACGAGCTGCACTGAAAATTGGATGGGGTTGCCTCATAAGTCATTAGCAGGCAAAGGTAGGAAGGAAGGCAGACATTGACTATGCTGTTTGCAACTGCCACACACACACAGACACGCACTGCCACACACACACACACAGACACAGCAGGTGTCGCTCTGGCAGCTCATTAAATTAATTAAACGCCGTCGAATTGCGGCCTGTTTATTATTTAGTCATTGCACATTTTTATTTGCCACGTTAAGCATTTGTCGCAGGTTGCAAGTTGCAGTTTTTTTGTTGCAACTTAACTAAAAACTTTTAATGAGTTCACTGCGGCGCCATCTTTGGCTTCTGTGTCTGTGGCAACTTCATATACTGTATATCGCGTATGTGTCGCACATCGTTAGACAGCCTTTAAAAATTTGCTGTGCATTTTGAATGCGAGTAGCACGTTTTTAGTAAAGGACTTGGCTGCTCCTGTTGCTGACAAGACAAAAAAAAAAGAGGGCAAAATGAAAGAAAGAACTGCAGTGATTGCATCAGGATTTACTGGAGACGTAGCCGGAAATGGGCAGCGAGAGAGGAAGATTCTCTCTTGTCTCTTGTGTTTATCTTTTGCAGCTGTCAGCCGGCCCTTTGCATTCATCTTGTGTGTGGTCTGTCCGACTGTCAGAGTCTGTCGTCAACCCAACAATTCTGTTCCATTGTTGAGCTTTTGTTGAACTTTGAAATTGCCTTGAAATTGCTGTGCTCACATCAATCAATTAGCGTTGCTCATGCTTGTACTCTCCACTTGTTCCTGTTTGATGTCATGTAGACAGCACTTTTCAGCTGATTTAAATTTTATGGCATTTGGCTTAAAGCGTTTCAGACTTTGGCCAAAAAAGAAGTAAACTGAGAAGCACATAAATAACGCATAAAGCAAAGGCAAAAGCAAAAGCAAAACAGGAAACTCATACATTCAGAGCTCGAATAGCAGCGTTGATTATACATAAGCGCGAAATATTTCCACACACACACACTCACTCACACCCACAACAGCCATCGTAATGAATGTGTAAAGGGTTAGCCGACATGCGAAAGACAGAGAGAGAGAAGAGTGAATATTGTGAATGGAACAAGATGCCAAAAGGTTTTGGCCATGGCACACAGACGGAGGGACAACCGCAAAGTGTTTGGTAAAAAACAATTTAAGAAATGTATGTGTACGAGCCAGAAATGCTTTTAGAGCAAAAAAGCAAATGCCGACAATGCTTTTTGTCATCAGCCCACATGGCGTATGCGTGTTTTATGCGACTACCATCTAAATTAAACAGCTTAATGAACTGACTAGAAACATAAAAAAAAAATATAAAAAATAAAAAAAAATAGAACAAAATATTTGAAATGCATAGAAATAACGTACTTAGTCAAGGCGCACGATCTGAATGAAATTTCGCACTTAATGAAAACAACAGCAATGCAAATGAAAAGTAATGCAATAAAAGTACAAATGAAAATGAAAATTGTAGCTGGCAACATTCAATTTCGTTAGCTCAGTCACCACACATGCATACAAATTACTAATGCTAATTTTATTTTCTGCTGGCAAACCAAAAAAAAGAAAACTTAAAATGTGACAAAGCTGACACTTAAATACTCTATAAAAAAATATTTAAAGTATTTAATATATTAAAATAAATTTATTTTAACTAATTTCATATGCAACAAATTGAAGTTACAGCTTTAAGATGAACTGAATCTCATTTTATGACAAATTTCATAAGCAATTTATTTGATAAAGTATCCAGTAAGTAAAGTATCTTCCTGCTGGCTGCAAAGAATCAAATTGGCCTAGCCTCAAATTGGCAAGCGGCATTAGAATCATAAAATCTTATGAGCCCAGACCTCCGGTTAGTTGGCACTTTTTTGAGCTACACGCACACGGTTTTTTCTGCTCGGCATAAATTTAAATGTCAATGGGCAATTAAAGTGGCCCACAAAAGTATGCAACATAAACTTGAAAGTGCGCGTCTGGGTCACAGCAGCGAACAATTTGGAACAGTTGGTAGTTGGAACACTTGACAGTGCATTAGAAAAGCTTAACACACACCCAGAAATACACACACACACACACAGCACAGTCAGTCTCATTTTGCTGGGTTCATTGGGTGAATTTCTCTAGTATCCCAAGGTTGCTCCTTGCTGATTATTACTTTTCATTTTGCCATAACGATTTTCATTTTTTTTTTTATATTTTCTCATTTTTTGCTCCTGCTTCGTTTTGGGCCATGTTTAAAATTATTCGTGGGCGTAGCGACGGATTTACGCATGGCATGCAAAAATGATGAAGATGAATTACAGTCGCTGTCATGTCGCTGCAGATACATCTGCAGACCTGGTAGATACTCGTACATATAGTATGCATATACATATGTATTAATCTATTTTAGGTGACATTGTTGATATTGATTTGTTGTCTGTTCGCTGAACCGAACGCATTTGTTTAAAAAAGAAAAAGAAAATGAAAACGAAAACGAGACGAAAAATAAAATCATATCTTGAGCTCTGTAATTTCGCTATGTCATTTATCATTTGTTCAATTGATTATCGTCAGAAAACGCAAAAGCATTCGATTGTAAGATATAAATTGATGTCGGCATTTGATTATTAATTGCGTTCAGGTATGCTCAAGCAACATTTTAAGTAGCTTGTAACATTGTCATTTATGTGCATAAATTTAGCTTTAAGTAAACAACAAAAAATCACATAAATATACATTTTTGAATATATTTAAATAGGCAATAAAATGGCAACTGCGCTTTAAGCTGTCAATTATAGATAATTAAAATTGCATCAAGTGTCAAATTAAATATTTATCTAAATTTAAATTGTCTGCACTAATTGCTATTATGCATAATTTATTGACACATATAAAATATTTAACAACTGGCTTTAACAGTTACTCAATGTTAAACAATTCAATAGTTTAAGCCACAAAGCTCGCAATAAATTCAGTTATAATATTATGCATTTATATTTTGATGAGTGAAAGTGAATTAGCATTAGCGTTAGAGTCAGCATGCAATAATAACTGTTTATGCCCGTTGCAATAACAAAATGGCTGCCTTTTAAATTGTGATGCAACTTTCATTTTCGCATTATGGCCAGGCAAACAATAAATGCAGTGAATACAAACAAACTGTCGACAGCCTCACAATCTGCTGCATATGTTAGTGTAGTTGTGTGTTTTTGTGACTGTTTGTGTGTGAGTGTGTGTAGTAGCTGTGTGTGGCAAGTTCCGTGTAATAACCAATTTGAAATGGCACCACAGTCACAGAGTCACACACTGAAAACGGCAGCAGCCAACGGAGCAGCAAACGAGCAAAGTTTTACCATTTTTAATTTTGCCCGTTTTTTCTTTGCCAGCACTTAGGCTGATTAAAGTGCACAGACCAGACAACAACAAAAAAACACAAAAAAGCAACTCTTACAACAACTACAATAACAGATGTACATACATATCTGCAGCAGCTTTTTCTGGCCGTCTGTCATTTGCTAGTCGCCATTATTCAGCCACACTGTCAGCTATAATTTCTTGCCTGGTCGAGAAACCAAGAACGAAAAAATCCAAAAATTGCCATCACGTGTTGATTAATTTTTGTAAAAAAAAAAGTAAAGATAGAGGCTTTGTTTAACCTTTCAGACAGGCTTTCAAATAACCATTATTACATTTGTATATCAAAAATTAATTAAGCTTAATAATTTGTAAATAATATTAAATGACTTTCTTATTAAGAATTTAGTCTGTACTAAAATGGTCTAGATTTAATTACATACTTTATGCCAAACTTTAGCTTTCTTGCAGCTAGCGAAATTCCGTTAAAATTGTTTTGTAAAACTTTCTAAACTGTTTCAGTTATGTTCTTATAACTTAACTTAACTTTACCATATAAAAGCGAAAACTTGCTTAATCTTTACGCAAAACATTTTGTCAGATTTATATGCTTGTCGTTAAATGTTTGACATACTTGTGGCTTATTGCTCTGAGCCTGCGGGCAGACAGAGACGTTTAAGTTGGGCATTTGTTGTGCTGCTGCCAGACATATAAAAAACTGTTATTAAAAACCTATAAACCCAATAAAAAACATCTCCCCCAATCCACAAACAATTCATATTAAAATGCCAACGCGTTTGCTCAAAAGGAATTTTTTGTGGCACACGCGGCGTATGCATAATGTGACACATTAATAATGTTTTGTTTTTTTTTTTCATTTTTTGTTGTATGTGCGTCTGTGCTTGTGTGTGTAATTGCCGTTATTATTTTGATGTGCAACAGTTTTACAATTGTTGAGCAATTTGTTGTAAAATGTTAAAGCTCTTAAATGACAGACATTAAAAATTTCATTAATTTAACAACAAATCAGCGAGGAGTAAGCCAGAAAAATACACTGTACATGAAGGTGTCTTTCACTGTCTGTTGAGAGGCTTAAGGCTATAAAAAGCAATGGAAATTTTCAATGAAAGAACTTTTCTTTAATATTTTATCAATGTTTGTCGTCTTGTTTTCTTTCTGATAAGAACTCAAACAGCGGAAAAGTCAAAGCGCTGATTCTTGGCCAAACTGTCAACAGTTGCCAAAATGCACAAATTGGGTAAGAGAAAGAGAGTAAATGCGATTGTCTGTGTGTGAATGTGTGTGTGTGTGTGTGTGAGGGGGAGATTGAGAAAACTGCGAGTGCTCTTGGCAAATCAAAGGAAAACTGCTGATTTTCATATCAGAAAAATTGCCGGCGTTGGCACAAAAAATCGTTTTACTATCTACAGACAGCACTCAATTGAATGAGAGTGCATGCAAATACATACATATATTTATACATACATATATTTGCCATTTAAATAGAGTATCCATATACTATATATATGTATATATACCTCATTTATTCTCCCTCGAAAATGCTCTTTTGATAATGTGCATAAATTAACTTGACAAAGTTTTTGTAGATTGAAATTGCAACGAGTTGCGTTTTATCAATGGCCAACGCCCCCATTTGCATGGGCGTGGCTTGGCCTGCTGCTGAGGTGTGGCAAGTATTACCAAATGAATATAAAAGTAGCACTTATCAAGTGCTGTCTGCTATCTCTGCCACTTGAACTCGAGTTCAATCAAATTAGTTCGCAATTGACGATTCATTGACGAAACTTTGAAGGCAACTTAAATTTATTAAATAAATATAAATAAAATAAATAAACTAAAAGGAAATTTAAAAACAAATTTAAAGTGCTTTTAATAATATTTATAGATAATCGTGGGAATTAAATCAGTTATCAATTGCAGTTTGATAGAAAAAGCTTTGAAGGCAATTTAGATTGTATGATCAAATAATAAACTTTATGGCTAGCTAATTATATTTAAATTTAACTATTGCTTCACTTTTTTATAATATAATAAAAATATCTTAAATTGTACTGAAAGTTCAATGGTTTTAATATTATTTATCGTATCAAACTATACTTGTTTTATTTCTGCACCTGCTGTTTTATTCTACATAAGCCCCAAAGTAAACTCTAAAATATTATAGAAAGTGCTTTGAATGTCACATTGAAAAGTCCTAATAGATACACAGATATTTAAGTATCTTTATGAATTATTACATAAGTTGCTTGTCTGCGAGTAGATACTTCAAAGCCAGGTCAATTGGTAATGCACGTTGCCACAGTCAGCTCAATATGCCACATGCCGCATACTCCACTTAATAGGACTCTCTCCCAGACTCCATTTGGATGCGTTTATAAGCACATTTGCGAGCTTGATAGCTTGATAGCCAGTCTGCCAGTCAGCTGCCTTCCTCTGCAAATCCCAATACCCAATCCCCAATCCAATTCTAACCAGCTCGTGAGGCTTTGAGACAAACAAGATGCAGTTAACTCAGGGACAAAACTGCACCAAGTATACCGTCACATACACACACAAACATGCACACAAGCACCTGTCACATACGTGTGAGTGCATAAATGGCGAGAGGATAAGCACAGGAAAATATGCAATGCAGTTCAACAGCCAAACAGAGTCGATATAAATTCATTTATTCATGAGCTCAAAACCGGAAATGAATGTGCTCACTTCACTCTGTGAGTGTGTGTGTGTGTGTGTGTGTATGAGTGTTTGTGTGTGTTTAAGACTGGTCAAAAAATATATGAGTGTCTGTCTGAACGACATGCGTAATAATATTTGATTTTGCTTGTCTGGCTCATAAATTATGATGGCAAAAAGTTTGTTACACCTGCCCAAAGGGAACTTTTGCCTAAGTTCAAATTGAATATGTCGTCGATCTTCAACCTGGAAGGAATTCGCACTAATTCAAATGGGCGTATTTGCTCAAACTTAAATTGTGCGCATTATTGGCAGAGTGCACTCAAAAGATTCACACACACACACACACACATGTAGACATAGACTTATACACACATAGACACACTCAAAAATTGCAGCAGACATGCATAAATTTGGTGCCAAAACCGTTTAGGCAGAAACAACCTAAGAGATTGAGAGCGAGAAAGAGAGAGAGAGATGGTGTCAAGTTGAAGCAATCGCTGCACACGCATAAGAGCTTGACTGCACACAAATAGAAATACACACACACACACACACTCATGCATATGCTGCAGATGCCTCTATTCAACTTTCACTTTGAATTTGCCAAGTTTTTCACACAAGATGCTTACCCATTTCCCACCTTCTCACACATCTCTTACACTTCGATACACACACACACACACTGAACGAGTTTTTGGGCTCGCCTTTGATTTTAAAGATTTCGTAGCATACTTATCTGCGCCATTTGCATATTAATGGAACAGACGCTTTTCCAGTCAATCTTCCAGCTGATGGCGTTTATGAGTGCATTCCAATTGCTCCAAAAACCACTTGAAATGCAAAAGGCCTTTAGCACGTGCTGCCAGTTTATCAATAATTTAAATTGAAAATTCAAACTGATCACTGCGGACGGCAGTCCGCGCTAGTGACGAAAGCAGCACGAAGGGTGCGAAGGCGACTAGCATATATCACAGGAAGAATGGAAAATTTGCTATGACTGTCCGATCAGGTCGAGTTATATACCGATCGAAAGGTATCAATTTAACTTACAAATGTGCATACTAAGACTTTTGAAAACTCACCTGGTTCGTGAGATAAACAGGTGTAAGTGGGAAGGGCAAAATTTAAATGATTGGAGCTAATGGGGCCGTTGGAGCCTTTTTGATTTTTTTTTAATTTTTAACTATTCTAATCAAAAATACGCGTCGAATGACACCTTGATCTATCCGATCCGATCACTGGTTCAGAAGATAATTAATTTTGAAATTTTTGGTGCCCTTCTCAAAACGAGATGAAAAGTCAGTTTGTCTGTTTGTTTGTTTGTCTGTTTGTCTGTTTGTCTGTTTGTTTGTTTGTAAGGATCAAATCGTTGATTTAGCTTAAAAGTTTGAATGAGGACTTGTTCCCGATCAAAAATCTAGAAACGTTTGTTCTACGACTTTTTCGAAAAAAGCTAGTTTAGCGGGAAATCGCTAAAAACCGCTAAAATTAAAACCCTTATAGCAGTCAAACGATAAAAGCTACAGATGCGATCTATATATCGTTGAAAAGGTATTTTGAAGGGCTGTTATGCATACCTTTTAACTTTTTTTCTAAAGTACATAGGTAAATTGCTACAGGTGACATAGGTATTTTCCCCACGTTTTGGCGGTTTTTGAGAAAACGACGCTAACGATTTTTTTAAATTTCAATATGTTTTAGTTTGTAAAATTTCGCGTTTTTTGATATATGACACAAAAAATTTTACCGATAGGTTTGGAAGATATAACCTATTAACTGAATATATACGTTTTACTTTGAATTGGAATAGGGCAGCAGCAACAAAGTGTCATAGCAGCCAGTTTGATTGTTTGGATAGCTTAAATGTTTGAATGAGGACTTGTTCCTGTTCAAAAATCTAGAAACGTTTGCTCTACGACTTTTGCGAAAAATCGCTAGTTTAGCGGGAAATCGCTAAAAACCGCTAAAATTGAAACCACCATAACATCCAAACGATAGAAGCTACAGATGCGATCTATATATCGTTGAAAAGGTATTTCGAAAGGCTTTTTGTACTGCTTGCAGCGTAATGCGGAAATTACCTGTTAGCTGAATACATACATTTTACTTAGAATGGGAATAGGATAGCAGCAGCAAAGTGTCATAGCACCCAGAGTTTAAGAGTGCTGATAGCTTTTGCGCTGGGCATGTGTGTTTGTAAAGGGGACCAGTGTTGCCAGACAATTTGCTTTAGCTTGTACAAACAATAATCAAAGTTGACAAAGCTATACTGTCAAAAAATATTGCAATTTCAAATTTCTGAGGTCTTATTCAAAAATTTCTGATATCCCACAAAAAAACCTCTTTGAGGTAAAAGTCTAGTGACGAAAACATTTTCATGCCCCAAAATTTCTGATATCCAATTTTGTGACGAATAATATTAAGTTTTACACATAAATTATTTTAAGCAAAATTTTTGCATTCGGCACTGCGCAAAACAGTGAGTGAGTTTTATTTGGTATGAAGAATTGATACATTTTAGCGCAATGTGCCGAGTGCCAAAATTTTGCTTAAAATAATTTATATGTAAAACTTAATATTATTCGTCACAAAATTGGATATCAGAAATTTTGGGGCATGAAAATGTTTTCGTCACTAGACTTTTACCTCGTAAAGAGGTTTTTTTTGTGGATTTCTTGTTCTCTGTGAACTTTTGTGGCCAAATAACAATTTGAACTGCACACGCTTAATGGAAAAATATTAAAAAAAATATTGAAAAACAAATTGGTATACTAAAATAGATAATTTTGCTAGACTAGCAGATACTCTATAAAACGAATTTAAATATTTGTTGAAAGTGTAGATAATGTTACTGTTGAATTATTTGCAATTAGAACTTATCGTAACTTTATGTCTTGCTAATATACTTTTAAAACTATTGTTTGCCTATTGTTATGCTTACAGGGTACTCAGAATACACTGTTTATGGTCGCAAAGGACACACCTACATGTGCTTACCCAGTATTTTAACCTAGTCATCGTTGTTGTCCTTCTCCTTCTGCCTTAAAACTTGTCCTTGTTGTTGTCCCAACTGTGTCCCTTAGCTGCTGAATTCAATTCAATGAAGTCATTTTTATTTGTTTGGCAAAACTTGTAGATATAACAACAACAAAATACATTTTTTGAAAAGGGTTTCCTTTTGAATAAGAAAAATAACAATACCAAGAAATGTAACAACAACAACAATATAAGAAATCGGAACAAATTGTCTGCAATATGTTTTGAGAAGTATGTAAAAAGTAAGCAAAAGGGGCAAGACGAATGTTGGGGCACATATGACCATAATAACCAATATTAAATGCATTCGTTGTGGACGGACAATCAAAAGTTTGAATGCAATATTTCAAGAGCCCGTTATAAGTACCCGATTTACTGCAGTCGATAGAAATGCTCGCAAATTGTTCGTATTTCGACTTCGTCTTCTTTTTATGCAGCTGCCATTCTGTGTGCACAGGCAAGAGAGCAAAAGAAAACCAAACAAAAAGGTCAACCGGCAAAGAAACATGTGTACTTGTTGAACTTCAAGTTGGTTTTCCTGAAAGCAACTGATTTAAAGCGAAGAAAAGTGTCGAGTGCTATGCCTGAGTATATAAAGTCAACATTAAGTTGCTTGTTGTCTTTTCTGGATGGGTTTGAGATCGGAAAAAGAATGGAAAATTAAGCGTATTTTATATTTATTTAAGCTGAATATATATGATATATGATATATGAAATCGGATAGTATATGCAAATGAATATCAGACACTCATGTTAAGTCTTCTGTTTCTTTGGTTCTTTTTGCAGTCTTGGAGCCGGCATTTCCAATGCGCGATGTGACCATAAATCGCAATGTAGATGCCCATAAATTGTACGACGTGCTTGGTGAAGTGGGACGGTAAGTACTTCCAGTTGGAGGAGAATCGATGGAATTCTCATTGAACATTGAATTGAGTGCAGTGCTAATCATATTGGAAACAATTCTCAGCGGTAAATTCGGGACAGTGTACAAGTGCAAGGAGAAGACAAGTGGAATCCAATTGGCGGCGAAATTTGTGCCGATACCGAAGCGTGAGGACAAGAGGAATGTGGAGAGAGAAGTGGAGATAATGAATTCATTGCAACATCATCTCATTATACAATTGTATGCTGCATACGAATATCAGAAAATGATGTGCGTCGTCCTGGAACTGTAAGGATTTCAAGGCAGAGACTCTCTCTGTATTTATATATACATTTATATTTGTGTGTGTTGATTGTGTCCTGTGTACATTTTTCTATGTGTTGTGTTGTGCCAACTACAACAACAACTCTAAACTATTTCTTCATAACTTTGTTGGCCTTTTGTGAATGGCTTTCTGCAACTATTTTCTATTGTTGTTGTTACATTGTTGTGTGGGACACAATATCTTGCAATCAGTGGAAATGTGCATAAAATACGATTTACACGTACGCACATTATCGTAAAGTAGTAAAGTTCTACCCCCCGCCCCCTCACCAACACACACACACACAAACGCACAACTATAAAAGTTTCCCTCTTTTTATTTTTGGGAGCACAAAAAAAAAGAAAAAACCTTAAGCAACAGGCTCGCACTTCTTTGCAAAGTTCTTCTCAATGTTTTTTTATCACTTGTTTTTTTTGTTTTTTCTTCGATATTAATGAAAACTGACAAGGGTTTAGTTTTGGGCCATAGTCAGTTTGGGCCATAAAAAGATGGGCGACAGGTAATAGCGCACTGATTAAGCAATGACCTTGACCCACATTTGGGCGTCATAATAATAAAAAAAAGCAACACTCTATAACAATAAAAGAGAAAGACAAACAATTAAGTCACGTGTCTTTGTTCAACTTATTGTCTAGTCTCTTGACTTGGCCTGCTAAATTAATTTTCATGGCTTATATGTGTGTGTTGTGTCACAAAAACAGCTCGACAACAATGTGCAGTCCTTGTGTTGTCAACTTTGAATACCCTGTTTAAATGTACAAATAAAAATCTACACGACACTAAGTTTGCAGACATTAAAAAGTTTAAATTTACATAGATGCACGGTAACTTTTAGTCGAGTTTTTAATTGTTGTTCTTACTTTTGTGTTAGTCGTTACCTAGAGTCTCTGGCTAAAAACTTAATTGTTTACTTGCCAACTTCTTTCGCTTTGCATATTCATTCAAATGCAGCCAACATATTTCTGGTCAAGTCCCACAAAAATTCTTTGTCAAATTTTACATAAATGAAATTTGTACCTAATGAAAATTGCAGTTTATTTCCATGGCTGCTGTTTTCACAAAGTCCACAAAACAAATGGAAAACAATAACAAAAAGTGCAATAACAATAATATTTATTTAGTTTTGCCGCACTCCAATGGAAATTGTCGTTGTCATTGTTGTTTGGATTGTAAATACGTATTTCATGTGAGAGATGCAAATATTTAGCATCTGCATAAAGCGCATAAGTCAAATCGATTATTATATGTATGTGGGCGAATTGATGCTGATATAAGCTGCAAATAATAATAAATATACTGTCAGATAAGCCGATTGCCGTATAAGGCACTTTTGTTCAATTTAGCAGCAATCGCATGAGAGAAATAAACAAATCTGAGAGCTTAAATTGATTTTGATGCCCCTTCATAACTGGCAATGGAATCGACATGTTAGTCAGCTTTCAGTCAGTCAGCCATTCAGTTAGTTTTCCAATTAGAATGCGTTTACTATAATCAGATTCGGATCAGCATCTGTCTGCATAACAGTGAGTTTTACATCACGCAGCTTGAAATGTAGTGACAGATATGCAGCTGAAAGATTATTGTTTACTTCAAACAGAGTTTCATATCTATTATTTAATTTTTTAATTTAATTTTTTTAATGATATTTTTGATATTTTTTTAGTAAATTTTATCGAGTAAAGCGTCTAAACTGTCTGGAAGAGAGAAACAAACGAAATGCGTACTTTCAAGTTTTTCTCTTTCATCATTTTTTAGTGCAACGTGCAAAGCAAAATATTATATTAACGATTAATATTAAGAAATTTGTTAATATTATTTTAATATTGAATGTCAGTTGAGGCGCATTACTCGCTCCAATTGGGTAGATGTTCATGTATTATCTGATTTTCGTGTTATGTATACGTAGCTCTTGTAAATAACATAAATAGTTTAAAAAGAGATTAGATTTAGTTTGAGCAGGTAAGGCCATTAGAAGTAGCTTAAAATCTATTACTAAGTGGGAGCTACTAACTTGTTGTTGTTTTGGCATTGACTTGCATGTGTGTTTTAAATGTTCTATGTTTAACTTTAAATTTTAACAATAACAAGTTTAATTTAAAAATAAAATTAGTTTTATAAAAAATGTATTTATTATTTTTTTTTTTTACTTTCCAAAGCATTGAAGGCGGTGAATTGTTCGATCGCGTTGTGGACGATGAATTTGTGCTCACGGAACGCGTCTGTCGTGTGTTTATTCGCCAGGTGTGCGAAGCCATGGCCTTTATACACGGCAATGGCATTATTCATCTAGATCTTAAGCCTGAGAACATTTTGGTGCTCACACAAAAGGGCAATCGCATTAAGATCATTGACTTTGGTCTGGCACGCAAATTTGATCCCGATAAGCGTCTAAGAGTATGTTTAAAATGCGTTATATTAATTTAATATTAAATCTTATGCATTAATATCAATTTCCCTTTTTCTAGGTACTCTTTGGCACACCTGAGTTTGTGGCGCCTGAAGTTGTGAACTTTGACTGCATCTCGTATGGCACAGATATGTGGAGTGTTGGCGTTATTTGCTATGTGCTGTAAGTATTTTATTGACCTGATTAATATCATGCTACAGTGTTTAATTAGACTGAAATTGGCACTAGAACACATAAAAAATATATTTAAAAATTTTTAATATATTTAAAAAGCACTAAAATGTTTTAATAATATTTAAAAAATTTTAATATTTTATCTACCACATTAATATTTAGCATAGAAATTATTTAAAATTGCGTTAGAGCTTTAAAAATACATATGTTTGTATGTGCATCGAAAAATCGACAACTCAATTTTAAATTTATGTTGCCACAACGAAGAATAATAATAAATGCATTATTAATTTATAAAAATGAATTAAAGAGATAATTTAATTTAAACGAAAAGATTTTTAAAGATTTTATTATATATAAAAAAATTGTTTTCACAAAGAAGAATAATTTTATTCTTAAAATAGCAACATAAATGCTATTTTTTGGTTTAATTTCGTTGCCAAGCGTATTTTTTATTTCTTATGACACTTGAAAATTTAATCAGAGCTCTTTTAACTGTGGAAGTTGGGGAGATTGGAGGAGTTTGGGGTTGTGCTGCGCAAAGTAAACTAATTAAAAATCTGTGAATATAGTCAGGCAGTCAAGAATTAAATAATCAAAGTCTTGGAAATACTGTTGAAGGTGTTTCCTGTCAAAACCGCAAAGCAAACTCCTCACACTCCCCTCAATTTAACACTCCTTCCCTTCAAACTTAGAAGACCCTCTTGCTGTGTCTGCAGAAGCGTCAATTTAATTTAGTTAATTAAACGCTGCTGTGTGTGTTTTTTTTATATGCGTGTTTATTTATTTTGTGTGTGCTGCTTTTACATTTCATGTTTATTGACTTTGGCACAACCAACACACACACACATACACACACACTCAAAACAACAGCATCTCTGGTCTGTCGCCATTCATGGGCGAGAACGACATTGAAACAATGTCAAATGTAACCATTGCGAAATACGATTTCGAGGATGAATGCTTTAATGGCATATCCCCCGAGTGCCTGGATTTCATAGCCAAGCTACTGGTTAAGGACTTGAGGTGCGTTATTTTCTTAATTAGTGTCTAGTCATAACCAGGCCAGCAGCAGCAGCAGCTTTTAATCAACCAAATGTCTACAGCACCCGCATGACAGCCGCCGATTGTGTTAAGCACAAATGGCTGACACAACGTCCTCCCGCTGCTGCCACGCCCACCACAACAATGGCCAAGACCGCCTCCGTTAGCAGCAAGACGCGCCTGAAGTCAGAATCGCCAACAACGTTAGCCTCCGAGTCTTCAGAGGATTCAACGGAAACCATTGAGGAAGATGAGGACGTGGCGGAGACGGAACGGGAACAGGAACAGGAGCAGGAACAGGATGAGGACAGCGAGGAACTGGCACAGCTATGCAGCACACATGAACTGGAGGTAAGGAACAAAACGAGTGGGGCAAATATGTATAACCAACTACAACATATACATATGTATATGCACATATAATATTCTTGTAGAACAAAGAGCTGGATGCCACCAAGGATAATTTAAAGAATTTCATAGTGCGCTGGGAGACGCATCCGAACAGTCCGTATGTCTTCGACGTCGAGGGCAATGTGATAGCGCCATTAAATGAGACCAGTTATCCGCATCCCCGACGACCCCATGGCACGGACAGCATCTCCTCATCCCGTGGTGAGTACTGCCGCAGGGGGACGGGGACGGGGACAGGCGGCGTCGTTGTGGGCTCCCAGCGGCAGCGCGACCGTCACGCCCTCATCCATGGCAAATGAGATGACAAGGGAGTGGGAGGGGAAGGGTAGGGGAGGGGGCTAAAAGCAATCACAACCAATTTGTAAATTACATAATTAACTTGATAACTAATTGTTGTTCTCTTTTAACTTAACTTGAATGTATACCAAGTTGGCAAGAGAGAGAGAGAGAAGGATGCCCCTCTCCCCCTCTCTCTCTCACTGTCTCTCTCTATCAATTAATGTTGTGTTTTAACATAAAATGTTAATCAGCTATTGTATACTTATGTTGTATGTATGTGTGAGAGACAACAAAACAAACAACAACAACTGCTTACAAAGTTGTTTTAAATTTAAGCATAACTTTAGTTTTAAGCACATCCTTATAGCGGATGTTACCTCTATTAACCCCAACAAAAATTTGACTAGTTTATTAAGTCGCTTAGCGTTTTGACACTGTGATAAAGACAGCCAATGACATGAGTTATACCAAAAATATACTTACTTCAATTTAAAAAAAAAAAAACTCTACAAACAAACCTTCTTTCAAATACATTTAGTCAGAACTCTTATCCAAACATAATCACACCAAAAAAAACAAGACACTATCCCCACCTAGTTCAAGTTTAGCTCAACACCTATGTATGTAGCTACAGTTTCTGAACTATCGGACAAGGTAAGCCCCCATATTGATCAACAAAATCTAAAAAAAAATCAGCTGCCAAATTCTAAAGTAAATTGAGAGATCATTTCATTTAAAAGTGCCTCCTGCATTAACTATTGAGCTCAAATTATTTAAACTAAACTTATTATAAATTATAGAGAATTCAAATAGTTTTTAAAATTCTTTAAGTATGAGCAATGAATATTCAATTACTATATTCTATTGAATTCTCCTTTAAAATTACTTTAGCAATTGAATTTCTTTTTTTTTAGAATTTATTTTCTACTTTATCCTACTTTCTATATTCTTGAATAATAGCTAGAAAAAAAAACCGTATTCAACCATTAATAAACCAAATAAAAAATTAACATTTGAGAAAACCAATTTAATTACTCCGGAAATAGTTAAATTTTTATTTGATTTTTTTAATGGTGTTTAAAAAAAATTATTGCTTTAAATAAAAAAAAATCAGAAAGTTAAGAATTAATCTTTAAAGTTGAATACGTTTATATTGAACTCTTTATTTAAATCAATGAGTTGATTTTTGGAATCTGATAAATATCAATTCAAATGTAATAAAAAAGTTATTTTGAACTTTTCAGATAACAATTATAATATGTTAAATTTATATTTGACTACACAAAATAAAAAGTTTTTATTTTAAATCAATACATTTTAAGTATTTTGATAAAGAAAAATTCTGAAACTTTGTTAGAAATTCCAAAGAAAATATTTGAAAAATGTCAAATTTCTCCATTAGATCAAGTACATAAATAAAGCTCAACAGTTAAGGCACGATCCTTGAGCACAGTGTGTTTTGTCTGGCAGGGTTAGCTACTGTACTTATTATGATCCATGACTAACCTTTTTTGTGGACCTAACCTGGGCAGTTGTCTCATAAGCATGTGTGCCGAATTTGAACATATTTTGGAAAACAGTTCGTCATTGTTCAACACTGGCGCTAACAACACTAAATCAATTCTAATCTGTATGTATTGATCGTGTGTTTTAAAGTCGTTGCTAAAACTAGTTTTAATACATTTGCAGTTTGTTCGCCATCGCCGTGTGAATCGATAGCGACACTGATCGACGATGAGCAGGAGGACGAGTTGCAGGCAGCAGCGGGTGGAGATGAGGAGGAATCACGCAGCGGGGATAGTCCTGCATCGGTGGCCACCACACCGATCAACGAGTCCCGCGAGAAACTCTTCCCTCTGGGCCCGACGAATCCGTCTGGCGCCTCTGGCTGTGCCACGCCCACCCCACAACATCTGTTCAACGAGAACTTTGACGAATTCTCGGGCAGCGAGTCGACAGCTCAGCAACAGCGCAGCATGAAAAGCTATTTGCACACATTCGATCGCCGCAACTCGGACACGACTTTCCTACTGGGTCGTCGCAGTTCCGGGGAGCGTGTCAATCTGGCGGATGAGATACGCAAGCTGTCCGATCATCTGCTGATGCTGGCCGAGATCAACACCAAGTTGGGGGACAACAACAACAATGCCACTGCCAATGGCAATGAATCAGAGCAGGCGAGCAGCACGGAGAGCAGCAGCACCCAGGAGGGCAACAAGTGGACGAGCAGCACTCGCAGCAGCAGCAGCAGCAAGGTCACATCTCGTTCCAGCCATAGTCAGACTAGCTATAAAGATAGTCAGCAGCAGAAGGTGAGCTCTCTATCCGTGAGATTGCAGCAGTCGATTGAGGAGATGCCCAAGCTGAGCAATGGCAACTCCACCGCTGACAATTGGCGCAGCAAGTCTACAGTGAACACCATAAGCACGGCCAACTCCAAGAGCAGCAGCAGCACACATGTCCAAAAGTCCATCTCGAAAATCAGTTCCAGCACAAGCAGCACTTGCAGCAACCACATGCTCTCCGAGTCGGCGAGCAGTCGACGTGCCAAGTTCCGCATCAATCAGATGAGCCGGGATGTGCCCATCGGACTGCCGGACACACATCAGACGGTGAATCTCGAGGAGGCTGCGAACACCACCAAGGATTGCCTGCTGCATCTGCTGGAGAAATACAATGAGACGAAGATGCGCAATCCCGTGGGTCGCCATCAGAGCATCAGCGTCGATTGGCACATCAGCGATAATCTCGAATACCGATCGATGAGCTCCATCAATGCCTTCTTCCAGCGCCACGGGCATTCCAGTGGCGGTCAGCATGTCAGGCACATACAGGCCCAGCTGGAGGAGAAGGCAACGGGGAAGTAGTCGACTGTCGAGATCACTCTGCACAGTCGTAGTTGATGTATATAATTTCAATAGAATTTATGTATTATATCAAGAAATAAAACCGATCAAACTAATTCAAAAACAAAAACAACTCAACTATTTAGAAAATCGCGTTTAAAGTTAGTAAATTTATATGTTTTGCAAATCAATTTTATTCTTTATGTTTTTTCGTAAGTAATTAATGATAATAAATTATTTAAATTAAAAATTTATTTAAAAAACCGAATTATTGAATTTTTTTAAGGAGAAGGGAACAATTTTAGAATTTTCCAAAGATTGGAATTGAACAAGTTTTAATGATATAGATATCATATTTCATTCGGCATGACAGTAAGTAAATTTTATCATTGTTTAATTATACATATTTAAATTTGTATCCAACTCAATTCGACTTAGGCAAGTCAGACTGTACCTATTTTACCTTTAACACGAGTGTAATAAAAGATGTTACGAAAATGTAGCTACTACAAAATGAAAAAAACAAATTTATTGTAAACAAGAATCAACTTAAGAAATTACATTTTTAAGCTACGTACAAACAAATGGGTCTACAAAAAATAACAACAACATGTACATGTAATTGTATGATATATGTATGTGTATGTATGTATATAAGTTGGCCAATTGGTTTGGCTAGTAGAATCAAATGAATTTTGGATGATACAAACTTTCAAGAGTAGTTAATTATTGTTTGTGTTTTTTTGTTTATTGTTTATTGAAGTATGAGTTGAAGAATTATGCACACAATAAGTATGAATTAAATATAAATATTAAGTGAATACTTTGGATTTTGTTCTATGCTAGACTTACAAAATAAGATGATCGTGTAAATGTGTTATTCAAATAATATAGGCTCTGCCTACGTACATATATAATATTTATAATTATATAATTATTTATAGCATTTGTACATGATAGTTAAGCAAAATAGCTCTCGATATTTGCCAAACATTTTGGCAAATCACAAAGAGCAATTTTATACAGTTGAGTGTTAAGAAGTTGGCAATTTGTGAACCATTGAAAATATTGAAAATCTATTTCCAAAAGTACACAAATTGGCAAAGAGTATATGCTTAATTTAAAGGGTGTTCCACTGGTCGAATTAAGGACATTTTAGTTTAGTCACAGCCATCAAAAGCAGCAACAACAATAAGCTCAACTTTTTGAATAAAGCTTATTAATGTTGGTTTTAGGGTCTGTGGGTCAAAATTCAACGAAACTCTGCTTAGAAAGTGTTCTATATACATATATAAACAAGTAAATACATATAAGGAGCTTTGGATATCAAGCAGAGTGACGTCAAGTTTTGTTTGATAACAAATTTTACACACAACCGCAAAATAGTTGAGAGTAAAATTTACAAAATAAAGTAGAATTTACAAAATTTCATGGTTAAAGGTTTTTCAAAAATTGTGTCTCTAGGGTTTTGTGTAGATGGTTTCTTTGTGTTGTGTTAAGAACTAATCACTTAGTTTATGGCATTTCTCACTAGAGAAATCTAAAAAGTTTCATTTAGCTCGTACTTAAGATGTACTTAGTAACTAATTTGTTCTATTACTAGTACTGGTTTGTAGTAGTAGTAACTAGCATTAAACTATTTGTTAATATTCGCAACTTTCGCCCTTGCACTGCACAAAAATCTTTTTACTTAATTTTTAAAAATAATTACTTAAAATTCTAGATCGAATTGAATGTAAAAAAATCAAATTTTTTGCAGCGGCATAAAAAATAAAATAAAATTACAAATTGCAAATGAGTTAAATAGTGTTGGTTGCAACTAATTCAATTTTTTTTGGTCAGCTGCAATTAAAGTATTTAATTGTCGTGGCGCGAACGTTTCAACAGGCAACCAAATTGCGCTCCAAGGCTGGAGCTGATTCTGCTGCTGCTGCTGGAGGAGGAGGAATGGGAGCCGGAGCTGGTGCGCATACGTTTGGCAGGTGAGATTTTCTTGGGCGCCTGTGGCAATCGCTTGCGCTCCTTCATGAACTCTGCAAATGAATGAAAGAAAACAAATTTAGTTATTGTGGAATACAAATAATGCATTGGGATTAAAGTCAGCTGGCAAACTACCCCTAGGGTCATTGATATTTTATTTTTGGGTTGATGAATGAACAGCAGGCGCCGCCTGTTTTTGCACATTTTGATTTAGAATTGTGGCACGTGGCAGGCAGAGGTAGGGACTACCCAAGGGTTGCAGCGGCACCAGACAAGGGTAGCAAACACAGACAGACAGACGGAGAGGCAGACGGTTCAGGTAGCACACGCTGTGATCACCGCACGCCAAGTCAGATGGATGTTGGTTGCATAGCTGCATAAATTACACGCCCCGTGGCCTGGACTGGACAAGGCTGCACAAAAGTACAGCCAAGTTGTGGAAGGCAAGGCTGTTGTGCAATTGAATGCGGGCTGACCAGAACAGACACTTTTTTATACATACGTATTATGTTAATAACTATGCAAAGTGACTAAAAAAAAAAGAGAACCTACAAATGCAATCAGCGGCATCAACTGCTGATAGCGGCACATTGTGTGCTGCCCCCTCGCTCTCTGCCTCTGTCTCTGCCTCTAATGAGGTCAGCTGAGAACAGAGAACTCCGAGAGCTGCGCCTGGCACATCTGTTAGCATTTACAGAGCAAACCCGCATGCAATGATCACAATTTTTGAAAATCAACCCCCGCGACGCAGGCGCAGGGATGTTGCGTGCATTGACTTCAGTGCGGGGGGAAAAAACAGCTGCACACAAAGATCAGACTTATGTAACGTAACCCCTTTGGAGGAAATCACATAAAACAGAACTAATTATAGTATACGATTCAGGGAGCCTATAATTTTGGTTTTCAAAAGAGATCAACGCCCACGCCGCAGTTTAAGAAAGATTCTTCATTCACTAGTACTGTTTTGTTGCTTGCAAATCAATCAAATGAGAATAAATAAGTAAAATAAAAACATTAATTACAAAACAGTATAACTAACTTTTAACAAGGCTAGGAAAATCTTAGAAAAGTTCTGAATCTATACTATAGTTTAAGTATAGAAGAATTAAAAGCAGGGACCGTAATGACTATGATTTTTAATTCAAAAAATTAAAAAAAAATAGTTATTGGCTGATTTTTAAATAAAATTATATTAAAATTAATTTAAATGATACAAATTAAAATCAATTATTATTTTTCAATTGTGCTTCAATTTTTCTAAACTCATAAATATTATTTGCAGGCCCTGATAATAAGTAAAGAAAAACTATAACATTTTTCATTAGCAATGACAGTAGGATAAATATACATTTTTAATGTTTGCGAAATTTTAAAATTGATCAACAAAATTCTAAATCTCTACATCATATAATATAATATATATATCATATAGTATTAATTTTCTTGCATTATTAAATATACGAAAGCTTCACCATATTTTTTCTACAAGATATCCTACGTAAATAAAATAAAATAGAAGTCCCTTTATTGATAATTACAGCATTTAAAGCAACTATGTTTGAGTCTGGGGTTGTTTTATCCCAAACAAATATTTGCGCACTCCCACTTGTGGGTTATGGGAAATGAGTTTGTAGCGTTCGAAGTGCAATCAGGCGCAACGCTGGGAAAGGACACGCTTGGACGATCGCCAGGTAACTACATATATTATTATCAAATTGATAACCGAACTGAACTCACCTGTGATTTTGAGCTGTCGCTTGCGCTGCTGCGTTGAGTAGTTGCAGGAGGATGTGGAGGCGGTCAAGGCTGCTGCTGATGTGGACGCTGCCGATTCATTCTGCGAATCGTACTCATTGTCCGTGTTCGAGTCTAGCGATGAGTTGGCCAAATTCTCGCGATCCGCACGCTCATTCAGCAGCGTGTCCATGTCACTGGGCATGGCGGAGTCGTTGGCATCGCTGCGCACATGGGCGGCACGGGTTAGAGTGTACATTTGTGGAGCAAAGGTGGATTCTTGTGAGCTGACTCGCTCCCAGATGAAACTGCCATTGGCACCCAATGGGCGATCGGTGCGAAAATCAAAGCCCCACTTCTGGGTGGCCATTTCCTGATGACGCTCCAGTTCCGCATTGAAGGGACTGCGGGTAACAAACGACAGTTTAGTGTTTGGTTCGTTGAATCAACTACAATTTGTACTCACGTTTTGGCCTCCATCAGATTCGTCGGCGCCGGGCCAAAAAGATTTCGCTTGATGCGCTCCAATTGACGGCCGTAGTGCAAATTGCGAGTCACGCCTGGACTTGCACTCATCTTGCAGAATTCACTCAGCACTGGGTTGAGAACGCGTGCACTGACCATGTTGTCGCTGTTTGTTCTGTTTGTTGTTTGATGTTATTTTTTTTGCTGCGATGCGACGCAGTTTTGCTGCCTACGCTTTGGCCACTTGTTTGCGAATCACACGACCAAACGAAATGTCAAAATTTTGCGCGCCAAAACTTTGTTTTTCTGTGTTCGCCTGTACTACGTCGTTGCCCAACGAAAAAGAGGGGCGAGCTCACCAATACCCACACACAGCTCCAAATCGCGTTCGCCTTGTCGCTGTGTACGTGTAACTGAGCGCAAACGTTTGCTTGTATGGCGCTCACGTATGTAGTGTTGTTGCAGTCTCAGTCTTCTTCTGCTTCTGCGTTTTTAACATTCGTTTTAAAAGTGAAATTTGTTGTTTTTGCAGTCGATTTGTTTAGAAATATGATATAAACAAATATTTCGTCTTGCTTTTTATAATTATGCACTCCAAGTCAATAATTATCACTCTTCTTATTCGCCACGAAAAAAGCACTCACTCAAACCAAAAACTGACGAGTTGAGCAACTCAATTGTGAGACTCCAAGAACAGTTGCTATGGTTTTGCTTTTGCACTTGAATTGTTTGTTTCTTTTCTTGTGTTCAGTGTATTGGCGTTTACAACTAAAAATGTTGTAAAATTTAAAATATTTTTATTCGCGTTTTGTCTGAATATTTTGTTAAGTTGCTCTGACGTGCGCGCTTCGAACGCACTAACGAACTTATCTCAACGAGCAGAAAAACAAAACTGAACCTATCCATGCAAACGGTTAAAAATGATATTTATACGAGCTATCTTTTACACTCAGAGAGCGCATACTTGCTCTCAACGTCGCTCGTTATCAGTGATGCGAGCGTTGGCTGCAACATAGTAATAGCTAGCTTGCGAATAAAAACGGCTGAGTTGCAGTACGAAAGTAGATTGAAAATAGCCAAGCCAACAACAGTGCCTACTATGCTAGTAGTCAAATATAGCCAGATCTGTCGGGCGAAGTGCACAAACGAACAACACTATACTCAAATCCAGTTTTTCTCTCAGAGAGCCAGAGAGCGAGCGTGTGGAAAACAACCACAAAACGAAACGTCAAACAACCACCGCAGCGTTGCCATACAACGGACTGCAATGTTGTTGTCACAGCAACCCTCGATTTCAAAACGATCGAAAAAAGCAGCGCGGCTCCGTTGTTTTTGAATACACTTCTGTGCACTAAGCACTATGAATTCAGTAAGCAACTTGACTTCATGCATATATTTAGATAAAATATTTTGATTTTATTTAAGAAACGTGGACAGCTCAGATAAGTTTAGAGTAACACCATTTAATAAAAACTCTCTAACAAATAGAGCATACACTGTTCGGCTTAAGTAAATTCAATTGATTGTTGTTGCTGCCCGGGTTGGAGCTGTACTTTTCGTGCATGCGATGAGCAGATAAAAATGTTTTGGCTTCGGTTTGTTTAACCTGAAACTGGATTTTTTGTATTGTTGCCACTGCGTGGCAGCGGCAAAGTCAGACAAATTGGATTTGGGGCAACGCAGACACACGGTTTCACTTTCCTATTGTGACTTGGGGCCAGAGTGAAACTTGAAAAAGTGCAGTAGGACAAACGAAACAGAGTGTAAAGATTGAATAAACCGTTGCATTTGCTCTTGGGCCGTTATTTGCAGTGTAAATTTTAAATATAGAAATTTCCCAAGCTTAGAAAATTCACTTTATTAATGTGCAAAATCGTAAAAAATTAAATTACACTGCCAAAAGGTAATAAAATACGATTTATATTGTTTGCACAAATGCAATTAAAGTGCACAAAAAGCGAAAAGAAAAAAAGTCAGATTTCAGTTCAAAACTAAAGACATTATTTGGACTTTACCAAATAAAGGAATAAAAGAGAAGAAAAGAAAAGGAAAAAACTGCTTGGGTTTTTCTATAAAAAGAATATAATTAAAACCGTGCCCCGAGTGCAATCACCCCAAAAAGGCAGTCAGGAAACGATCTACCGATCGATTAGGCAGCCAAGTCTCGATTTTGACTCGACTCCCTCCCTATTCCCTATACCATATTCCCAATACCAATGCCAAGTGCTAAGCAGACACGCCGCAGAGTCTGTTTATGGGACACACCCCTCAGTAACCGAAAACTGAAGAACAAAAAATAAGAAACGTAAATTTACACACTTTTTAACAAATTTGAAAAATTCTGCCCGCAGTCATGCCTGGAACATAAACAACTCAAGAGATCCTGCGGCATATGAACATATCGTATGGGGGGTAGCGAGTTCGTGATCCCTTTAAGTAATTTCCTCAAGTTTCCTCAAGAGGATGTCGTGAAAATTTATATGGGTTGCATTTTGCTGTGTAAACACACGGAAAAAAGGCGTCGAATTGAGGAATTGAGGAGGAAAAATTAAGGTTCGCTGACAATGGACAATGGGGTGTACTTCAAGTGGTGCTCTTAATCCTTTATAAGGGCAGCCCATAAAAGGATTGCTTAACATTTGGAACGTGCGGGTATTTTGATGCCTATTTGTTTATCCATCGATATAAGCCTATAATGCTGGTTGTGTTAGAGGAACTTGGACTTATCAACAACATTTGACAATAATTGGACGCTGATACAACGATCAATGTCTTTGGATCCCCAATAGAATTGACTGATAAGTGCTGAAGACAGACTTTTATAGCTCAAGTTGAAACAGACTTGATAAGAACTCAAGTTGAAGGTCGCCATTGTGAGCATTCCTACATATTATTATCTCGTGGGTCTATGAAAAACCTCACTCTGCATAAAATATACGTTACACTCATTTCAAATGCAACGCGCCTTATCGCGTCGAGCGGAACATAAAATCAACAACAAACACCCCCCGAAAAGTTGTTGCACCCAAGATATGATATGCTACTAAAAGACCAGACTTAGTATAGCCACGTGTTCTACATACAAAAGTGTTCAGCTCAGCGTGACAGACCAAGTAACGTACCAAATTGTATAAGATATATTCCATATAGCGGCCTGTTCCACTAAGGAAATTGGCATAAAATTGTTTAGCTCACGAACTGTGACCACAACTTCCATTTGAGCTGAGATACTTACTTGCTCGGGGCAGGTGCGCTATGGTTAAGAATATTTGTGAGAGGGTTTACCAAAAAATAGCGTAGCGGAAGTACTCTCGATAGGGTCTAAATACAAAACGAAGCAATCTATGGGAAAATTATAAAACGCCAATTATAATTGTGTTTTTTTATAAAAAAAAATTTAAAACTGTAGATGAAGAATTGAAAAACATTTAAAGAGACGTTTCAAAGTATCAAAAGTCATTTTAAATATCTTATAGTTTAATTTCAAATGAAAACTATAAAACGGTAATTATAATTGTGATGTTTTTTTTAATAAAAAATTTAAAACTGTGAATGAAGAATTGCAAAATGATTAAAGAGTCGTTTTAAAGTATTAAAAGTCTATTTAAATATCTTATAGTTAAATTTCAAATGCAACGGCAATCTACAGATCTTTTATACTACAAATACTAAACAAATTCAAAATGTTTCTTTTTTAAATCGATCTTAGATCGTAGTATAATTTAGCAATATTTTCAGGCAATCCACAGAATTTTAGTTATCTATCTAATAAAAATACCTTATATTTCCAAGCAAACCCACTTACAACAAATCTTTAGATGTTCCTGAATTTATCCACCTTTTTTTAAAGGAGTACAGTTATTTTTAAAACTCTTGGCATGTCTAAAACGTGTTTATCAAAATCTTTTTCAGTTTCGTAAAGTGTGATCCCTATCCAAACAGAATCTTCACTATCTCTGATCGTTGAACCCATGGCAAATGACCAATCATTAATATAAAAACCAAATCTCAGCCCAGGACATTTATAAATGACTTTGGATCAACTGCGTTTTATTTGGACAAATTGTTGTGGTCATTTCGGGGGTTTACTTGACATTTGTTGTGCATTTTGGGAATTAATGTTAAGTACATTATTGATGGATTTTCAAAGGTAATGCAAATATACATTTATGCAAATATTTATGAAGATAAATCCGAGTGGAAATCCTTTGGCTACTGTGCTACGAGTTGCAGCTAATAGTTCGGACAATCATCATCAATCAAAAGGAGGGACAAACACTTGTGCCGTCCTCAGGACATACATATATAGTTAGATAACTGGTCAGGCATACGAAATGACAACTCATTTTATTGGAACAACTACTAGACAAACACACACAAAAAGACAGAAAGAGAAGGAGAGTTTCCCTAAGGGATCTCGTGTTTTCCTGGTAAACGCGTGGAAGGAAAAAGAAAAACTCGTTTTATCTAAAGTGGAAATTATAAATATTTATGAAAATGTAAAAAAAAAACAAACAAAATCCGAAACTGAAGGTAAGTCGAATTGGAAAGAGAGCCGAGTCTGTAGATGGATCTCAGTATCTCCCTGTATCTTTGTATCTGTATCTTTGCTTTGATTGTTTGTCCAGTCTATCAGTGGCTAGAGCTCAAACTGTGACTCTGCACCTACCCCAAAAAAAAAAAAAAACAAACTAAACTTCTTGGATACAAAGTGCATAATAAAAACGAATTTAAAGGTTTTGGGTGACTGTATAAATAATAATAAAAAGTGCATTTATGACTCTGATTGGTGAGAAGCAACAGACACGATTGGAGCTGAAAGAAGAGAAATATCTTACAACAGAAAAAAGAAATCCTTACCAAATGCGCAACAGAAACAGGTTGAGAAACCAAAGAGAATGGAAAACGAAAAACGTTGTTAGGTAGTTTTGGGAGTAGAGTTGAGTTTTTTCGAGGCAGGTAGGTAGATAGATTGGGGGCAGTCAATCACAACAACACCGCGAAGTCGCACACAAATTTATTAGAGGGATCAGAGCGTGACCCTTTTTCTCTTATTTCTCTTATTTATTTTTTTATTTTTCTTATTGAAACCCAAACTGAAGAAACCGAGAAACACGTGCATAACTAGGAGTTGAGTTGGTGTCTGAGCTCTTGTTTTTTGTTTTGATTTTACTCGGTGATTTCAACTTCTCTTATTTTTTCTTACTTATATTTTATTCTTATTGAAACCCAAACTGAAGAAACTGAGAAAAACCAAACGTAAAACACGTGTATAACTAGGAGTTGAGTTGGTGTCTGTGTTCATTTTGTTTTGTTATGTTTTTGTTTAGTGTTGCTCGCCACCGATGACTTCATTGAGTTCGTTGTCCTCCTGTAGATCGTTGTTGGAATCATCGTTTAGTGTATCCCACAATCCTTCTTCGGTGTCCTCCTGTAGATCGTTGTTGGAATCATCGTTTAGTGTATCCCACAATGCGTACTTCTTGCCCACGTTTTGCTGCCAGAGACGCAGTCCGCCATTGTCCGTGGATGAGGCAAAGACCTCGCCATCGGGACTGTACTTGATGCAGCGCATCTTTTCATTGTGTGCCACAAAGCTCTCCAGGATCTCATCGGTGGTGTAATCGCATTTGTAGATATGATTATTGCTGGTCGCACAAACAAACGACTTCTTCTCGGGATGCAATGAGGCGCCCAGGACACGTTTTGGCAACTTGCGATGCTGCAACACCTCGAAGCGTTCCACATCGATGAAGACGACGCTGTGGCCATAGGCAATGGTCACGGTGCGTCCATCGGCACACAGTTCCATGGACTTGGCATGATGTGGCAGAGTAATCGAATGCGCCTGCTTCTCACTTACCAGATCCCAGAGGCGAATGGAACGATCGTGCGAGGACGAAAGCAATGCTCGATCCTCGCGACAGAACACCACATCGCGCAAACCGCGCGTCAGACCCTCAAAGATCTGTGGCAAGCCCGGATTGTCCAGTGAATAGATATATAGCATGTCATCGGACGTATGTCCCTGCTGGCGATCCAAACAGCCCACGGCCAAGTGTTGCGACTTGGCCGCAATTGCCACACAACGCACTGGCGATGATAGCATTATCTTTGACAAATGCTTCCCATCAACGGCATCCCAAATGCGTGCGGTGCAATCCTCGCCGCCTGTCACCAGGCGAGTGGCATCCTGATTAATGTCCACACTGAGCATCGCCTCGCCGCCCTTCTCGAAGGTGCCCACCCAGTCGCCAGTGTCCCCATGTCGCAGCATCGCCTGCCCATCGTGACAGACGGAGGCCAAGTAATAACCCGAACTGCAGACCTTACTGTAAGCCAAGTTAACCACATTCCCCTTGTGACCCACACAATCCACCGGCAATTGCTTTTTTGACATCTTCGCTTCGCTTGGGTTTTCACCTTTTTTTATCTTCAGTTTACAAAAACAACAGAAAATTGTTGTAATTTTTCCTCGATTTAGTTGGGCTTTCAGTGTATTTTTAATTTATTCGTTTCTTCATCTGACATTGGTTGGTTTGAAACTACTTTGATCGGTTAGAAAAATTGTTTAAAATCATTTTTAAACTATTTAAATATGTAAATATATGAAAAGCTTTAGGAAATCTAAAAGTATGTTTAATTTAATTAAATGTTTAACACAAGTTTCCAAATTAAAGTTGCTTAAGATCAGCTAAAAGCTAAACTTAACAATTACAATAGAAACTTCAAAAGAATCTACAAAATTTTGCATATTCCGAAATAATATTTATTTTCTTTTGAAAGAAGTTTAAATAAATGCCAAAGGTATTAATTATACTTAATTATATTGCTTAGAAAGAAGTAAGATCGTATGGGTTATGTCCTTTCAAAGTTTTCTAAAAAAACAAACTTTTGTAAAACTTTAAAGAAATATTACTATAGAAAATCATTGAAAATTATCTTAAGAATTGAACATTTAATGAATTTTTAACAGCCATTATTCGATAATAATCTCTGGAAATTACTTATAGTCTATTTTAGCATATCCTTTTACTCAAATACTCAAAAAACTATCTTAAAACGAACTTAGAATATGTCTTACTAGATATTTAAACTCTATCCTATAAGAATTTCCTAAGATAAATGCTTTACCAAAACTATGAACTAAACTTTTTCTAAACATAATTTCTTTTGGAATTCATTACATAAGTATTTAATTCCTTTGGTTTTCTAAAGTGTTAAAAATAGCTTAAACAAATCCACACACATTCTGCATATCCTTAAATTTCCTGTGCTTAACACATCAATTACTTCTGAGAAATTTTTTTTGCAGCAAGTTGATAAATACTTCTTTGTACTTAGCCAAGTTTAGTGTGTTGACAAGACAAGCTAATTAGCATAAAGGATGACTTAACCAAATACGAGTACATAGTCTTGCA
Source organism: Drosophila recens (assembly GCA_037043495.1). NCBI lineage: Eukaryota > Metazoa > Arthropoda > Insecta > Diptera > Drosophilidae > Drosophila > Drosophila recens. The sequence goes on along the minus strand of JBAMBJ010002384.1, from coordinate 154,821 downwards.
ATCCTGCACTCGAAACTACTCGAACTTGAGCTCGTACATTGTGTGCAGGAATTTGGGAAATCCGTTTAATTTCCAGCAGCCGGAAGCAGCAAAGGCAATTTGAGTTGAGTTGAGTTTGGCACAAATATTTTGGCAGGACAAAAGAGGAAAGTGAAATCGAGTCAGTTGTGGGCGTGTTTTTGTTAGTCTTGCGGTTTCTCGCCAGCTACTGACAAACTCAAGGAACAGGTATTGCAAAGGTGAGAGAGACTGATGACAGCAGACTCAACCTCAACCTTAGGCTGACTCTGACTCCGAGTCGAAGGCATTGTCTCCTTTGTGTGTGTGTGTGTGCACAGGTGTCATCATCCTTGAGGGTAAGGAAGCCTTGTTGGTGTGTAAACCACTTAAAGGCAGCGCGTGCGCTTCCTAAATTTCTCACATGTCGCCGCCTCGGGGTCCTTTACAGTGCCTCCTTTGTGTGGCATCCTCCTGCTAACTAATGAAAGCAAAACGTTCTGAAATATGAATTGAATCAGCTTGGAGTGCATTTAATATACATTACGCTTTTGTGTTACGCTCCTTACCTTGTTAATATCCTGGTGCCAACGCCATTCGGCTTCCTGCTGCTGCCAAAGTCAACTGCGAGTAGTTTGCATTCAACATTTTGGCCAAAAAGAAACGAGAAAGATGAAAAAAAATGAAATGTGTGTGCGCCGTATAATATCCGCCGAAACGTTTAGCTCAGATTAACAAGTGATGACTGATACGGAATTCTGCGGGAATACTCCGAAAAGGAACTCCTTGAGCTGTGTGCTTTTTATTAAATTAAAGGGGGCAACTGAAGGATGTGTTCGCTTTTTGTGTGGGACTTTTTAGCCTTATCGAGCTGCCAGTTGACAGTTTCTGTTAGCTGTTGGTTTTATGCAGCAGATTAGGCGGTTGTATCTGCGTTGGTTGGTTGAGAAAAAATCAGAGTCAGTAAACTTAATAACAATAGGACTGAAATAAATATTAGAGGTGGAATTTCAGACTTGCAACTTGATGAAGTAAATTGTGTTGTGAATGAGTTATAAATAGATGAGAAGCGTTTTTTTAAAGAGATTTTCTATTAAAACAGAAAAAAGATTCTCAAATGGATAAAATAAAATAAATAATATTTATTTTTTAGTTATAAAAAGAAATAAATAATAATATTTTTCTAAAAAATATCTTAGATAGACAACAAAATAATGAGAATATAAATTGTAGAATCTGGAAATAATAGATACGTAAACATTTGTTATCCTTGGATGAAACAATTTATATCTCTTGAAAAATCTGAGTCTAGATAGAATGTTAAATTTTTTCTTAAAAAATTTAAGTCTTGGATTGTGTAAAGATCGGATATATAGCTGTATTGATATTTTAAGGGGTATTAAAGCGTTTTTAACAAAATTAAGACGAAAACTAAAATAAATCTATTCTGAACAAATTTTTCGAGAAAGCTGAAATGTAAATAACTTTTGTCTTACCAAGTTTTTAATTTAATCCGATAAAGAAATTATTTAAAGCCCTACTCGACTATTCAAAATCGTTCTATCTTCTAGTAACACTCTTCTGAAATGAAACCATCATCATTGCCAGCATTTTTTGCCGCTTTCATCTTTTATATTTTAAAAACCACACACTCGACCATTACAAAACGCATTGACCCACAGGATAGAAATGGGAATTATGCAAACATTGTGCACAAATGTCATTAGTTAAGCGAGGATCAATGTACCCATATTTGAACTCTGACCAGGATCAGCGTTAAGTGGACGAAATGCCAGCAAAATGATGCCAATTTTTGTTGGCCAAAAATAACCGCAAGATGTGCACACACAACTCACACACAATTTTCCCCTGCTTCAGGAAGATAGCAAAAGAAAAGAAAGAAATGGAAAGAGAGATTTTCAGTTGCGAAAAGAAAGTTGATACCTGGCTGTTGAACCCCTCGCATAAGGGGCAATGGGGTAGCTACGTTCTTCGTTCTCGTTCTCGTCTTGCCCCGAAAAGCGACATAAACAATCTCATTGTGCGCACTCGAATCAAATGATGTGTGAGATATCAATTGTCAAATTGACAATAGAAATTGACAGATCGGTATCTGTAACGTCTCCTCACCGTAATAAAATTAGAAGTTTATTGATTTGTCTTGACACATTCGCATCGCAAAAATATTTCCCGAGCTGGAAATTTTGGTATTGAGAATTTTCAGATTGATTTTTTCCATATTATCAATGGGTGTGGCACCGTTCATCTCCTTTTTCCTTACCCCTTGCTGATTTTGTCGTTGTTCTATAAAAATTATATGCAATTACATACGAAGCAAAAATGTATTTTTATCTACGAGTATTTTTCGGAATCTCGTAAAGTATACAACTTTATGAGCCCTGTAAATATTTTGATAGCTCAACGCTAAAAATTCGTTGAATTCGTTGAATTTCCGCTGACGATAGCAAATTTTTATTTTTTTTGTCAGCCCGTATATCATTATCATCGATGTCGATGGCAATGACAATGTTGATGATGTTCTTCTTCACTTTTCCTTCACTTCCGCACCGAATTCAACGTTCAACACTTCCGCTTCGAGTGTCTCTCAACAGTTTTGGTCTTCGCCCCGTTTTTAACTTTCCATTTCCATTTCAATAAAAGTGAAAAAGTGAAAAATTAATGAAATAACTATCATTAATAGCATGAGTTGCGGTATTTGGAGTAGAGTTCGTCAATGAGTCCAACTTCTTCCATGTCTATACTAATTATTATTAATGTTTTCATAAATGACTCCACCAAAAGTACTTTTGATAATGCCTCTGGGCTTGTAATGTGGCTGGTCTTTAGATAAAGTGGGTCAAACTCTTAGATTTTGGTAGGGTTGAGCATTTAGTTTGAAGCGTGAGAAGTAGGTTCCATTCTGGAAGCTGAATAATAACGCATTTTCCTAATTTTTCTACCATTATTTCAACTACAGATATGTAAAGTAATTTTTTATTTTTCATCAAAAATTATTAAAGCTTTAAAGAAGTTTAGAATTGATTATAAATCAAATCAAAGATCGCTTAAGTCAAAGCAAAAATAGTCGGTGTGAATAGAAAACTTGAAAAACAATTCTCATTATTATTTTAGTTTTTTCTAGTGACAACCTTATTTTAAGTCTTTCAGAAGTAACACTTATTCCTTGATATATTCTATAAAAACCGTAGGATCTTCATAAAAGTAAAGTCTAACTCTCTGTTAATCCAATCGCAAGCCCTTTTTGATTAGTCAACCTTATGAAATGTCAGTTAGATATTTCAGACTCTTCGTCACACCTTTCCTTAAAACTATCCTCACTTACTTACCTGATGATCCCCTTGTAAAACTCTTGTAAACCCATACTAAATTATGCAAAAAACCGAAAAGAAAAGAAAAGTAAAAGAAATGAGAAAACACGCTCTACATCGTGTTTAGAACAACTTTTGAAGTGATCAATTCCCAAAATACAATTTTTGACACATTAAAGACGAGAAGATAGCGAAGAATTCGCCATGGTTGTCTAATGGAACTGAAGGAACTTTCACAGATCCTTCGGATCCTGCGCGCACATATCAATCAAAGTTCGTCACAGTGTCGGGAATTATGTCACTCGCTTACTCAAATTGCAACTCTGATGGAATGCCGGAATGATGGAATGACGGTTAAAACTGATTTGCATAGCAGCTCGACTTTTCCTCAACGGGCAGCTGTAAGTTGAATGGTGGTTGGAAAAACTAGTGCAGGCTTGAGGGGAAAAACTGTTTAAAAGTTTACAGTTTTTATTTTTTTTATGTGATTTTTCTAACTGCTGTCAACGCATCAATCATAGATTTTATGTTTTCGTGAAAGAAGACACCTTTTAGATAATATTCCAACAATTTTTTCTTTTTTTTATAATTAAAAAAAAAGTGTTTTTGGCATAGATTTAATTAAACTATGTTATATGATACTTTTGGCGTTAAGGGATGGGCTTGTTTGAGGATAAGTTTTACTTAGAAGCAGCTGTACCAATATCTTTCTTTCTTTTACATATGCATCAATGGAAATACTTTTATTACAGCGCTAATGAAGCCATTTGGCAAAACTGGCCCTCAAAATGAGCGAATTAAATGGCAAAAACTACCCATTACAGAATACAGAAGTTCCTATTTGAAATCGTATATCAATCAATTGTCAATACGGCATGGGCAATTTAATGATGATTTTATAATAGAGCAATGACCATTAAATGTTAAGCCAGCTGTTTGGGTAGATTTTTTGGGAACAATGCGGCAATCGCAAATCGCTGTTTATGACCATAGAAAATTGTTTGGGACTCGTATTAAAAGTTGTCCAGCTGTTTTCACATGTCAAATAACTTGGAATTTAGCTATGTAAGCCTCCAGACATAGTTATGATTGGAATGATGGTTAGGTAAGACAAGACAAGACTGAATAGTGAAGAGTGAAGAAGGAAATCGCTTCCTGTCGCAGAACTAATTACGCGCAGGATAACAATGCTAAACAGGAAGCGGAAACTAAAGTGGTCGCTTGGATGCGCCTCTAACTAAGCAACTAGCCAAAGGCGATGTCAAAACACAACAAACACAACATACACACACAACAAACACAACACGCAATCTAACTAAGCAAATTTAAATTACGTACGCGTCACTCCGGGCGCATTCATTAAACGTCTGCCCGATAATTAACGCCCTTATGCAGGACCTTCTTCTCTAGAGTGGAATCCAAGAAATATCATTCAACAATGAGCTGCGTCCGGCTGTGTCTGTCTTTGTCTGGCAAAAACTGTCCCCTGGGCCCATTGTGACTAATTGATTTGCTCTAACAAATGCGTCGCGTCGTTTTTCATTTCCTCGTTTTTCCATTTACCATTTGCCCATTTTGCTTGGGATATCATTGCCATTTGTTAAAGTCAAATTTGCGGCGGCTAGTTAATTGCATTCTAATGTCAGTTTCTAAAAGATTTTTGTCGAATATTTATGTTTATAGCCAAATTTTGTATGCTTTTTGAATTTCCATAGAGTTGAGAGGGAAAATTTTAATTTAAGAGGCATAACTTTAGTTACATTAAGTTCTTTTGTGAATAAAAGTGCAAATGAGTTTAAGAATAGCTGAACTTAAAAATCTTGGAAAATGATTTAGATCTCTGGTCTCTGAATGGGAAATAGAAATAAAATTCTGTCCAACTTCTCATTATATAATATGTATTCAAATATCCTAAGTATATTACTTTTGCAATTATAATATTGTTATAATTAAACACATTAATATTTTTATATTTTTAATTTGTATACAAATTTAAAATAAATGCTTATCCGAGCTCAAAGAAACTTTTTAAGAAAAAGGTTTTAAAATTTCTATAAATAAATTTCTTTAATATACTATCTTCTACACAAGTTTTTAAGATCAGAAAAGTCTTTTTTTTATACCTGTATTGAGTATGAAATAACATGTGAAATAGTTTCTAAAAACAAGTTAAATAATTTTATTTTATGTCTCAAACTTATCCAATTTTCCTGCAGGAAGTACTTCGTTTTGATGCGTCATTCCGAATTGGGTTCCTCATAAATAATATGCTTAGCCCATTTTCGTAGAGTTCAAAATGCAGCCCACGACCTTATGCACTCCGCACATACTTGAGAGAGCAGCATGTTGAAAAAGGAAAAATGCTTGGAAAAACTAAGGCATTTTGGCAAAGAAAAAAAAAATTATTGACCCGTGCTGGGCATTGAAGTGTAGCAGTTTGGAAAATCCTCAAGTCAGACAGAACATTGTATGGATATGACAGATACGAGGCTCACTTGGAAGACGCCGCCGCCGAAGTGGAGGAAGTAGAAAGGGGGTAGAGGGTAGGGGGTAGGGAAACCAGAAAGGAAAAACTCGCTCAAGTGGTTTTTTTTTGGAACCCCTTTTGACTACTATCTGCGCTTTCTCTGGCTTGAAACTGTCAGGGATTACATGAGGATTGTTGTTTGTGAGTGTGTGTGTCTGGAGGAGGCTGTCTTTTCCAGCTCTAGAGACAGAGAGCGAAGTGGAGAAAGGGTTGAGGTATAGGTAGGCGGGGTAAATACTCGTACTGTCAACTGGGCAGCTGTCGAGATGCTTCTGACTTATTGAAATTAATTTTAAAAGGTAGCCTCCGTTAGTCCTATTGTTTTAAGGGCGCTTCTGCCCCTTCTACTCCTTTTACCCCTATGCATAACTTCTCTTACCCCGTTACTTTTCGCCCCTGAGCCTGGCTGCAATCACTCATAATGATTATGTTGCATTGTTGTTGGGTTTTCTTCATATAATGATTCAATTAACGGCACAGCTGACCAATGGCTCTCTCTCTCTTTCTGCCTTCCATTCTCTCTCTCTCTCATTTTCATATTTATATTGCATGTGGGAAAAACAAAAGGGCTTAAACAACATTTTGTTTCTTGTCTGTGCACTTTTCTCTGATTACAACTCTTTTCTTCTCCTTTGTTGGCTCTCAGAGTTGTCATAACTTTTGGCTACAGAATTTATGTGAATTGGGTTTGTTGGTCATTTGAGATGCTTTGAGTTGCCTTTCATAGGGTTGTTGGTCCATTGTAAATGTGTCTAGGTTCAGGTAAAATTAAACTACATGTTCAAAAATTCATTAGCACACATCTTGTCAGTACTGAAGGTTATTTTTTGAGTCTTGGAACAAAAATGTAATTAAATATTTTCAAGTTTGCAGCTTCAACAGAAAGTAAGTGCTGGACAAAGTAAGGGTATTTTCATAGCTATGAATATGTTAATTAGATTAAATCTAATATATATTTAGTATTTTTAAGAAAATAAAAAAATATGCTAAATATTGTAGAACATTTAAAATTTAAGCTGAAATATTTGATAATTTTTGACAAAAAATAACATTAAAAAAAACTTTAAATAAAAATAAATAAATTTGTCAAAAGTACAACATTACATTTAAGAAAATTGTGAAATTTGGTTTTAAATACAGTTTATACAAGTGAATTGTTCCCTGGAATTTTTATATTATTAATGGATTTTTAATATTTAAAATTTGTAAGAAGTCTTTTGTTTATAATTAAAACAAAGTTTATAGTATTGTACTGGATATACTTAAGCAACTTTTAAGTAATATTTGCTTTAAAAATGAGTTTCAAAAAAAAATAAATGAATACAGTTTATGCAAGTGGATTGTTCCCTTGAATTGATATAATATTTAAGGATTTTTAATATTTAAAATTTTTAAGAAGCCTTTTATTTATATATAAAAAAGGTTTAAAGTACTGAATTGGATATAATTGAGCAAATTGTAAGAAATATTTGCTTTAAAAATGATTTTCAAAATAAAATAAATGAAATTAAAAATTAAAAAAGCATTCCAAATAATTTTGCTTAGATCATCAATAGTGTCTACTACAAGATCAATATGTTGCCAACCAATTTAAAGGGAATTCCGCGTATTCTTCACCCCTTTGAGCAACATTTAACAAACCTTAACCATGTCATTGGCACAGCTGACACTAGAACAGTTGCCGGTTTCAGCTTACAGGCAATGAATATCATGTCAACGCTTTTGAGTGGCATTTAACTTGGGCTAACCTGGTTCGCTTACTCTCTCAATGCTTTCTAGGGTATTTAAAGGGACTTAAGCTTTAATTAAAAAGTGAAAAGAAAAAAGAGAAGTGCTAAAGAAAAAAAGGCAGCACAGCTGTGCTTCCTGTGTGCTGTTGGACAGCTCGTTTAGCATTTGATCTACGCGTTGACAGGAGTTCGCTGGAGTTGCCTCTGGAGTACTCCGAGAATTCCCTGACATCCCCGAGTCGATGTGAAAAAGTGCAGTTAGTAATCGGATACTTTTATTGCTGAAAGGATAAACCACAAAATGCTTTGTATGCAATGGCCATAATATAATACATTTTATAAGTAAAAAGGTAGCTCCCCTCTCTCTCTCTCTCTCCCTCTCCCCCTGCTTCCTATCATACATGGTCATATAAGCAGCTTAAAGCCGGCACTGCAAAACTTTACGATTGTAACCATTTCGTCTTTTGTTTCAGGAACTGAGAGAAGCGAGAGAAGTGAGAGAGAAGCCGCAGCAATGCCTGAGAAACAAAAATAAAAATAAGAAAATAAAAAAATAAAGTAATAATAATTGCATGCAGCGCGAATTGTGAGAGGAGTAACGTTTTATCGGCATCCGAATGCCAACTGGCATCAATAATAAAAGAATCGAAGGAAAATACTTGGTAATAAAATTGATGGATTCGCTTCGCGCATAACGAAAGAATAAAAATACAAGAAAAAATGTAAACGATATCCGTATAAGGAAAGAGAGAACTGAGCACATATAAAGTGTCTCGTATAAGCGCCGGAAAATCAAAATCACGTTACAAAGATGTTAAAAGGTGTCCCGAAAAATCAAAGAGAGACAAAAATCAGAAACGAAGTCCGGATGTGGAAGTTTTAAGCACATTAAAGCGATAACTGTAGATTATTTAAATGGCGGCCGCAATAAGCACATTAACGGGATTATACACGGCCAATAAATGGTCAGAGTCAGCTATAGCTGAGGAGTATGCAAAGCACAGTTTTCAGTTGCCATTTCACAGTTCCCATATCCTATTTCTCAGTTTCCATTTGTATTAGTTTATGTCTGAACAGAGTGATGTTAGATCTGATCATATAGGGGTAGTTTTCTTTTTCGACGGTTCTTCTGTAAAGGGTTACATGCTCTTTTGATAGAGTCTTGTCAGTTGATAAAGGATCGACACATTTTGCAAATTCTCTTTTGTTATCCTTGCTGCATGTTAAGTAGCTATCTGAGGAGAATGGGATTTCCCTTTCCCCTTTTTATCCCCTTCCCCAGATATTGTAATAAAATGTTTACAAATTTTTGCAAATGATTTTGCATTCGCAATTGAAGATTTTCGCAAATGCTGTAAGTGATTTATTAAAGGCTTTACGCTGGGAAAAAATTGAAGAACATCTTGATGACTCTGTTAAGCTTGCATAATAGCTTGGGAGTTTGCAAAGTACTTTCACACCTCCAGAAAGAGATTAATTCTTGTCAGGACTTAGAGGAAATTTGTTTAAAGTGGGATAGGGATGTATGAATGTGGAGAGTTAAAAAAACAAAAGAAAAAACGGATAATTTTTTAAATATTTTTTTAATAAATTTGCTGTTTTAATTCAATTAAATAAAATTTGTTTTTAATTTAGGTATATTTTCTTCTTTGTTCAAAAATGTACTAAATTAATTTTGGAAATTTTATTCGTTTAAATAAATTTCCCTTTTAATTTAAGCATACTTTTCTCTTAGTTCGAGAATTTACCATTTTAATTTAGGAAATTTTATTCATATAAATAAATTTGTTTTTTTTTAAATTGGGCATATTTTTTTGTTAGCTCGAAAATTTCCTTTTAAAGTTGAAACTGAACTTTAAATATTTTTATAATAAATATAAGAATATATTTAGGAATATAAGGAATAAATGAAAGATTCGATTTTTACATGAACACAAAATTGCTATTCAATTTATTATATTTACAATCGTAGAAGTTTGGAGATATATTAAAAAAAAAAAGGAAATTAATAGAAGTGAAATATGTCTTGTTTGAGCTGTAGTTTAATAAACAGAATACTTTTAGCATATATTTAGGGGGTTTAACTAAGAATTAAAACTACTTGAAAAGCTGTTGATACCACTTAACTTAACACATTTGTTTAATGCCTGATTCAAATCTAAATCAAATGCTATAAACATAAGTAGCTTTCACTCTTCTACCAACCTCCTTTTATGGCCCAAACTGTCTGCTGTCTGTTAGCCGAGAGTAATCTAACCCAGTGCCACACATCGAAGATATCACACATCCAAAACACATCAGACACATCAGACAATCACTCAAAAGTAACTGAAAACGGCCAAAACGCATTTTATGACCATCTTTTAATTGTCTGGGAAAAATGCATTTTATCATCAAAGTGAGATCTGTGCGCAAAAGGAATTTAAGGAGAATAGAAGACGCAACACAAGATATCAAGGCATTAAATGTTTTGTGTGTTGAGAGAACTCAAGAAAATAAGAAAATACGTTACAAATAGAACGCTTCGCTGGACGAGGCAGCTCCCAAGTTATTTAGCTCCGGGTTATGGTAACTCCGCGCTCTTGGTCAAGTGCTGTGAAGTCGCTGAGACTTTTTGACTTTCTGATGTCGCCCTATTTTCGCGCCCCTTTGTAATACATACACTTACCGACGGGGTACTTTTATTTCTTTATCAATTGTGTGCAATTTGAAGACAACAGAGATATTTTTAAGGAATCTGTCTCATCGCATTGAAAGCTATGCGAGCTAAATAAACTTAACACATACTACATATTCAATTAATAAAATGCTTTTTTTGAAAACTGTAAAGTCGCAAAACTTTTTCAAGTCTTAAGCGATTTCTATAAGAAATGTCTTTTTGATCACTGTATGACCTCTAAATTGATTCTGCAATAAAATGTTGATAATGTAGGATTTTTTTTTTTTTTTTTAAATTTTCAATTATTTTCATATCACTCCTTAACATATTTTCGAAAGCTTTGGTATTTCGTTACTTTGTCTTATTTCAACCGATTTGGATGATTACAGTCTTTTTGTTTATTGTTGACCTCTAAATTGAATCTGCATTTAAATTTTGTGAATTAAATATATTAAAATTTTTTCCAAAATTAGCTTTTTTTCATACCTTTACATATTTTAAAAACTTCTTTGTCAAATGTCAACCGATTTGGATGAGCAATGTCTTTAAGATTATTGTTTACCTCTAAATTGATTCTGTATTTAATTTTTGTTGATTTAAAAATAGAAATTTTTTCAAAATTTGCTATTTTTACCATGCCCCTTCCATGCACCCCTTAAATATTTTCAAAAACTTCTATATCTCTTAACTTTGTCTAATGTCAACCGATTGGGATGATTAAAGTCTTTTTGTTTATTGCTTGACCTCTAAATTGATTCTGCATTAAAATTGAAGTAGTTTAAATAACTTAATTTTTTTCCAAAAACTTTGAAGTTTTATAACATTTTTAAACCTAAAGAGACTTTAATGAAATATGTCTTTTTGATCCCCTCTTAGTTTATTCTGCATTTAAATAAGATAATTTTAGACAACTTTAAATGTTTAAAAGGGCATTTAATAGTCAGTGTGAAAGAGAGTGCTGTTGTTTGCTTTATGCTCAGTGAGTAACGTGTGAAAGACGTTTTTAGTAGGAAGTGTCTCTGACTCGATGCAATTTTGATTTGAGGCCCGCAGGGCGAACTGGCCACAGGTGAGTGCGTCTGCCAGCGGAAACAGGTAACAGGTAACTGGTAAATGGTAACTGGAATAATGGTAACTGGTAGTTGGTAGTTAGGGAATATAGTATAGATGAGGGTGCTGTTAATTGGCAGTCATCAGTTGAATTCCGCGGGGCGTGTTTTAGTCAGCGCGTATTTTATTCACGAGTTGATTTCCACTACAACATTGAATGCAATCAAAATATTTACAGGACACAAATGAAAGATGTGCCCCAGGATGCAGTCGAGTGTAAGTAAGTTTTAAAGGTGTGAAAGGACAATGTGCCCGCAAAAGTCACACAGCCCAAAGGTAAATGTACAATTTTTTGGTGGATGGCACAGCTGAAATATGAAGTATGCAGGATCAAGGATGCAAATGCCGCTGAGACAAAAGGGGTTTCTTGTCCTGTTCCAAATGATTGTCCTCCACGGGGCACGACAAAATATTTTCAACAATTTCTCGAGTGTCTTTTTTGTTGTTGTTGTGTGTGTGTGTGAGTCCAAAGATTTATGCAGCTAAAATGGAAATGGAAATGGAAATTCAAATGCGCGACTTGAAATTAAGTTGTAATCTTTGTAATTTTTGGCACTTATGTCTTCAAAGGGGTTGACAGCTGTCACCCCTCTCTCTATCTCTTTCTCTCTCACTCACTCTCTAGGGACACCTTTGGTCTGCTGACAATGCAACACATTTGTTTTGTAAATATTGCGTATATTGTAATTAATGCAACGAAATTTGAATATTTACCAAAATTCTTGTTGTGCATCGAAATGTTTGGAGTCATTTTTCATAGAGCGTTGATAAATATGCTTATTCAAATTTCGCTGTCATTCAACGTAGATTAATGATATCGCAATAATTTACAACAAAAAATAAAAGTAAAATAATTTGCATAAGGCACTGTAAGCTATGGGAAATGCCATATGGGATATGTGTTGGGTTGGTCCTTAATTAAGGCAGAGGACACGCGATCATTCAGCGAGAGGACAGCTGCTCTCTCACTCCCTCTCACTCACTCTCACTCACTCCCTCTCGCTCTCTCTCACTCTCTCCACCCGCTAGGACATTCCATATGCTAATTTGTCCTGCCCACGCGCCACAAACAAAACCGCACGCGATAAACTTTTGCCTCAGGATCATATTCTGCTCGTCAAAGGATCCTCGTACTAAATTTAAACAGCAGCTGTCTAACTGTTAACTGTAAATTAAAATGCATTTTACGCAACTGCAACGGCAGCTGTTCGAATGCCACGCACTTAGCACTTCAAAAGGACACCCCCACACACACACACACACACATAGACACACATAGACACATAGACTGCGGGCTATTGTTAGCATCTAGGATGTTGTTGAATGTTTTTCGAGGAAAATTACGCATTTTCATGCTTGGCCAGCAACCGAAAATAGATTAGCTGCACTCAAAGGATATTGAACTCAACCAGAAACAAAAGGGGACAACAGAAGCGACAATGGGTCACTTAAGGACTGGTTGATGACAGGCGCGTGCCAGGACACACAAAGGATGCATAAAAACAAAGTGCAATTAACAAAATGATACCATCTAAAATATGAACTAAATTTAGCAGTTATGCCCGTAAAACTAAATGACACACACTTCAACTAAAAAAAACTAGCACAATGCAATTTATTTTATTATTCAAACAATTTTAGCTTAACGCTGCCATTTCAAACCATTTCAAATACTTTTGAATGCGCGCCATAATACAGCTGCCAGATCGATTTCTTTCTTTTGTATGCAGCAGTCTGGCAAGCCTATGGAACTTATCATCTGGCAGCGCTGTTAACATAATTCGCCGCACTGCAGTGAATTCGCCGCGTGCTATCGCCTATCGATAGCTAAATTTTCAACCCTTGGCGCGCTATTTAAATAAAAATTTTGTTTTGTAACATTTAAATAAATTGGTTATTAATTTATAATTTAACGAAACCATTTAAATTATTATAAATTATCTAAAAAAATAAAAATATCATAATTTTTATAAACTTGTCAACGACTGGGTGCTGAAGCTAGTTGGTAAACTTTATTAAAAATTTATAATTTGAAATTCGACAAAATATAACAATAAATTAATTAGAAAGTCGAAAATTCTAACTTCAAAAGTAAATAAATATACCATAGAAAAGTAATTTTATAAAAATACTTAGTTCTGACTATCGACATTTTTCTGTGTTGTCACATAACTCAACTATCGGTGATAGAGTTGGGCTTTTGAGTTCAATTTGCTGAATAAGTTCAATTGTTCATTTTTCCTTCGTGAACTAAATCAGTCATTTAGCTCAGTTATTCAGTTGGTCATGGTTTGGATTCAGGACTATCCTTTAATATTTTGGGTTATACTTGCTTATTAAAAATAAGAAAAAAGTTACCTTTCATATCTTTCAAAACTTACAAATATATGAAATTAAAACATTGTTACATATAAATAAAGAAGAAGTTGAATGCATTTGCAGAGATGCATGTATATAATTGTATTTCTCTAAGAAATTTAAAATTTTCTTAAAGAAATTACTGACCAACTGCGAATTGAACGTTTTAGTTCATGATTGACTCAATAAGTTCATTCGATCATCTTAATGACCCGCTCATTTGAACTTTTTCAGAACGAAACGACACAGCTCTATTCGGTGACTCTTTTTTTGTAAGCCAAGGCTGCCACACGTTTCAAGCATCCGAGTCCGAAAGATTTTACAACACCAAAAATATTGCGAATTAATTTTGGCATTAAAGAAGCAATAGTGCTGCGTTTAAAAATTGCAAATTGTTGTTCGTACAAGTGTAAAGTGTGTGTAATTAGTTAATTGCTATTTGTGTTGCGCATCAGCATTGTGTGTGCCACAGACAGGGCAAATAATCAAAAGCATTCAAAGAAACAGACGTCGTCGCCGTCGCCGGACTCATACTCGTGCATATTTCGCAGTCGTCGGTGTGACCACGACACGCTATTTTAGGAATAGGAATAGGAATAAACAATAGACATGTCCCTCTCTGAGTCAGCATCCTGCACCAGCACGAGAGCCACTAGCTCGGAGACGCCGCTGTGCAAGCGCCTCAAATTGGATGAAGCCGGCGATGATGGGGATGCCGGTGGAGTCTCTACTGTGCCAGAAGCATCATCAAGCAGCAGTCGACGCAAGCTCGCTGCTGCTGCTGCAAGCAGCAACAACAACTACGAAAATCACGACAAAGCAGACGACGTTGACATGTTGAAAGTGACAGAGACAGCTAGTGCTGACTTGTGTGTATCGTCGTCTACTTCTGACTCGTGCTCGGCCAATACATCAAAGCCAGCAGCTGCCGGTGGCGGGGACGTTAGTACATCGTCAGCAGTGAATAAGGAAAGTAGTGGCATTAACAATTGTGCGTCGTCCTCGTCCTCGTCGAAAACGAATTCACTGGATACGGAAACAGCCGCGCGCACTGTCAGCTCAACAAACTCCAACGTCAGTTCCACCAACAACAACAACTCCCACTGCAGCAGCAACAACAACAATAACAGCAGTGCAGTTATGGCTGCCAACAGCAACAGCGCTGCCGGAGCCGCCGCCGCCGCTGGTGGAGACATCGATGAGTCGCTATATTCGCGCCAACTCTATGTGCTGGGACACGATGCAATGCGTCGAATGGCCAACTCAGATATTCTACTCTCCGGATTGGGCGGCCTCGGACTCGAGATAGCCAAGAACGTCATTTTGGGCGGCGTTAAATCGATCACCCTGCATGACACAGCAACTTGTACGGTAAGTTTCTGTTTTTTTTCT
This sequence comes from Drosophila recens, assembly GCA_037043495.1. NCBI lineage: Eukaryota > Metazoa > Arthropoda > Insecta > Diptera > Drosophilidae > Drosophila > Drosophila recens. Next base: position 139,719 of record JBAMBJ010002384.1, on the reverse strand, counting down.
ATTGGTCGGATTGGTTAAAAATCAATAATTTACATTCTGATACGACATTTTAATTGCCGCGCGCGCGAAAAATCACGCAACTTGCAAAATCGACCTGGTTATAGAAATAGAGAAGAAAATGAAAAAAAAAGTCACACATGATTCATGATTCTGCAGAAACAACAACAAAAAGGAATTCGCAAACTTGCTGATTTTCATAGAGAAATGGCAGCAGTAGAAACAGCGGCGAATGGAGCGTCGAGCATTTTGTAGGTTATGTTGTCTCTCTGCGCTCTGCTTGCTGCTGCTGCCTAGCTTTCAACGCACTACTTTGGCAAAAAAAGAGCGCCTGAGAAAAAAAAATTAAACATTTTTTTTTGTTTTATTCTAGTTTTTTTTTTTTTTTGTTATCTGCGTCCGCTTTTTCTTCTCGCAGAAAAGTGTGCGAGCGAGACGACTAGTGTGTGTGCTGTGTGCCGTATGTAATTGTTTTTGCAGTGCGTTTTGTGTGCACATTCGCTTTTGTTTTACTTTGTCCAGCAAACCAAAAATTACTAAATGCAATGAACAAAAGGAATAGAACATTTTAATGTTACTGTAATTAAGTAATTTAATATGTTTTACAAATGGTCTTTCAAGAGTTGCGGCTTTAAAGCAGAGTTGCCATGCAAATGCAAAGCCAGCGTATAAACGAATGTATGTACATATGTATGTCTGTAAGTTCTAGCAAACGGGTCACGACGAAAGCGGCTTCGGTCCACCCTCCCCCACCCGTTTGCAGTGCCATTCATGCGTCATTTTCCCCCTGCATCACAGCCAAAGAGTCAGCGACTTTGAATTTCACAATGTTAATTTTTGTTGTTGCTGTTGTTGTTGTTGTTGTTGCGTTCGCTGAACCTTTGGTTAATCTGTATTGTGTGCGTCTCTTTTCTGCAGCTCAACGACTTGTCGTCGCAGTTCTACCTGACCCAGTCGGACATTGGCAAGAACCGGGCCGAGGCTTCGTGCGCCCAACTGGCGGAACTCAACAGTTATGTGCGCACACTGTCCTACACTGGCCCCCTGACGGACGAGTGTCTGGCCAAGTATCGTGTGATCGTCCTGACCAACTCGGATGCTGCGGAGCAGGAGCGCATCGGCAAGTTTGCCCATGATAACAACATAGCCCTCATCATTGCCGAAACTCGCGGCCTGTTCGCCAAGGTGTTCTGCGATTTTGGTGATAATTTCACCATCTATGATCAGGATGGCGTGCAGCCGGTGTCGACGATGATAGCGAGCATCACACACGATGCCCAGGGTGTGGTTACCTGTTTGGACGAGACACGCCATGGATTCAATGACGGCGACTATGTCACCTTCTCCGAGGTACAGGGAATGCAGCAGCTGAACGGCTGTCAACCCATTAAGATCACGGTGCTGGGTCCGTACACCTTTAGCATTGGCGACACCAGCCAGTTTGACGCCTACAAGTCGGGCGGCGTGGCCACGCAGGTGAAGATGCCCAAGACCATAAGCTTCAAGTCGCTGGCCGAGGCCTATGAGAATCCCGAGTTCTTGATATCCGACTTTGCCAAGCTGGAGGCGCCTGCCACACTCCATGTGGCGTTCAGCGCTCTTGGCAACTATGTGACCAAGCACAATGGCACGATGCCGCGTCCCTGGAACGATGAGGATGCCGCTCAGTTTCTGGATATATGCAAGGGCTTGAAGAGCGATGTGGATGAGCAGCTGGTGCTGCAGTTTGCCAAGATCTGTTCGGGCAACACTTGTCCCATGGATGCGGCCATTGGTGGCATTGTCGCCCAGGAGGTGCTCAAGGCCTGCAGTGGCAAGTTCACGCCCATCTATCAATGGTTCTACTACGATGCACTCGAGTGTCTGCCCGAGGAGACAATCAGCGAGGAGGACGCACAGCCACTGGGCACACGTTACGATGCACAGATTGCGATCTTTGGCCGCAAGTTCCAGGAGAAATTGGCCAGTGCCAAATGGTTTATTGTGGGCGCTGGCGCCATTGGCTGTGAGCTGCTGAAGAACTTTGGCATGCTTGGTCTGGGCGTTGGGGATGGTCAGATTTTCGTCACCGACATGGATCTAATTGAGAAATCGAATCTGAATCGTCAATTCCTGTTCCGTCCACACGATGTGCAGAAACCAAAGGCATTGATAGCCGCCACGGCAATTAAGCGCATGAATCCTGATGTGAAGGTTACCGCCCACGAGCTGCGTGTTGGCGCCGAAACGGAGAAGGTCTTCTCCGAGGACTTCTATGGCAAGCTGCACGGTGTGGCGAATGCTCTGGATAATATCGATGCTCGCATCTACATGGATCGCAAGTGCATCTTCAATCGCATACCGCTGGTCGAGACGGGCACACTGGGCACCCTGGGCAATGTGCAGGTGATTGTGCCATTTGCCACCGAATCGTACAGCTCCTCGCAGGATCCCCCCGAGAAGAGCATACCGATTTGTACGCTCAAGAACTTTCCCAATGCCATCGAGCATACGCTGCAATGGGCACGCGACGCCTTCGAGGGTGTCTTCAAGCAGGCCGCCGAGAATGCGGCCCAATACATTTCCGATGCACAGTTCACCGAGCGCATACTCAAGCTGCCCGGCATCCAGCCATTGGAGATTCTCGAATCCATCAAGGTGAGTCTTGAATCGACCAGTGAATGAATCTGAAATAATCATTTAACATCATTTACAGAAAGCATTGCTGGATGATAAGCCCAGGAGCTTTGCTGACTGCGTGGAATGGGCGCGTCTCTACTGGGAGGATCAGTATGCCAATCAAATCAAACAGCTGCTCTACAATTTCCCACCCAATCAGGTCACCTCAAGTGGCGCACCCTTCTGGTCCGGCCCCAAGCGCTGTCCGGAGCCACTTGTCTTTGATGTCGCCGACTCCATGCACTTGGATTTCATCTATGCGGCGGCCAATCTGCGTGCCGCTGTCTACGGCATAACCCAAGTACGCGATCGTCAGAAGGTTGCCGAGCTGGTGCAACAGGTCAAGGTGGGACTTGAATTCAGCTGCAGTTGTTTAAGGATTTACTAATCATTCCCTTTGGTTAGGTTCCCGAATTTAAGCCACGCTCTGGCGTCAAGATTGAGACAAACGAGGCAGCAGCTGCTGCGGCCGCCAACAACTTTGATGATGGTGAGGTGGATCAGGATCGTGTGGATAAGATCATAACGGAGCTGCTGAAGAATGCCGACAAGGCCGCGAAGATAACGCCATTGGAATTTGAAAAGGATGACGATAGCAATCTGCACATGGACTTTATTGTCGCCTGCTCGAATTTGCGGGCAACCAACTACAAGATCCCACCGGCCGATCGCCACAAGTCGAAGCTGATTGCTGGCAAGATTATACCGGCCATAGCCACCACCACGTCGGTGTTGTCCGGCTTGGCGGTGCTGGAGGTGATCAAACTGATTGCCGGCCATCGTGATTTGACCAAGTTTAAGAATGCATTCGCCAATTTGGCACTGCCTTTTACGGCCTTCTCGGAGCCATTGCCAGCGGCCAAGAACAAGTACTACGACCAGGAATGGACACTGTGGGATCGCTTTGAGGTTACGGGCGAGATGTCGCTGCAGGAGTTCCTCAATTACTTTGACGAAAAGGAGAAATTAAAGATCACCATGCTGTCGCAGGGCGTCTCAATGCTCTATTCATTCTTTATGCCCAAGGCCAAGTGCTCCGAGCGCCTGCCGCTGCCCATGTCCGAGGTGGTGCGACGCGTCTCGAAGCGACGCATTGAGCCCTATGAGCGTTCCCTGGTGTTCGAGATCTGCTGCAACGATGTCGACGGCGAGGATGTGGAGGTGCCCTATGTGCGTTACACGCTGCCCTAAGCCACGCCCCCTAATCTTAATTGTAACGGTTAAATTATTATTTAAACACAAAACAGAACCCATTTTGTCGTCGCGTTTGAAGATGTGCGCCTGATTCAAAATTTTTAATTGTGTGTTGTGGATTTTGCATTTTAAATAACATAAAAACAACCACCACATTAAAAGGATAAACATAAGGCAACAACAGGAGCAAATAAATAAAAGCAGCACTAATCACACACACACACAAAACACTCACATACACACACCCTTACACACAACTTATTGGTATTGAAATTATATATTATATAAATGTACGTGTAATCCTATAAGGAAAAGGCAAATATTGAATTCGCGTTACACAAAAATACAAAGACTCGACTTAAAAAAGAAAACTAAATTAAAGCAAGGAATCGAAAAATCTGTCTGCTCAGCATAGGTTAAAAAAAAAACTACAAAAATCAACTAAAAACAAAAAAAAAAAACTAATACTATAAATCATGTAAAACGGAGCGCATTTGAAATGATTTCATCTCGTTAATTACACTTCTTATTTTTTTGCTTAAACTAATTTGATATAAACGTAAAATTAATTTCAAATTGTATTAAATGGCGAAGCAACTGAATAAAGCTGTATATTTCATATGGTAATCAGTAGTCAGTGCGTTGATCTTCCCTTCCAACTTTCCCGCCCCCAGTTTTATCCAGCTTTTGTCATTTAACGTAATCTCATTTGGTACGTTGCGTCTTTTGCATAAAACCGCGCACTTCCCGGGAGCTTAACCCCCCATCAGTGAGAAGCAATCTATCCTCTATCCATTCTCAACTTCATCTCTCTGCAGCTATCCATCTTTCTCATTGCACTCGCAGTCAGTTAGTAAAAAGTTTACGTGACACAATTAAATATTTTATGCCCCAAGACGTTTATGCCGTGTCGGTGGCTGCCACTAAAGTGCAATTGCCAAGTTAAACTCATTCCATCTCCGCCCTCCTTGTACATCGTAAAGTTGTGGGCGCACTATAATTAAATATTACACGCAATGCAACTGAAGTATACCAAAAGTTATGCAGCTTCTGCCCCACGTTGCGGCCTAGCAAACTGGCAACTTTTCCCTCAAATTATGCAGTTAATGAAACAAACGCTAAGTGAAATCCATCTCTAGAAAAAGCAATTGGGAACGGATACGCATTCCACCTGAAAACTAAGAACTTCACATGTGTGACATTTGATACTCGTTGTTTCCAGTTTTTTCCATGTTGTTCCAAGCATAACTCATCGAATCACAAGAGATTCAGGTAAGTCACGGTTATAATTCGAATTTTCTATAGTAAAAACATGTAAAAAATAAAAAATCATCTTTAAAAAAATTGGAATTAGATATAAACCTTAATTGTTTTCATAAAATCAAATTTAAATTTCGATTAGAATTACTAATCAATTAGATTATTTTTGGAAATAATCGTAGTGACTGTATAATTCACTGTTGAAAAATTTGTGATTATATAATGATTACGATTACAACAAAAAAAAAAACTCAAATTATTACAATTATTCAAAATAATCAGAAAATATAAAAAATAATCTTTCTGATTATTTCGGATTAGTTTTTATTTTCTCTGATTATTTAGGCTACTTTGATTGTGAAAATTTAAAATAATTTGATTCTTACTAAATAGTCATAAATAATCAAAAATAATTAATAATAATCAGAAAAACATCAAAAATAATCCGAATGCTCAAAAATATCATTTTTGATTTTTTCTGCCTTTTTTTGAATAATTGTAGTAATTTTAGATTATTTTTGATTTTTGTAATCGTAATCAATAAATAATTAGGCAAAATCAAAAACTTTCGTAATTTAATCATTATTTAACAGGTCAAATAAGGATTTTAGAATATTTTTTAAGAAAATGTTAAAAGTGACAACAAAAAAAAGAAATCGAGCTGTTGACATATTTTCATTTTCTAGATTTTAACTTTTAAAGCTGCTAGATCAAAAGTCTGACCACTTCAAACTTTCATAATTTTATCAAAACTGAACCGGAAAAACATTTTGATCATGGTAAATTAATTCATTTTGCATTTAAATTCAATTTATTTCATTCAGATCATTTTTTTACCGAAATATATTTTTTATGTATTGTGTATTTTAAAAATTCAATGTTTTAACCTTTCGACTCTGATGATGATTTTCTATACACTATGAAAATTTAAAATATTACTGTTTAAAATTGTTTTCAGACCTTTTTACTTTATTCCATATTGAAATTTTACTTTGCTTTCTTTTTTAGCCAGAACATACTATATAAGTATGAATATTGACTCTTTGTGCTTTGGGCCAGCTCATGCTCACATACTAACAAATGATATTAATTCTTTTCTGCGTAATATTACGAACCACTATACCGTATAAACCCAGAGATATACAAAAAAAAAACTTGTATCTTTCTCTCTGATTGTGCGTCAGCTTTTGTGATGCGCCACTAACAAAAAATCAGTTGAGTCATGGGAATCGTCACATATAGGCAGCCAACCATGCCCCAAACATTAGCATTCATCCAAAATTCGCACTCTCAGATTATGAAATTCAAAAAGAGATCATTACATGCGGGGATTTTTTCTTAAATTTAGATCAATTTGCTTTAATAATTATTTAATGAATCTTTTGATAAATATATATTAAAAATTCCCCTCCAATGTGTATCACTTTAATAATTATAAAGGGTAAAACAATTTATAGAGTATTAACAATTTCCCAATACCTTGCCTAGAATTATCTCTTTTGTCTTCCGTTTCTTTGTTGATGATTTTTATAAAATCTCTTTTATATTATTTTCTTCTTTTTTTATATGTATATATGTCCGGTTGCAAACCTGTTGGCTAATTTCCAAAATATGTGCGAGTAGCGCCGTTTTAAATGCTTGAAATATTTTAAATGATGGAATTTTAAGTATGGAAAAATTTCATGTTGCGTGTAATAATAATAATAATCGCATTGTTTTTGCTTTAATTAATTAATTCAATAAATTTTCACTTGCTGTGACACTTTTTGCGATAATGAGACAAGCGGAGAAAGGGGCCAAGCAACATCGAACCTGATTAATGAACATATTCAATTGGAAATCTCCAAGGTGCGACAACTGATGATGGACACAGGCATGTGGCATGTGGGATGTGGCAAGGGGTTCAAGGGGAACAATTGCAACTGCAATTGTTATGACAAAATATTTACAATTTATTTTCGCATAATTAATTGCCCAGAGATTGGCTAACTCGGGGCCACATGGCTGAGGTCGATGCAATACTTACAATTAGGTTGGCATTTCCTGTCCGCTCCCACAAACAAACTTTTACTTAACCGATCGTTTTGGATGATACATTTGGTCGAAATGTGCGTCATCGGACGCCAAAATCATAACTACATTTATAAGTGTTGCCGTTGATACTAAATGACTTGTTATCTATCAATCTAAAGGTGCACATAAATCGATGTTTATTTAAGTAAATCTATGACAAACTGGTTCGCGGTTTTTGGTTCGGCGTCATTGACTTCCAAGTAAACAAATTATTGATGTGGGTAAATTTTAACTATTAGTTACAATAGTTACTGTGATTAATATACTTGGAAATAGTTTGAACTGCTTTTCAATTATTTAAAGCTTTCTTTAAAAATAAATAGATTTGCATTGATTAAGATAAGTCCCATATGAAATTTATTTTATTTTTAAATTGAATATTCAATGCTGCTTGACGGAATTTTTAGTTTGCTAATATTTAAATATATATACACCTTTTTAACAAGTGTGCTAACTTGACCAGCGATCCAAGCCTAATGTCACCCTTGAGACGCTAGAACCAGTTGAGAATTCTAAGTCGCAAAAGTGACAAAATAGCTGTAAAGCTTTAAATTCTACAGTAAATTAAATGCAAACGTTAAAACAAAATAGTGCATTTAAAAGTCGTTCAAAATAAAATAAAATATAATTCAAAATATTTGGTAAAGTAATGGGACAGTTAACATACATTGAAATGGTTTTTGATTTCCGGCCTTTGACTTTGGTCACCAGGTCGTCTGTGGAAATGGAACGTGTTCGATTTTGCGCACCTCCTAAAAATCTATAAAAAAATATTGAAAGCTAAAAACATGTAAATCACATGAACACGCGGTGAGTGTCCATTTATGAAACAGAATCGTATGTAAATATTTAAATTGAGTCATAAAAACATTGCACAATAGGAAGTGGCGACAGGAACAATATAGACATCCATATAGGCTAGACACCCACACACACACACACAAATATATATAGACATCTGAGCAGATAGTAAATTTGTAATGTTGCTAAGTAGTTGCACACTCCACACCATAATTGCTTTATGTCACGAACTTGGCTCGGTCAAGATATTATTATTATTTTGCCAGTCGTTCAAAGCGAGAGCAAAGATACAACGTATTTATCAACTGAGCTGCAACGCAATATTGCATTAAAAAAAACACATCCATTTTGTGTATTAACAACAATATAAAGATAATGTCCACTGAGTCATTGACATTGCCGGATACTAACCTTAGTCCAGACTAAAAGCATTTCATCTTTTTCTCAAGCGCACTATCAATAATTACAATTATAAAAAAAATAAAGACAAGAAAATGAAATAAGAAATCGTTGGGTTGTCGAAGTGTCAATACCCTTGGTTCTTATCAAATTATTTCCAAAAAAAAAAAATTTATTTATGCAACATTTCATTTTTCGACCTATAATTCATATCATAAAAGTCTCTTTTGGGAGCCATAGAGATTAAAATTTGTATTAAAATTTAATTACATATGAAATACAAAATAATTGTTGATTTTTACCAAAAAAAGAAGGATCTTTTTATCGGAATTAAAATTGTTAATAATAATTAAATTTTTTAAACTTTAATCTTTCATAAGTATAAAAAGTGATAAGGAAAGTAACTTTTCAATTTGTTTCTAGGATACCTCAATGGAAAAAGTCATTTATACGAAATTTCATTTATCATTTATTCATTTCATTTTAATTTTATTGATAAATTATAAATAATAATTCAAAAATAATTTCAATTTTAATTAATAAGTCTTAGAAAAAAATAAAATTTTCATTGATTAATATAAAAATTTAAAATTAAAATTACTTTAAAATTTTCTAAGATTTCTCATTGATTCAGATATTTGTTTCAGAATTGATTTATTTTTCTACTCAAAAATCTTTTTTAAGCGATCACAGACTGTATTTTCCCCTGCAAGGGTATACGAGTATAAAATTAAAAAACATAAATCATACGAGTATAACGGATGTGATGACAATGTTGAACTGATATCGAGTAACTATTTGTTTAGTTTAGATATGGTAAAAGTCAAGGCATCTGATCTTGACCATTATAACGATAAGTATGCGTATTCATCAATCGGAAGTTACGAAATGACGTCCATACATATCTCGAGTTTATTTTTATTGATAAGCTATCAAAATTGTAATATTTTTGGAATTTTTTATAGTCATAGGCATTGTCATAGGTATTGTTTTTGGGTCAGTTGACAGCATGGGGCAATCGGTACGCAGTCAATTTTATTTCAATTGATGATTGAACTCGCAAGACCTCAAGATTGAGTCGAGAGCTCGTAGTATTCGCGGTCTTCTCAGGCAAATTGGGCGTTGATCTATGATTCGTATGTAGACTGTGGTCTAGGTCAATGATTAAAGAGCAATAAATTAAATTTAAATGAATATGGATTACAATTATCGAAAGTACGTCAGCAACATTGATCTGTTTTCTACGAATTTTAGCATTAGATATTGAATACTATTTTCATAGTATAAATAAATAAATCAAAGCTTTACGCTTCTCTTTAATAAGAGAAAATGTTGTAGCAACTCCATTCTCCCATTCTCCCCCCCAAAACCAAGCAAAATAATCAGCAAGAGCCAAGAGTGAGTGGGAAATGGCAAACTCCAAAAAGTATAACGATTGCTCGACTGCAATTCGCTGCTTGCTACTGAAGTATCATCGCGCTCTTCCACAGCTGTGATCGCGTTGCATGCTCGCTAGTTGCTCGCGCTCGCGCTCTTCCTCTCTCATTCTCCAATCAGACTAAGAGTCAGAGCACAAACAAATGGCTTTGTTCCGCGTCCGTTTCTCTGTCAAACTCAGTACCGGCCCGACTGCCAAAGCCAGCACAAGTCAGAGGCGGTGTAAAGAGATTTGCTGTTTGTGTTCCATACGAAACGTGAACAACAAAAAATAAAAAAGAATAAAAAGTATTATTTGAATATAAAAACGCGACCAAGAGCGCAACGAAAGGAAACGAAATAAAGAAGACACATTGGCTGGCGAGAGAGTTGCGTGTGTTTAATATTGTTGTTGTTAGTGCTGCGCCGCCGCCTACTTCTTTTGTAATAAGGCGCGCACAAAGCAAACAACAACAACATCGCGTCGCGTCGCGTCTGTGTCCATGTCCCGTGTCCGTGTATAGTGCGTGTGTGTGTGTGTGTCTGTGCCGGTGTGTGTGGGATTACAGCAACAAATGCAACAGCTCCTTTGTATAACGGAACGCGTGCTAATTAATTGTGTCGTTGCATTTATAAAAGCAAACAAAAGCAACAGCGAAAACAAACAACAACAAAAGAAACAACATTTAGCTAATGTATGTTTAATAGTGTCGGTGTCGTGTGTGTCTTAGTTTCGAAATTTAAATTTAATTTATTACCATAACGCCTGCCCCCCACCAACCCCCCACCCGGCCACCTTGTTGTATGCGTCATATGTGAAGCAAAAGAAAAAGGGCAAAGCCGTAGCGAAGCAGTTGCCACAACGAAAACAAAACAAAACAACAACAACAACAAAAAAAGAACTACACCCCCGCAGCGTCGCAGAGTTAACGCTGCTTCCGCTGTGGACGCTGTTGTTGCCATTGCGCATGTGTGGTGTTAACCCTCGCAGCACTAAAAACAACAACAACAACAACAATAGTCATAAGCAGCATTTAAATAAGAGTGAAAAGTTCCAGCCACAACTGTAAAAGAAAGTGTTGTTATTGCAAGCACAAGAATTGAGGAATTAATAAAGCTTCAAAGCTTCACAAATGTCAGCAGCAGCATCCGAGGCAGCGAAAAGTGAAGCAGCAGCAGTAACGGTAACCAAAGCTTCCACTTCGCAATTGAAAGAATAAAAGTGCAAGTGTTGTTTTGAGTGTGTGTGCGTTTGTGTGTGTGTGTGTTCATGTTAAACATGTACAAACATCTACACAAATACACAGGAATAATAATCACAAAGCTACATACAGAGTGGAATTGGGAGCAATAACTGCACAACCTGGCAAAAGTTTTCTGTTTGCATACACGAGAAAAAAGAAGGAAATGTGTTACACATATGGATTCTTGTTTGCCCTGCATCTGGTGGCCCTCGTCTGTTTGTCGTCATCGCCAACGGTAGCAGCAGCAGCAGCAGCAGCAGCAGCCGCAGCTGCAACATCAACAACAACAGCAGCAACAACATCAGCCAATAAGCATCAGCTGCTGATGCATCATAGCCACAGCAGCCACCACAACCATCATCATAATAACCATGAGCAGGCGGAGAAACAACAGCAGCAGCAGGAGGAGGAGGGGGAGTCCAGCAATAAGAATAGTGCCGTCTCTGAGGATATTGTGGTAAGTTATTGATCCCCTACCAGGAATACCCATAAATGTGCCCAGCAAATGAAGTGGCCTCTTGAGTGGGTTGCTTGTTACAACAACACACAACTAGAAAGAAATCAACTCAACTTTAATTGAAGAATTGAATAGAAAGCCAATAAATTAAACGAAAATTTAATTTATTGTCTTAGCGATAATATTTTGTTGTCAGCTATCAGCAGACTTAACTTTATTTAAAAACATAATTTAAAATTTTCTTATCTGTTATGAGAAATGTTGATGAATTATAGAAAGAAATTTATTTAATCATGGCGATTAATTGATTTAAAGAGAATATTTAAAATGTAAATATTTGTTTATTCAGGCAGACTGTTAAGTCTTCAAAACTACATCTCTACAAATTTAAATAATCAGGTGTGCTACAGAAATCTCATCCACTTGAATTTGACATAAATTTGTATGAAATTTATGTCAAATTCAAGCGAAAGCGATTCCTGTGGCACCCCTGAATATATCTTTAAATGAAGTTTATTTTTTCTGGTACATATTTCAATTTTTTTTTTAATTTAAAAAATATGCTTCCAATATTAATTTTATTTTAAATATTAAAACTACGTCGCTAAAAATTTTAAATAATATATCTTTAAAAGAAGTTTATTTTTCAAAGTCTTCTTTTACATATTTCTGAATTATTTTTTAAATTTTAACAATATGCTTAAAAATATTTAAATTTCAAGTCCCGCCTATCCTTTGATATCTGATAATTTCTTATAATAGAGTTTTAATTCAATTAAATTTCAATCTGTAAGGGTTTTTAAAATTTTATTTTGTTTACTCTTTATTCATGTAATCGTATCTTATGCCTTGATGAGTCATTTTGTCCACGAATGGAGTTTTTTATTTGGGAAATCCGACACCTGCTAGTTGCACATCCAGCAATCCAATCATGCGCTTCCTTTTCGAATTCAAATTCATTAGAAAACTACCACCGACAACAAAACAGAATTCAACTCAGTAAGACCGCAAACACAAAGACAACAGACAACAAACGGTGGCAACAGCAACAACAACAACGAAGAATTGACTTCAATGTCTGTGAGTGACATTTTCTTCGTTGTACTTTTGCCAATTAGAATTTGGTAGAAAAGTTGAAAGCAAATTGCAACAGTTGCGCGACAGTGTCACACTGGCAACTTTATAAACAACTCAACAGCAACAACAACAACAACAACTATATCTCATACATTCTACACGTATCTGAGTGTGCGTGTCTGTCTGTCTGTCGTTCTCTCTGTCTATATGTATGTGTAGATAACTTAACTTAAGTTCACTTTCTATGTACATTTTCCGGGCAACTTCCGTTTGGGCATGCAACCGTATTCGCCTTTGCCCCCGATGCAACACCATGCCTTCCCCCCTCCTGCCCCGCCTCCATCCTCTTTCCTCTGTCAACTGCTCCTCCTCCCCAATCATCTTGTCTTGGTCTTCGCTTTTGCCGTTCGTCGTTTATTTGATTACGCGCCACTCATAAGCGCGAGTGCGTGAGTGTATGTGAATATATTCACTGCCATGTGTGAGTGTATGCCAACGTATATTTGTGTCTCAGTCTCACTCTCTGTCTCTGTCCCTGTCTCTGTCTGTGTCTGTGTGTAAGTGCGTTTATTGAACCGGGAGCTGCGGCATCGCCTAGCTGGCGACACAGGCAGACGACGTCGTCGTCGTTGTCGTCGTCGTCGTAGCTGCTGCCTCTGCTACTGGGTCCGTCATGTGGCACATATCTACTATACTATGTACACGCATACATATACACAACAGCGAGGGCGGTTCCATAAATACCCACCTGATTGGTCCGAGGGATTTATCAATATTTATTATTCTTAAACTCACCAGCTGTATCGCTTATAATTTTAATTTAATTAATTCAAAATTATTTCGAAAACGCAAAAATGAAGAACAATACAATGTTGATAAGAAATTACAGCAGCAACAAAATATTTTTCTTTTTAAATGTTTAAAATATAAAAACAAAATATATATTTTTTACAAATTTTTTTTTTAAATTTTCTTTAGTTGATGTATTATTCAGTATTTTTTCATTTATTTATAAATTTTTTGAAAATATGAAAGCTCAAAAAGTTAAATTTTTACATATCTTATTATATTAGGCCCTAAATTATATCAAATTTCCTTTTACCTAAATTTTATGTAATTTCTAAATGTATTACAGATTTCAAGTTTTTATAAATGCGAATTATTTGCATATATTATTAATAAAAACTTAAAAGAATAAAATTATATTTGTTAGCATCTCTAATACATATGATAAAGATATTTATACTTCAAAAATAATTTAAATAATTTACTTTACAGTCATACCCAAAACTCTGACTCAGAAAGATGTCTTACAAAAAATTTACTCAACAGTTGAACAATACTTTTCAATTAGTATGCCAATTATATTTATTTGTAATAACAGAGCGTATATCCTTTGCCAGGATGACTAATTACAGGAACTGCCCTCTTAAATACACACACACTAACAGAGCCTCACAGAGCATGAGAACGGTACACGGTACTCGTATGTATGACATATGCCTGTGCCTCGGGTTTCGATATCCTTGCTAAATAAACAATATGCGGGCTCAATTCGAGGGTCGCTCTCCGTGTTGCAAATAGTTTTTATTTCAGCTGCTCTGCTCGACACTTGATGACAACGTTCAACGTTCAACAGAGTCTCAATTATAATTTTCTCACTCTTTGCTTGGGCCTTTAATAAATGTAAAAAATTTGTCTCTTTTTTTCTTATTATTATTATTTTCTTCGTCTGCTGCTTTATCATATTTGTACGAGAATATATTCTGTATGCCAATCCAATGGACATGGAGTTGCTGTAAGTTGTTGTAGGAGGAGGAGGGGGCGTATGAGTAGTTCCACTTTCCAAGTCGCGTGTCTGGTGCTTGTGTCTGACTCATCGACTTGGTGTTGGTTCAATGTCCTTAAGAATACTTTGCACTCTCTCTCGCCTCGCCTCGCCTTGCTCCTTCCTTGGCACGAATATAAATTGCGCATATTTTTGATTAAAAAAAAAAAATAAAATTTTGTTCGTATAGACCACGAAGCCAAGATGCTTCACTCCGCCCCACTTAATGAGCAACTCCTTGCCAACACTCTGCAGTTTTCCCCCTTTTAGTTAATAACGAAACGAATACCCGATTATGTTTTTAGTATGAATAACGAGCCGAACTGAACTGAATGTGGATCCTAGCGGGCAGACAAAATGCATTAAACCCTCGGAGATGCAGCCAAAACAATAAGCGTGCATTGTGCCGGCAACAAATCCCAGATCATATATGCATATATATTATATATACGTAACTATATGTATTTGTATATTAAAGGGTAACTTAGTGTGTGTTCGTTTTGGGATTTTGAGGTCATAGGCACGCGACGCTTTGCAGAGTCGGACGCACGCCTTATCTTGATGTTGCCCCGCTTGGAAAATGCATGCAACATCGTTCCATATATGTGCATACACACACACACACACATGTACAGACGGTCATATATGGTTTATGTAAATGTGCAACTGGCAGTGCATTTCCATGTGCATTTATATATATATGTATATACGTGTTGATTTTATTTTCAGTTGTTATAGTTGTTGCTGCTGTAGTTGTCGTTGTTGCTATTGTTGTTGTTGTCGTTGTTGCTGTTGCTACTGACCTCCGGCGGCACGCATTTCGTGTTCTTCTATTTGTGTACACGCAGCGAGTTGGGAATTCTTATTTGTTTGCCAGGCTATGTATTGTATGTATGTATTTTCATTGCACATTCATAATTGTTAATAATGCATGCCGACTGACTGCAGTTGCAATTTGTTTCGTAAATTTTGTAAATTTTCGCAGTCTTTATTAAACGATTCACGAGTCACAAAATGCAGCACAGTCTCAGAGCTGCATCGGATTAATAATATTATTAATTTTGCAACTTAATTAACTAGTTAAATAATTTAACTTGTAGTTCAACTGGGAGCTCAATTATCATTTTGATAATTTTTTAATAACTATTTAAATTGAAAATAAACATTTTGCAAACCTATTCTCGTATGATTAACACAAACACCTTAAAAATTACAAGAAATTTCGTTTACGATCATGAGTCAAACATAAGTTTAAAAAAACGACTAAAATCTTAATAAACTTCAATCAACTTCCACTGATTAATCCAAATGGAACGTTTATCTGTCGCTTTTCATTGTCTTTGCAGTCGTCAAAAAAAAAGCAAAAGATATTTATGAATTTATATGAATGTATGTGTATTTTGAGTACAGCTGATGCATGGCATCTTTAATTAGTTGATCGTTTAATGGCTTCCTGGTAGGGCTCTGGGCCTCCACCAATCCTCGGCCACTGTTTACTTTTATGGCACACTCAAAGCATTTTCAGCATTTCACTTTAACAGTAAGAGCAACAAAAACAACAACAATAATAAAAAGAACTGAAAACAATAACAATTATAAATAAAGCCTCGCTTAATAGGCTTATGATGACAATTCTTGAGCGCCAGTTGAATGCACTAAGACCCCTACAAATGATCGTATAATTTTTATAAGGCCACGCCAACTCCATATACGATAATGAGAAAAAAATGGCGTATGCTATGCTCTAAAATGCGAGAGAGTGAGTGAGACAGAGAGCGGGAGGCACTTTGAAGCAGATTAAATGTGAGGCTATTAATTAAGTGACGACGATTGCAAGTCAACTCAACTCAAGTCGAGTCGAGTTAATTTAAGTTTAAACCGAGCTGATTCAGAGTATTTATTTAATAAATCAAGTAGCTGTTAAATGTAATTATAAATTACAATAAAATATTTCCGTTCACATTGTTGACAGAGACAGACATACACAGAGAGAGAGTTTTGAAATAAATTTACATTTTTCAGTAGAAATAATTTGTCAATCCACACACACTCAGGTGTATGACAAATTCGCACAACATTTGTGGGAAATGTGCTAATGAGACAAATCGTTGGCAGCTCAAGTACAAAAACACACAAAGATTTTAAGTAGATAAACAAATGCATTAATAAATGAAAGGGAAAAGAAATGATTTTACATATTAAATCACTTTAGCTCTGTAAATCGATTTAATATCGTTTAAGCGTAAGGTTTTTAGGTAATTCTGAAAACTAGTAAAATAAACTTATAATATTTATGGCGCATAAAGAAAAATGTAGAAGAAAGTTGAAATAAAATTATTGGAAATTATCTGAAAAGGTCGTTAACTTTACTTAACTCGAAATAATTGTTCTTTGCTTCACTGTTAAAGTAAAGTTGTAAAGCCAAAAAGCTGAAATTTAATTTATAGTTTCTCAGTGTAGAATTTACTTTTATCGATAACAAAAAGTACTAAAAAACGAATTAAATGTACATTAAAAAACTCGCAATTATGGGCGCATAAATAGTTTTTTAATCTTAAATTCTTTTAGTGAAATTTCTTTGGTGTGATTCGCATACTAATTGCAACGCATCCTGCAAATTCTTGTTGCTGTGGCTAAAAAGCGTTTACAGTGTTCCTCTATGTTAGACTTATGTTAGACTGGCGCCCCCTGTCGACCAAGCGTGCAAGCGTCTGTTGGGTCTGGGCCTTTTTATTAAATTTCGCTTTCAATACAAAATGCAACGCGTTTTCCATTTTCTATTTAGTTTTTTAATTGTGTCACGTAGAAAACTACATACGACCATTGAAAATCCTTGCTGCCTTTTTAGCTTTGGCACAAAATCTGGCCACGAGAGTGTATGGTGTTTGTGTTGTTGTTGTGGTTGTTGTAGGTGCAGAAAAACGGTGCACATTGAAATGCAAGGAGCGGAAAAATGTTCAACACAGTCGCACAGGAACAAATAATGCCCAATTTACATTGGGAATGGCATTCAGCGAATCTTTCGAATGGAAAACCGACGCAGCGCCATAAAATTTATGCACTAAAAAATATTAAATAAATAAAAAAAAACAGAATGAAACCAAACAATTGCTGTACAAAGAAAAACAAAAGAGAAGAGAGTAAGAGTACGTGTTGTGCACAGCTAATACGCCAAGACTGCCAAGTAAATAGGAAGTATTTACTAAAAACAAAATATACCAGATGGACGAGTATATATATAAAAAATTGAAAGAGAAAGAAAAAAATTGACTTAATTAAAAGCTGATAAGAGCAATAAATGAAGGCGATAAGCGGCAGAGAGAGAGAGAAAGAGAGCATCAAATTTCAATGCATTTTTCATTTGTTTTATGTGCCATTGATTGATTTTTAATAGCATTAGGGTTGCCACACACACACACTAACACACACAGTAGCATTATCATCAGCGGCATCATTCAGTATCATCGTCTGGCAGCCCTCATGGCGTATGATTGATGTATCAAGCAAAGCTGAAGCTACAACTACATTTTGTTTGTCTTTGTTGTTTTTGTTTTTAATATTCGTGTTGCTTTTGTTGCTGTTGCTGCTGTTGCATTTATGCATTTTGCGTATCGCACATCGCATCATTATAGCTGCGTACTTAAATATGAGAAATTTGTTGTGCATACAAATTTTGACAGTCAATGTGCATGCACATTAGCCAGTTCCAGGTTCCAATCTCCAATCTCCGTTCCTGTCTCAAGTCCCCATCTCGTCGGTTTCCTTGCATACATACATAACTTGTCCATCGGTCATATGCACAATTTTGGTTAGCAATGACAATCATTCATGTGGACAAATGCAAAGGGAGGAAACTGAGACTGAGTTCGATCGTTGGGTGTGGCTGGGTTCATTTGTGCCTAGGTGAGAGCCATCAAGCATGTGGGCGGCATAAAGTACTCGTAGTACTTCAGCTCCTATGCAAAATATGCGGTTTCATTGTACTGAACACATCTGTGCGCCCAACAACAACAACTGCAACAACAACAGTTTGGAGGGAAATTGTCGATAATAATGACATGTTGACTAAAGGGAACAGATTTAATAGCTGAATGCAATGCAAACTGATGAATTGCAGTTGTATGTAACAGAAGGGACGAATTTGGTATTTACTTAAGAATTGAGAAATGGGATTTGTTAGTTTTGGAAATCATAAGTGTCAAAGAAAAGCAGATGGATTGAGAATGAAAAGACTTTTCATGAATAGAGATTTCTGAATAAAGTCTTTATGTCAGCAGTTAAAATACTATAACTTGTATAATAATTGGCAGCTGCTAAAATTAAAACTTTTTCTTTCAATAGCAATTATCAGAGCATAACTAAGTGTTGTTAACAACCAACTGAGCTATTTAAACTTTGAAAAAGTAGCTCAAGTCTGCTAAAGAATATAGAATAATTTATATTATAAAATTACAGTAAAATAAAGAAAATTACATAAAATTATCAGACAAGATGTTTTTAAGAAATAATATAAAATATTAAAAATAATTAAATTACAATACAACAACGTAAAATACATACTAAATAAATTAAATCAATTTTTAAGTTATTTTCTATTTGAAATTTAGTAAACTATGTAACGAAATAACTTGCACGAGTTTATAACTCAATGAAAACTTCAGGATAAACTCAGCTGCCCTCAAACTGAAGTGGAGCATTCAAATTTTATACTCACACACTCTTTGACTCTCTCGGATAGCTCAGGAATATCTTTTAGCCACAAGAAAAAAATGCATTATCGAAATTGCACAATCGTTATTGTTATTGTGGGGTAAAAGTTTCAGCTTTATCTGCTAAAAGAAGGCGACAGACGGACTAAGCGATAGCTTGAATAAGAAAACCAAAAATGCAAAGGGACAGATAGAGCAGGAGAGAAGAGGAGGTGTGTGTGTGAAAGAGAGGAGAGAACCTTCACTGGACCCTCCATTAGCCAAAAAACGATGCATAAAAGCGCATCGCAGTATGCAAATTTTCTGCCAGTTGCCACATTTTTTTGCTTGCCCGAATAGCTAATGGCTGTTTTAGAGTGTGAGTAGTGTGCGTGTGTGTATGTGTGTGTGAGTATGAAAAATAAAAGTGCAATAAATTCAAGAGGGGAACATAAATAAATATAAAGCATGTAAAAACGAAGCATACAAATTTGTTATTATAGAAACAACAACGAATTTCGATGTAATGTGAAAAGCGTGTGGTGCGTCTTCTTCTTCTTATTATTATTGTTGTTGTTGTTATTCTTCTTACAATTGTTGTTGCTATGCTTTGTGCTGCATAAAGAATTATAAACAAAATGTAAAGCAATTGAATTTGACCCAGTTTCAGAGATTCAGAGTTTCAGCCTCGGCATCGGCTGCTGTTTTATTTTGGTTTTATTTTTCTTTATTTTTTTTCTGTATTAATTATCACATTTTGTGTGTCTCTGATTGTAGCAGCAGCAACAACACCAAGAACAACAACAGCATCAACAAACGAAATATATAAAAACAATTTTTGTTCGATTTATTTTTCGGGCGACGGCACGCGAGCTAACGGTAGTCACGAGTCAAGGAGTAGGGGAAGGGGGAGGTGGGTACAACGGTCAACAAAAAAATATTTGACGTTTGCCAAAAGGCAACCTCAAAAAGTCAGACTGGATTTTAATGATGCACATGCAACATCAGCAGCAGCAGCAGCACATGCTTTAACTGGCCTTTTCCAATGAAATGCCGCAGCATTCTTGCAATATGTTGCCACAACAAACAGCGACAACAACCACAACAACAACGACAACGCCTTTTTGGGATCCAGCAAGTTTCCTTTTTAAGTGTCGCTCGCTGTCGCTGACTTTGCCATCAATTATGTGGCATGTTGGCCAGCCTCATCCTCAGTCTCTGTCTCAGTCACAGCCTCATGCTCAGCCTCAGCCTCAGCCTCAACTTCAGTCTCAATCTCTGCGGCAACCTTTTGTGTATGTGTGTGTGTGTGTGTGTGTTGCAAGTGGCAGCTGCCTGCCAAAGAAGGTGCACGCCAACAAAAGCTACACATTCATGTAGGTGTGCAGTCAGTTCGCAGTTCTCTGAGTGGCAGCCAAAACGTCAATGTCTTTATACCCTTCAGTTAAATTTATAAAAGGGGTATATTGGTTGAGATGCTAATTAAGCTTAAAAATAAACACACAGCTGATTTCTATTTTTTTTATTATATATTTATTTACATAATTATTTTATTCTTCATTTCTTTATTTATTTCTTTAATTTTTATTTACTTAATTAATTAATTAAATATTAATTTATTTATTTACTAAAATTTATTTCTTGCTGCCTCGAATTAAATTTCAAATACAAGTATAATTATGAAAATTGAATTAGATATGAACAGATATATGAAAGCTTGCAAAAATGTAGCCTCAGGTTAAATTGGCCCTGTAATGACTTGCAAAATTATCATAGTCACAATTTAAAAATTCTAGAAACTTGTCACATTTCATAGATAATAATCCAATAATAATTACGTCTTAAATCTGTTAGTCTAATTTTGTAATCTTATTAAATTTATTTCCATGACGCATGGGGTATTTCCTAGTTCATCATTCGCGCACTTTTCCCATTTGCGGTTTACCTGTTTTGCTTTAATCATCTGCGCCAGCGTAACTTTGTCTGAATCACATTTGGCTTCTCTTTCTCTCTCTCTGTCTTCCTTACTCTTTCGCTCCCTTTGAGCTGTGGTTCAAAGTGCACAAATATTTGTCCACTCATAAATGTGACTTTTGGGTTTTACCAAGTTTGAAAAATAAAAGAGGAACCCCAACGCTGAGACAGTCATTGATCAGTGTGACTTGGCTAATTTGGCCAAAAGACAGTAGTCATACTTGCTAAGAAACGGGTTTATTGGCCCGCAGTTATCGGCGCTTTAAGATCTGGTCAGTCGGCTGGCGCCTAAACATAATCCAGCTCTATTAGCTGGTTGTCCAAATAGCACAGCAGGTTTCTTGTTTTCTATTTATGCAACGAGCCTCGAATCGTTGTGGAAAATTGTCTAGTTTTGCGTAAGGAAATTCCTAAAAGTTGGAAAGGATTTGTGAATGGTGGAGAAAAAAGAAAGGAAAGTAGATCAATTAAAGATGAAATATAGTACATAGAAAAATGTATAACCTTTTAAAACTTAAATATATTTAAATTTGCAGAATAGAAATTCGTAAAATATTAAAATATGTAAATTATGAATTTAATGTGATGCGATGCTTATGATTAAATTAAAATATTGTTGTATATGGATTAAATATAAAATTAAAATATTAAAGTTATTAAATAAAGAATAAATATATATTAAAAAAGGTATTAGTTGACAAAAAACAGATAAAGAAACTATAATAATGTAAGATAATATTATTTTTTGATACTAAGAATATACAATTCATTTAAAGTTAAAGCAAATTTGAAAACCAAGTAAAGAAATTAAATTTGAAAAGGGAAAACAGAAACCCCAACGGGAAAATGTAAGGAAAGTGAGATGTGTATCTAAGTATAATCAAGTAGCTGGACTTAAGAAGTTTGCTGATTGTTTATGTTTTCCTCTCAGTGAGCGTAAGAATGTAATAAGCTCATTATAGTACATGGATTTATGAAAGCTTTAGCTGGAAGTAACCAACAGCTTGTTTATTGGATTCTTACTTTCGAATAATCTAAGTCCCCCTCCGTGGATACTTGTGATTAGCATTTCAAAGCAAGAAAGACATTGGCCTGCTCATAAGATAAACTAGCTGAATATATGGGCAACTCAATTGAATTATTAAATAAATTGTTGTAGTATCTTTAGACGAGGGAAGGCAACAGCACGGAGTAGTTACCGTTTGGAGTCTCAAGTCCCCAATCAAGTCCCCAGAGAGAGGCAACAGCAACAGCAACAGTTGCAAGTTGCCAGTTGCGAGTTCTCAGCTCTCGATGGCCATAAACACAACGCACAATATATCAATGACCATATCGGGTAGCTGCGGCTTAATGTGCGCCTGCAAATGGTCTTAATGTCATAAGTTAAGACGAAACCTTTTACCCGAGCAATGTTCTTGTCGTTGTCGTTGTCGATGTGGTTGTCGATGTTGTCGACGTCTACTCCGATTTCTACAGTTGTTGAATTTGCATATAATTGGACCGAATGCCGGAGATGGCAGTCAGCTCAACTTGATTTCCACTGTCCGCAGTATTGCAACCATATGGTGCATTTCATAGCCTCCAATTCCACGAGGAGGCTGATGGAAGCTGCTGTCACTGATTTCTGTGTTTATTTAACTGTCATGCCAAGTCATTGAACGCAAAACTTTGCGGCTTTGTTTTAAAACATCGAACAAGTACAAAATATATGCGGGGCAAAAAAAGTAAATAAAAATAAAAATGGAAAATAATTATATAAAAGAACCGTCAGCCAGATTGTTCATATTGTACATGCATGCATAAATAATGATTTATTTGTTTATTGCAAAACGCACACAAAGCGTAGTTAATCAATTTTACTTGCCTTTAAGTGACCGCATGGCCAGGAAAAACCTTGGACTGCTCCCTGCCTTCTGCCTCCTGCCTTTCCCCGTTCGATTCATTTTAATGCACGCCATTTTCCATTTTCCCATTTTACCCAAGATTTTCTATTTGCTCATGTTGCTCGGGGACCTATGCAGCCTGGGAGCAGCCTCAGCAGCAACGACAACAACGACAACAACAACAACAACTACAAGAGCAACAGCTGCGGGCCACGATGACTTGTTGCTTGGTTTAGAGTTGAGCGCGTGACACGCGACGACCGCAAAAATAAAGTATTCATTAAAAAATATAAAATTCGTAGTAACCTTCTAATTTATAAATCATTTTATAAGTTAATTTTAGTGTTTAAATTCAAGCTGCGAATCGAGCTTAATATTGAAATGAAGAAAGAATAGAAAATAATACCAATATATCGAAATATTGAAAATTTTTATCAATGTCTGGCCTCGAAAATTCTGCTGCATTCAAATTTAATCAAGTTGTTTTAAATAATGTTTTGCCTTAGTTTATCGATTTTTAAGTTAAGAGTCCCGCTTGTCTTTTTCAAAATAAACAAATTTTAAATCTTTAAAAGTTTTAACATTAATCAACTTCTCATTCTTAGGTCAAAAATCAGTCCAACTTTAAACTTTCAATTTGCAATTAATTTCGTTCAAATAATTTTTTGTTTGTCAGAATGCAAAAAATTGCAGCATGCGTACATCTCTAGATCAGGCTTTCTCCCTCCTACACATCTCTATCTCCCTCCATGTCTGTCTCCCAATGTCTATGGCGAATTCGTTGCTGGCTAGTGCGAGTATCTCATCAGTTTCCCATAAACATTGAGACCATTCGACTTGGGGTAAAGTGGGAAGCGATATTGCAATTTACGTTCTGTGGTCTAATTAAAGTGCAAGTACAACAACTAAACTTGCGGCCAGGTTGGACTAGGGATAGGGCTAGTGATAGGGATACATGTATTGCCTCAGTTTGAGTGCCAGAGCGTCATTGAACATTGCGTGTTCGTTGTTGTTTTGTGGTCAGTTCATTTGCTGAACTTAAACTGCAGCTAAGCCCACAAGCCGACACTGTTTTAATATAATAAATACATATACGGGGGCGTCTCAGTACGAGTATCTATATCTATGGAGAAGTGCCCTTACCCTTAATATACTGAGTTCCATTCTCATTCTCATTCTCCGTCTCAGTCTGTGTTTGCTTGCTGTTTTGTCTTTTGCCGAGTTTCATTTTTCTCGCATCCCACATTAATCAATGTTGATTTCAATTAATTTAACCATCTCTTCACTTGCCAGTCATTGTGGCCGGCGTCCTGCCAGCGCCTTTTTATTAAACCAATAATACAAAAAAAAGAAGAAAAGGGAAAAAGGGTAAAGGAAAAAACAGAGAGAACCTCCTACATTGTGGGCTGACGCACGCCCATCATTCAGCTCGTGTCTATGCGCGTCTTTTATTAAAATTTGCAGTCTATAAATTTCCAAGAGGTGTTACGTTGGGCTTAGTCCACAGACAGAGGAACTGACAAGTTGTTAGTTGGGCGTAGCTGTAACACATACATATGTTGTATATATGTATGCAATATTACAGTTCTATGGCTCGGCAACGGATATCCGTTGAAATAGAATCTGCATGGGAATGTAAATTGAAATTAGACAGCTATTTATGCTAGTTGATACAGCTTTTTTAAAGTTAAGCAAGTTAAAATACAGGAAATAATCATAGTCCCTAATACTTTTATGCTTTAAAAAGCAATTTGCATACATTTTTAATATTTATTTTTTTATTTTTTAATTAAAATATTTTTTTTCCCTTTTCTTAAGAAAAAGATGAAATAAAGAAATAAATTCAAATGTTATCTAAAACTTTGAAGACTTGATTTTAATAAAAATAATAAAAAGTTCACACAAAAATGTTTATATTGAAATTAAATTATTCATTTATTTATTAATTGTAATATTTTTAATTTCTTACTAAAAAGATAAAATAAAGAAATAAATTCAAATGTTATCCATAACTTTCAAGTTTTGATTTTAATAAAAATAATAGAAAATTTACACAAATATGTTTATATTGAAAGTGTTCCATCAAGTTTTATTGTTGGTAATCAAATAAGGAAAAAACTAGACCAGATGCAAGGCCATTATCATTTGTCATGCTTGAGAAGCGCTTAGAGAGGCACAGAGTGCATATTCAAGTTGTTCAATCGAGTTTTTGAAACATCTCATTCAATGCAGCAGTGAGCATTTTCATTTTTTTTATGTGGCATCCACACAGAAGCAATGCGACCATTATATGATTGAGTTATGTTTTGTTGTCCCTGCGGCGCTGCTAACACGTAAAATTCCATCGAATATCCCCCCTCCTGACCCCCACTGAATTGCCCCCACCTCACGGAAGTGAATGTGGAAACCATAAATTTTGTGGGGGAGGGGGATAGAAGGTTAAAAACCTGTTGTTGTGAAGCAGGCGAGCATATCATGGCCATATCCTGTCAATTTACCCTAACCACTACATGCACATTTACACACACAGACACACACGGACACGCTCCTTGTCTCATTTACATTGAAAAAAATTTGGGATTCTGGTATAAAATCAATCCCAAACGATGTCAAAAGTTTCGAAATCTCGGAATTTATTAAATTAAGTACAAAATATTTGATTCAAGTCCAATTTTCAAATTCATACCTCGCAAATATTTTAACTATCGGGTTTCTTTAAGAGTTTTTACAGTGAAATCAAATACACTAGTGTTGGTAGCCAGAAAATTGTTTATAATTAACAATAATATTATGAAAACATGCTTAAATTCATGTAAAATTAAGAATATTAAACTTCATT
This sequence comes from Drosophila recens, assembly GCA_037043495.1. Lineage (NCBI taxonomy): Eukaryota > Metazoa > Arthropoda > Insecta > Diptera > Drosophilidae > Drosophila > Drosophila recens. The sequence goes on along the minus strand of JBAMBJ010002384.1, from coordinate 113,931 downwards.
TTAAGAATGCTTCTTTTTTCTCTCTGTGCACTGCTTGCCACACACACGATATGTTGCTGCTGCAACTGCTGCTTGTGTCTGCTGCATTTTCGTTTCGTTTTTTGCGCATTTCTCACAATTTGTTGCGCCTGGTTTCGGTTTGGCATTTGACTTGACTGGAGTTGGCAGGATGCTTGCTGGCTGCTGGCTGTTTGGCAAGCCAAGGACAATGTGTCGCCTCTAGGATTTGCCTCTCCAGGCATCTGGTTAGTGCTCGAGATAGATGCGCTCGTTTGTTGCAGTTGCTTGTCATTTTTATAGGTTTGTTTGCGGCTTGTTTGCCATATTGGTGGTTGGGTGCTGCGGCGTGGTGTGGTTGTGGTGCATCCCTTATTGGTTATTGGTCTCTAGTCTTCCTTTATTAGTTGCCGCCTGTCGTCGCTGCTGCTGTAGCTGGCCAAGAATTATGGTTGTCAATAGCCAATGAGCCATTGCAGCCTCCTCTTACCATAAGTCTCACTTCAGCTAAAACAATTTGATTTGTTTGTCTCCACTCTCTCACACTCCCTTTCTCTTCTCTCTCACACTCTATCTCCTTTGAGCGACAGTTGATTAAAACATATGCCCCGCCCACATTGCCCACATGCAGCTATTTGTCCAAGTAATTGAGTTAAGTGACGCACAGAGCCCTTTCATTTATTGTTATCGCTGTTGTTGTAATTGTTATTGTCCATTCATAATTATAATCCAATAAAATAATAAACATATCGCATCGTTCAATTTACTTTCACACACTTGCCACATGCTGCAGAAGTTTTTTGTCACGCAAACTTAACTAAATTAAGCCAAACATTTATGGCCAATACACCCACTCTGGCAATTGCTTTTGTACCCCATAATTTATTGCTTCAATTGGGTATATTTGTCACTTTTTACGTATAACAATTGAGAAAAAGTTGGAAAAGTGTAAGTTGAAGTGCTTTAAAAGCTTTTGGTTAGAAACTTTGGAGGCTTATGAGAATAAAATGCTTTCAAAGCTGCGTTAAGTCAATCAGATATTTTTAAAATTGATGAATTCTCTCATATTATAGCCAAAACTGAATTACGCTTTTAAGCTGCTTAAAATAAATCAAGTGTTTTTAAAAATAAATATGGCTGGATAAAATATTGCTAAAAATTAGTAAATTGTTTTTAGCATTGCTTTAACTAGAGTTTTATGGCTAAGTATAGAGCTTTCAAATTTGCTTTTGATTTAAACTAAATAAAGTTCACAGTTTCTATTTTTTAAGATGAATAATGAACTTGCAGCTTTTAAGCTTTCGTTTGCTTAAGCTACTGGGTATCTTATCGAACATCATTTGACTGTTTCATTCCATTTCTTATTGGTTTCGTTATTGGTTTCTGTGCTTGTTATTATTATTTTTTTTCTGTATCATGATTTTGTTTACACGCCAAATGCTCACGTAGCTCGCGTCGCACTTTTTACTATTATTATTATTATTATTCTTTTTTTCTCTTTCTCCATTGATACTCACCTGTATTTTTTTAATATTTATTTTGGTTTCTTGTTTGGTTGTTGTTGTTGTTTTGTAGCTTTTCTATTAGACTGAATCGTCGCTTGACCACGTACGACATGCACTGGAGCCAACTGTGTTGCCTCTTTCTCTTCCCCTTCCCGAGCCCCTTTTCGATTTTCAAACACGTAGAGCGCCAGCACATTTTCCATTTCCCATTAAAAGCGCAAAAGGCCAATGCATAAATGATTGATCCCCCCAACTGTCCCTATCCCCACATGTCCCCGTTCTCCTGCACTCGTCTCTTAGCCCAGAAAATGGGAACGCAAGTAAAATAACGCGTTTCCGTTGAGCCCAGTGCAGGAGGCTTGTGCAATTCATTCACTTACTCACTCATTCACTCACACACTCACTCACACACTCATTCATTCATTCATGCCACTATCAACAGCTATTGTAGTTTATTATCGACAACGTCGACGTCGTCGTTGGCGTCACAGCGGGAGGTCATAAAATCGACGCCTGTCATCATACTCAGCTCTCCATCTCTATCTAAACTTGTGTCTCTGTATCTGTATCTGTCTTTCTGACTGGGTTTGAGTTTGGGCTCGCGTCGCGTATCCTTGACACTCCCTGTTTAAGTTGAATTTATGGCCCAAAAGCTTTCGATTAACCAAATTGACTAACCTTTCTGTATTTCCGCTTCATGATCCATGAATTCAACAGAACGGAGTGGAGTCGCCTTTCAAGAAGCCCTATAGATCGTTTTAATCATATGAATCACGAAATGCGTGCTTCAACTAGTTGAGAATTATACGGTACTCTTTTATAATTATTCAAACTTTGCTCTTACGTTTTAAATACTGAATACAAAATACAAACCTTATCTTGTTTCTAAGCAATTACAAACGTTAGAAGACCATATAAAGGCAAATTATTTTTATTAATTCTATGCTAAAACTGTTTGGGAATTTTAAACGAAAGTTATTTGAATAGCTTAACGTACATGGTATTGTGTTGTTTAACTACTTATTAGCTGAAATACTAGTTTTTTTTTTTAATTATTATGCCCTCCAACTCCCTCGCTCTCTCTCTCTCTCTCTCTCTCTTCCTCGCTCCCCCCTGTTTTGGCTAAGCCTGAAATTTATGCATAAAGCTTTTGCGCTTATAAAAAATTAATCAAACTGCAGACAAACAGTTTCCGTTCGTCGTTGTTCGATGTCCACTTTTTCAACTTGTCCGATTTCTCAGTTCAGAAACTTGTACATATTTTAATTGATATTGTTTTCATGTATATTTGTTGCATATTTGTTACCTGCCAGCCATTGGACTATGGTAGTTATAGGCTCTCTTGTCACGATACGTTCTATGAATTTCAATGTGCCATTCAGTGATTGCGATTGTGGGGGCTTTCTTCGAATACGAATAGCCTCGGACGGCAACGTAACAGAAAAGCAGCGTAACGTTAACGTAACCAAATGACGCCGACGCTGACGCCGATGCTGACGCTGAAGTTGAAGCTGATCCTGACGGCTGACGTGTTGCAACAACGTGACAACTTTTATGACTATGACGCACTTTGTGACCAACAACTGGCTGCATTGACATTTCTTCTTTTCTTGTTTTTTTGTATCATGTTTTGTGTTCTGTTGCACTTGCAATGTTGCAGGGGTCCGTGCAGTTATATAAAAAAAAGGGGAAAACACTCCTTAAAGCCAAACAAAAGAATAAAATTTCAAGAAGTGTGAGTCAGCTGACCCAAGGCAGCAAGACAAATTTATAGCTAAGAAAATTTGCAAACTTTATACTGCTTTCTTTCTGGTTATAAAAATATTTGAATTCTATGTCAACATTTAATAACATCTCAATTCTAAGTGAGAATTTTTTATCAGTAGCGATTTTTTGTGTTGAAATTTGATTAATAATTTTAAAGTTGATTCATAATCTCTGCAAATAAAAAGATTGTAATGAAAAGTTCCCAAATTCATAATTTTGTAGAATTCGACACAATGCGTCACTTTATATTTTTAATTTGTAACAAAGCAATTAATTTAAACATTTTTAGTCATAATATTGCTACATTGCACTATGGGGTATTTTACCGAAAATGTGTCATTTATTAATAACTCGTTAACTAAGCAAGATATTTTGATGCAGTTTTTTTCTAGTGTTATACATACAAACCATTAGAAATTTTTTGAAGAAGTGGGCGTGGCACAATTTCCGCCCAGAAATTTTTTTTTTTAATTTTCTTTTATTGGTAGCCAGTAAGTTTATGATTTGTATTGCAACTAGTAAGCTTTGGCCTTATATATTATTAGCAACATAAAAAAAACGTATTTGTTGGACATATAAAGTTGTAAGCCCTCTTACACAGCTGCGAGCATAAAATTAAAAAAAAAAAATAGGGGGCGGGGATGGTGCCACGCCCACTTTTCCAAAAAAATTCTAGGGGTATGTATAACACAAGAAAAAAGACCGTAGCAAAATATCTTGCTTAGTTTAGGAGTTATTAATTAATGCCTCAATATGAGATCGAATTCTCCATACAAAAAGCAAGCAAATCATCACTGTAAAATTGTGAGGTTACGTGCTAAAAAATTTAATTGCGGAAAAAGCGGTCAAATGCGGAGCTTGAGATAAACTATTCTGAATTGAGAAATAATGACTCTACAACATGGACGAACGAGGACTCAAAACAAACAATTGTTAACAATTTTGTTAAAGTCTTTGCAAAGTTCAACTTTACTATCCAAAACTCGACATTGACAGTACTTGCTAAATATACACATTATAAAAGAGACACATACAAAATCAAGAATATACAAGCATTTACACGTAACACAAACCTAAACAGTTAAAATCCATTTCAAATTTGAATTTATAAAATGATTCTTTATCCTGTGTTTCAATTTGAAAGTGTACTTTAATTTTGCCGTTAATAAAAGCATGCAGTCATCGATTGAAACAGATGACTTTAACAGCTGGTATCTTTACATTGGACTGTTATTTTAACATTTTTGGTTAGTAACATAACAGTTTGAAGTGTTTACTATATGTTAGCATTAAAAAATCATACATTTGCATACATTTGAAAAATTAATAAATGACACTTTTTCGGTAAAATACCCCATAGTGCATTGTTAGCTGCGTTGCTTTTTGGAACATAAGTAAAATTCAATGAGTTTATTTAATAAAAAGCCTTAATATTTGCAGAAATAAATTATAAATTTACCAAGTTAATTATTTGCGATAGCTTTTTTTCTTATTAAAAATGCAAAAATTTCATTGATGAAATCTTGTCTCAATTACATTAATATAAAACGACTGTATCAAACACAGTGTGTTTCTTCTTTAATAAACAATTAAAAACTGAAGCTATTAAGAAATAAAATTGTTAATTTAATACCGTTAGCAAGTTCTTCAACATGTTAAATGTCTTCATTACCAATTGGCATTTAAGTAAAGTAGTTTGGCTAGTTCCCTTTTTTTCTCATTCTTTAACTATGTATCTTTTTATTGTAGTTTCTTTGACCCAGCTCTAACACTATCTATATATCTATTTATCTTTCAGTTTTATATGCATTACACGATCTAGACAACGACACACACCATTTATCAATCGATTCCCCAATAAATCCGGCTAATCGCCACACATCACGTTCTTAGCATAATACCAATAGAATTTTAACTTGTTAACGGTTTCTTTGACATCAAGCATTTTTTTGTGAATCGATTTTGTTTTACTTGGCTCTGATTAAATGGAAAAAAATCTGTTTTTTTTCATAAATTTTTGGATTTTGCATAGAACAACAAAAAAATGTGTCAGAAAATCGAAAATTTTTCTAGTTGTTTTCATGTTGTTTTTCACATGTTTCCAGCAAATTGCGTGTGGGCGTTAGAGCGGGTGGGAGGGAGGCGTGGCAGCGGAGTGTGTGACAATTTTCTCATATATATCCGAAATGAAAGAGAAAATTTAATTTGCAGGTCACGTAATTTGCTGGTGTGTGTGTCTGCTGTGCGCGTGTGTGTGTGCGTGTGTGCCACGCCTCCGCTCACCAACTTCTACCCCACATACATGTATGTGTGTGTGTGCTAGTAAATAAATTTGCCTGGTTGTCTGTGTGCTATGCGTGTGTGTGTTCGTTTGTTACATGTAAAAATATGCAAATCCAGTCTACACATATGGCCAGAGCTCTGTTTTGTCGTCGATGTCGCACACTTTACAGTTATGACTGTTTATTTGGTTGCGGGTCGTGCCCTAAAAACAGCAAAAAAAAAAAAACAAACAAAAATAAAAATATGCCCATCGATTGTGAACAGACTCTGAGTGAGCCAGAAACTGAAACAGAATACCCAAAAAATAAAAGAGTTCGCTCCCTGTTTTAGCCATTATGCCCTATAGCATATTTAAGCTGGATGGGTAAATTGGGCTTTACGAAATGTATGTTACATTAGGAATACATTAGATTCGAAGTATTGGCTTAGAAACTGCTTCAAAAAATTTAATTTATTTAATAAATTTAAAATAAAAATTGTAATTAAATGAAATACTAAACTTAACTATAATTAAACTCAATTGAATAGAACTTTGTCAAATTTTATTTAAATATATCAAAGTTATTGATCAAATCTATTTTCTAAAGCTTTTATTTTTATTTTTGTTTGTTAGAGTATCTTCTCAAGCATTGTTTAATGAATATTTCGCTAGACAACTACAAAATTTGTTTGATGCTTCAAGTCTAGTAAGCCTAAAAGCATTAATCTTTTTCATCTTTTGTTGAAATTCCGGTCACTTTGAAATATATGAATGTATATATCTGACAGCTACAAGTGCAAACTCAAAGTCGAGCAAGCCTCAAACTTTATCGTTGTATCTTCGTATTTTTTTTTGTGGCATACTTTTTGGCTTATTAATGTAACGTTAAACTTTGCTGTTGTTGTTATCTCTGTTGTTGTTGTTGCTGCTGTGACTGTTGCTTTTATCATTAACTTTATGCAAAAAGTTTTTTATGCTGGCACCATTTGCCGACGCGCCTACATTAAGCCAACAAATAGTTTTGGGCTTACAACAACTGGCAACCATTTCACTTGGCACACTTCCCTAATGCAACTGTTTTTTTACTCGTATTTTCCCCCTGGTCCTCCCCATTTTTTCACTTGTTTACTTACAAGATTTTCCATCTTTGCTTTCCCCTTGCAGTACAATTACCTCATGCAGTTTGATTATCTGCCCAAGTCAGACCTGGAAACTGGCGCTCTTCGTTCCGAGGAGCAACTGATAGATGCAATACGTAATCTCCAGGTAGGTGGTGCCAACCAGAAGCAGATGCAGATGCAGATGCTACTGCTGTCACATGTATTATGCACAATTTCACAACTAACATTTGTGTGTTGTTGTGCTTGTGTTTTCAGGCATTTGGCAACATTCCAGTTACGGGCCAAATCAACCAGGCTACGGCCAAGCTAATACAAAAGCCCCGCTGCGGTGTGGGCGACAATAAGTATGCGTATAATTTCTCACCGGATAATCTGGATCATGGCAATGGACATGGCTCACGTATGCGTCGCTATGTTTTGCAGGGTGCCAAATGGGATAAAACGGATCTAACATGGAGGTAAGTTAACAAAAAATAATTTTATGAAAAAAAAACAAGAAATTAAGCATTATAAATGATTTAGATTAATTGAGCTTACAAGACATAATATAACATAGCTTCTCAATATGAGAGGTAAGCTAATATAAATTGAAACAATTTAGTTAATATTTTATCAAATGAAAAAAACCAAACTATGAAATTTTTCTAAATGATTTAGATTATTTGAGTTTAAAAGACTTAAAAATAATTTCCGAAATATTTATGCAGTGAGTAGTGATATATTGAAAGTTATTGAAACTCATTTCTTGATCGGCTTTAGGAATATTGTTCTTCAATTTATAAAAAAAAGTTAAAGCCTTTAAAACTCAAATGAATTTTGTGCGAAATGTTGAATAAGTTTTTATAACTTATCTAAAGCCTAACTGCATTATATGTGGAATGGTTTTAGCACATACATTTTTTGAATACTTTCGAAATTCAGTTCAAAAACATGTGGCTTTCAAAAACTTTCGAAACTTCAAGTGCTAATCAACTGTATGATACTTTAAATAAACTGCTGCATTTTGCTTAGATAAAATTGGTTTTCATTATGCATTTTCCCAAACAGTTGCTGCCAGTTTGTTCCCCTTCCCCTCTCTCTGTCCACCCTCAACTCCCCCCTCGTTATGCCCTCCTGTGGATGCGCATTTCAATTAAACTGCATGCAGTTCATTAATTTTGCAACGCTCATTTAGACGCGAATTTATAATTTTATAAGGCAAGCAGCATCCTGACAGAGTTAGAGAGAGACAGAGAGAGAGAGAGAGAGAGCGCTACTGCAATCTGTCCTCCTTTTCTCTCACTCGTCTCCCTTTGGAGAATGTCCTGCGCATACGCGCTTTCAATTAATTCAAAACTCAAACGTAGCGTAGCTTGTTAATTTTTATTACAGTCATTGCATTTTGTCAGTGCGCACAACTAAAAAAAAAAGTTAGCCCCTTGCCACCCCCTGGCGCTACCCCTGCCCTCTGCTCTCTATTGCATAATTTGATGTCTAAAGTGTGTTTTTATGTAAAACAAGTCGCTATTTTTTTGTTGTTGTATTTTGTTGATGTTGCTGTTTGGTTCTTGGCCATGCGTACCGACGTCTGCGAGAGAATTGTTAATGGCCAAGTTGGCCCGCTGTGCTTGAGGATGGAGGATTGTGGGTCGAGGTGCCAACTTGGCGCATTCATTAAACACTTTGCGCCAAATTGAATTTTATGATGACCAAAAAAGCGTTGCCAGATTGCTCAACTTCGCGTCGTCCTGATTGCAGCTGTCACTTTTAATGCTATATTTGATTTTTAATGTGCAGCTGCATAATTGCGCTTTAAAAATTAAACAGACAATGAATCCCAAAAAGTTTTCCAAAACTCCAGCAAAAAAAGTTTAATTATAAAAAAAGAGTAAAACATAGAAAATAGTGCTGAATACTTTTGGGCAATGCGCATAAATGAGATTACACATACGACGCGTGGTACAGGCGACTTGAAGGCAGCCAAGAATGGAATGAAAGCAGCTTTTGACAACATAAAAACTCCACATGCAGCGCTTTAATTATTTCTTGTGTCGTCTACGCTTAATTGGCCATTAAGGCAATGGCAACAGTGGGCGATGGAGATGGAGGAGGGGGAGCAGATGAAAGCACAACTCTCTAGCAGCGGTTGGTCAACGGACATCAAATTGACTTTACATGAAATATACATATAAAAACAGTGCAACTTTTCCCTTTCCCCTATAGTCAATATGTATTGAGTGACCTGCTTTTTTGCTTGCTTGCTTGCCAAAAACTGCATGAGTTCTTGCTTAATTGCGAACAAAGGCAGCTGCCACATGGTACATGGCACATGAAAAGGGAAGGGAAGAAGTCGGAACGCAGGAACGCAGCAAGTGTTTTTCCATTTCCGGCGGAGTGCGCAGCATGCAAATTGCCAAGCGGAAGTCGTTTTTAGTATTTTGTACTCATTTTGTTTTCGCGCACAAACACACACAGATACAGAAGTGACAACATCCTGACCAGGGACAAAGTTGCCGCGTGCCATTGCAAATGCCTTGAGATACGAGTATTAACTGAAAACAGAAATTGCTGCACAACAGAGCAAGCGAGAAAGATGGCAAAGAGTGGGAGAAAGATAGAGAGAAAGAGAGAGAGAGTAAGTGAAATACACAAATCAAGTGACAGCAGCAACCGCAGCTAACGGAAGTGGCCAAAAACTTAACTTGCGCTTTTGGCCAGAAATGTTTAAGCCAAATTGGCAATTGTTTTGCAATAGGGAAGGAAACAGCAGTAACCGGCAAACTGCAAATGAAGTTCTCCTTATACTATACATACTACAAGTGCAGGGCATTTGTTTATCAACTGTTGCCACTTTGTAAGGTGTTGAATAAAACTTTTCTTCTTTGACCCCCTCGCCGCCCTCCTCTGCTCAAAGTATACACAAAAAAGGCACTTCAATGAGTCTTAATTAAACTTGTTTAACTACGCAAAAAGTCAACAATTTCTGCACTTTCTGCCACCATTCTACACGTCTATTTGGCTTTAACCCTTTTGGCCCTTTTCAGTTGCACACTAACACAAAAAGAGTGAGAAATAGAGAGAGAGAGATGGTATAAAGTGAGATTGCCCATTGTTCAAATTGTTATCAAATGGAGCTGCCAGTTTAATGCATTGGCAAACAATTGCTCAACAAAAATGGCTCACAATGCGACAATAAACTCGGTTAAAACTGTTGCACTTCATTGCTATTTTGGGTAAAATTTCTGGCTAAAGCATTGATAAAATGAATTTTCACACTAAATTTACATTGCACAGCATTTATTTAGATATTTATTTTTTGATATGGGCAGCAGTGTTTATTTGAATTTAGCAAGCAATTGACTAGGTTTTATACATTGGAAATATTTGGCAGCATACTTTTAGGCTGCATTTGAATTTTGTTTGTTTTATTGTAGAGTTTTAACAGGTAATATATTATTGAAAGTAATTATTTAAGCCTGAAATTAGTTAAACTATTTTAATATTTTATTAGTGTTATTTTTTCAACAATTGGTTTTGGGGTAATCAAATCGAGCAATGGGAAATTCAATGAAAAGGAAACCGTTGCAAGCTTTTAGGCTGGTTTCTGAATAATGATTATTTTTGTAAGGTTTTATTGGAAAATATTTATTGTTTTGAATATTTGTAATTAATATTTACACTAGAAGAGTTATAGCTTTATATATATATGTATATATGTATATTAAATGTATTTAGATTGACGAAACTTAAAAAATATTAACTGTTTAAGATTGTTGCATACTTTTATGCTGCACTAAAATCTTTTTAATAATGTTACTTGATAAAAGAAACATTTAGCTTAATAATATGTCCGTTTAAACGCTTCTTTGCATAAATGTCTACTCGTTGTCGTGGAAACATGAGTTTATAATTGGTTTATCAAAAGGATTTTGTTACTCATACGACCTGTTGTGCCATTAAATGCTCATCTTAGAGGCAGCATAACTCTGTGACATTGCTGTCAATTGGCAATGTGGCAACTATGTTGCAAGTGCCGCACTGACCGCTGAGCAGCCGCATTAATTGGCACTTGCGTATGTGCGGCAGCGTTGGGGCATTAATAAAGCGGACAGAGGGACAGCTGGACGGACTGAGAGTTGGGATAGCTGAGCGCAAGTTGTGCGCATTTGTTAGATTTTTAATAACATTAATAAAGTGCACAAAGAAGTCAAAGTGCTGCACGCACGCTATGTCCGTGTTCATGTCGATGTCCATGACCATGTCCATATCCATGTCCGTGTCAATGTCCATGTCCTGGCAACAGGACGAGGCGCAGAGACAACACGGAAGGAACTGGCAATCGAGTCACATGGCAAAGTTTGCGTTTATGCTTATTAGCAACCAGGGCTGTCGTGCATGTGAGCCATTAATACAATGCAGCAGCTCAAGCTGATGCTGATGCTGCACTATGGGTAATTTCACGAGTTTGTGAGGCCAAAACCCATTTTCTGAAAGTCGCCAATTTGAAATATTTTTGAGTGCAACTCATTAACAATAGATGGTTCTTCAATGTTGCATACCAGAAATCTTAATAGATGGCGCCACTTTGAAGAAATCAGCTGTTAAACACAGGGTTGCATTTGCAAAGCAAGCGCTTTAAAAATTGCAACATTTTGTTTGCGATTTGAATGTGCCAATAAGTAAACTATAAGGCAACATTATTAAAATATTTGAAATGAATTCGAATCAGTTTGGTTTGTATTATGTGTTTGTGAGTGCCAAATGTAGAAATTGATCGTGGTGTCCCCATATTAATGTAAAAATGTAAGTAGTCTAGCAAACAAAAACTTCTCATAAAGTCTCATTTTTAAAAAGATATTTAAAGTGAGTCCAGCGGAGTCCATCCTTGAAACATATTGTGTGTTGTAGAGTATTTAATTCTTGTTTAAATGATTGTAGTTAGAAAACCCACATTTGCCCGGGATCGGTGATATTTATATTTTTAGCAACTAACCTCACAATTTCGAATGCCAATTTGTTCGCATGCCGTATGGGAATTTCACCTGTTTTAGATGGAATTAAATAATAACTCGTAAACTACTCAAGATATTTTGATGCGGTTTTTTTTATAGTGTTATACATACTACTAGAAGTTTATTGGAAAAGTGGGCGTGTCACAACCCCCGCCCCCAATTTTTGTTTTTAATTTTATGCTCACAGCCATCTAAGAGGGCTTACAACTTTCTATATCAAAGAAGTAAGGTTTCTTTTAATTTCTAATAATATATAAGGTCAAAAATTATTATTTTCAAAAGAAATCTTTAGCTTAATTGTTACCGATAAAAATAAAAGAAAATAAAAAAATTAATGAGTGGGGGTGGTGACACGCCCACTTTTTCAGAATACTTCTAAGAGAATACATAGCACTAGAAAAAAAGCCGCATCAAAATATCTTCAGTAGTTTACTAGATATTAATTATGGCCTCACAAACTCGTGAAATTACCCATAGTGTGCTGTTGCTATAGCAGAAGTAGAAGCAGAAGTAGAACAAGAATAAAAGTTGGGACAGAGTCAGGGTTAACAACAGGGCGGAAGAAGCAACATCCTTTTAGTTGCAACACATAAAGAAAACGTGTATGAATGTCTTTGGTGCTGGTTGCTCATAAAAACGACTGCGTACATCATCCAAGGACCTCGTATTCTCGTCTTCTGTCATGTTACAATGATAAAAAGTAATTTTATGACGCACTCACACACGCACACACACACACTGACAGACAGACAGACCTCCCAGTCTGATGATAGCCCCGTTGCACTTATTGGTTTGACAGCGTTCATTGTCTTTCTCAGACGCACACATCCTGTCTATGTGTGTGTCCTTTTGTAATGATTCTAGCTATCGCATAAAAGGCGCTGCTTTTAAAAGTGCACTCTGCACGGAGGCGTGTAACTTAAAACCCCTAAAAAATTCACCCTCTCTCCCTCTTCATCACTTTCCCTTCAATTCCTCGGTCAGCTTAAAGACAGCTCGTAAATTTTTGTAACTAAAGCAAATATCAGAAGAAAATAAAAAGTTACGAGTTGCATGAAAAATTGCCGAAAAATTCTAAAACGATTTTGAGGCGTTGACTGGATTTTAATGTCATTTGCTGCAGCTGTTGCAACAGCGCAACAACAACAAAAACAACAGCGATTATCCACAAAAGCCAAAAACGAGCGCGGCGTCGAAGGGTTAAGGAAAACGCAACGTTTAAATCAATTTTTGGTGGCTTTTGGGCAGCCCCCAAAAACCAACATGTGGCAAGTGTCACACTGACTGCAGCTGCAACACGCCGCAGTGGCCGCCAAAATGTCAGTCGTGTGCGTTATTTCCGTTTCTCCGCTGCCGCTGCCAGCGCTGACGATGACGTCGACGTCGACGCCGTTGTTTTTAATATTCGCTTGTATTTTTTTTCTTTTATAAATACATATTTTCTGAACAACGCGTTTATAATAATTTATGCACGAAATGAAGTAAATCACACGCACAGCTGACCCACAGACAGTCAGACAGACAGACAGATAGAGAGTGAGAGGGGAAGAGATAAAGAGAGAGAGAGAGTGAGAGAGAGTGAGCTCGTTAAATGCCGCAAACAGAATATAGCAATAGTTTTCTGCTCGAATTTTTGCTATTGTTGTTGCCTTTGCTGCTTATTTTTCAGCAGTCATTTGCAGTTGCTGTTGCACTTTGTTGCCTGACTTCACACCTCCTACCATTCTTATGTACCTACCTCCCTCCCTCCCTCCCTCCTCCTTCACAGTTGCTCTCTCACCCTCTCTTTCTCGCTCCAGTTCATTTTGGCCAGTCTAATGGACGTCATTGGCCATAGTTTTCTGACTTTTTGTATGCTGTCAAGTGCTCGCACTCGAAATTATTATCTGCCATTAATCATGGCTATAATGTTTTGGCTGCTGCTATAAAATGGAAGTGTACCAAGTGGATCCCACCGAGTAGCGCTCTCTATCCACAACTCTTCCTCCTCTCCTCGTGCTCACAGCGAGCGATGTAAGTCAAGAACTTGAAATGGCAGGGCAAACACGAGGGCAGCTTTTGCTGAAAGCTTGTCCAAAGCTCTGATAAATGAATTATCTTAGATTCATCGAGTTGACCAAAATAACTTGATGGATAAAGAAACGACGTAAATTTAAATATTGGTAATGTTTTTTTTTATGATATAAGTTGTATAATTAACAGAATTCTTTTTATAAATTAAACTCATATTATTTTTGAAAGAAATATATGATATTTTTTAGAAATGAGAAAAGCGTTGATTTCAAATGGATAATAAAGGCATAAATAATTTCTTGAAGAAATAAACTCCTTTTAACATACATTAATTAATTATTTATTATAATTATGGCATGGCTTTTTTTTTTTAAATATTGATAAATATTTTTGCCATTTTTTTACTTTAGTATTTATTAAATTAAACTCTTCAAACTACCCACTTGTATATAATTTTGTGCATCACTTTATTACAGTGACAATTATTTTAACTGCAGGGCATTTTTATTACGACAGTTCTTGTTGTTATATCTATTTTTTTATTATTCTTAAGCTCCCTTCTCACTTTCTCCTGCCACCCCATATGTCTGGTCTGTTGTTTTTTATTTTTTATAATATACACACCACACGCTGTGCACCAGAGAAGAAGACCGTAAAAAACTGTCGAGACTCGTGGCCATAAGGTATTGTAAACTATACATAAATAACAAGCTCAATTTAGGCTCATATTAAAATGGAAAATAGAAATGGAAAATAGAACATATTTCTGCTGAGTCTGGCACAAAAAACACAAAATAAAGGTGAGGAAGGCAACCAAAACTGTGTCAACATATCAAAATGTTTGTGTGTGTTTATGTGTGTGTAAAGGATTGTTTATTCTTATATGGTTGGCTGAGTTGAGCTGACTGTCTGAGTTAGCAGGACTCACACTCATACTCGTACTCGTACTCGCATTCATATTCATATTCGTATTCATATAAAATTTATGACAGGGCATATTTCCTTATGCTGGGCTAAGGTTCTTGCATTTTACATGAATTTCGATGGGCAGAAGATGCCTTTGTCTTAACGCTCTCTTACGGCAATCTGATACCGTTGCAAGGTGTAGCATTTCAAATTTAATAACCCACCACAGCAGTAGCTACAACAATAAGAACAGCAAGAACAGCAACAACAACTACTACAACTACTACATACCGCAAAATTTCGTAAGCTGCTGCTACGTTTTGTGGCAAGCTGCGGGCCAAAAGCGTTGCACGAATTTATCCAAAAACTCGAACCTGATGCCCGAAAAACCCATTGAAAAACCATTTAGAATTGCCCGCAGGCCTACACAATATGCGAGGCGGGGCTAAAAGGGGCGAAATCGACTGGAGTGGGGATATTGGTTGATGGGGGTAACATTCCCTTGCTTCCAGCTTCCAGGTTCCAGCTATCAGCTTGGTCGGATTCTGTACGTGTCAATGCAGTAAGCAAAGTTTGTGTGTCCTTCTGCCATCTTTGCTGGCCTAACGGTTTTTGTGCCACATCAGTCAAAGCACCGCAGCAATAGCAGTTTACTTATACACATCCACATCCACACACACACACGCACACACACACACGCACATCCAGACGCACATCAGTCTCTTCGAGCGACTGTTGCAATCAATGTTGGCATTTTAGCTATTTTATAGCTAGAATTGGCTTTACAAATTTACTAAATTTTTCAATATTCTTATTTACTTTTAAAAATTTATGCTTTTTTTAATAAAATTCGAAGTATTTATATTTCAAATATTTTTAGTTTTTGGATGTTCTTTTATTATTAGCATTTAGCGATGCAAATAATGAGTCTACCTTGGTATAATGCATGGGTTGAAGAAGATTTTAGTCAACAGCAGACCAATTTTGAAATAGAATGCATTTAAAAATTAATTTCTATTTTAAACATTGGTTTTTAACGTATTTAATAATTTATTTAACAAACATAATTATTCTCTCGATGATTTCATTGAAAAAGAAAATAAAATGTGTTGCATTTTAATACAAAATCTATATTCTAAAATGAATTTAACCTAAAACTAATCATATGCAGAATTTTTTATAAACTTTATTCTGTGATAAAAATGGCTATTGTGGTCCTTGAAAAATCGACAGCACTGGGTGCAATGGGGCGACCTAACGGTTTTGTCGGCAGCAACTTAACACTCACAGCTGCCGCCTGCTGAACTGTTTCCATTGCCATTGCCGGTTGCAAGTTGCAAGTTGCTGCTTGCACATTTTGCATCAGTTTTCTCGTTGCTGTTGCAGTTTTGTGTGCTAATTTGGCATCTAATTTGCAGCTTGGACAGCAAATGAGCAACTTTCAACTGTTGCCGTCTGATGCTCTGATGCTGCAAGTGCCACCTCCTGCTGAATTTGCTTTTCTGTTGTGCATCGCATTTTGCAATCGCAACTTTCCAACCATCAAAATGAGTTGACGCTAGCAGCAGCAGCAGAGACGACAATTTGCACATTTCTCTCCCATCCTCTCTCCATCCACGGTCTCTACCAACGAAATTCTAACAAGTGCAACTTTTTGTTTAGGCCAACAAACCTCATTAATGCTCATATTCTGCTCATTTGACTGTGGTATTGCTTAGCTGTGTGATCAACCACAGTCTGCGTGCTGTTAACTAACATTGAGTGCTGTGTTACTGAATTAGCAGTAATGTTATTGATCGCTCAAAGCTCAGCAGTTGGTAACGTGAGATTTTAATGCTTTCTACTTTCCGTGTACCTGAAATAGTATAAAAACACTTTTTATCTGGAGTGCCACAGAAATCTCTTTCACCTGAAAAATGACGTAAATTTCATACAAATGTACGTCAAATTCAAGTGAAAGAGATTTCTGTGGCACCCCAGTATTAGAGTTTTATCACACTAGCTTTTATCTCAAGAGATGTACAGTCGTTGCACTGTTAGCTAACATTAGGCCTATTTTTTCGTTATCTGGAGCAACAGACTGTTACCTAGAGTAGTTGTTAAAGTAATTATATGATTATACCATCGAATTAATCAGTGAAAGCTGGCACTTTGAATTCAGGACATCATGACGCACAGGCAACTGACAGGAATAGCATATACAGTATGTGCGAATGTACATATATGTATATTGTAAGTGTATATGTATGTATATGTAGGTTGGCATCGGCGTAATTATGTTTGCTTACGTGGACAGTGTCGCCAGGAACAACAACAACAACAGTAACAAGGATGTCAGCTATGCGGACAACACCAACAATGTGGCTTGAAATTTGACACTTTCACAGTTGGTCAGTTGATTTGCTCGCTTGCCCGGCTTGGCCTCTGCACCCGCTTCTCGCTCCTTTTCCTCGTCCTCGTCCTCGCCATTGTCCAGGCTGGCGGCCTGTATCCTGTTAGTCCTGCCGCTGGCAGAGCACCCCGCTTGCCAGCATTCTGTTAGATTAATGTCCTGCTCAATCATCAATAGGTTCAGCGTACTGCGCCGTTTTGTTTGTACAGCACTTGTTTATCGTGCTAGCCCTAGTCCTGGCCCTATTCCCGGGCTTTTCTTTCTTCTTCTTTTTTTTGTTGTTTCTTTTGCTGCGCTTTATTCTATTTATTACAGCTTTCATTTTGGCTTGTGCATTCATCCTTTGCTTTGTTCTTTCGTTTACTTTTAATTCATTTAGGTTTTTCTTGTTGTACATTTTGATTGATGACCACTTTAATTGCGGATATTAAATGACAAGCGCACCACCCAACCATCCAACTACCCAACCACTGAACCGCCTCACACCCCTCTGCCCTCTGTCACCTTAGTGCCATTTTGTGGCTTCATTTCGGCGCTCTAATTTTCCATTGGTCAAGTCACTGCCCGGTTCGCGTTTTTATCGATCGTCTGTGTTCTTCTTCCTCCGAAATAGGGGGTTTTCCTTATTGGACTGCACATACGTTGCGGCACGGGGGCAATTGTGTTGAAACCGTAGATAAACAAAGTTAATCAAAGTGAAAACAACTGCAATTCAAAGTGCGCTGTACATTTGTTTTGAGCTATTTTAATTGCAGATTTATGCAAAGTTTTTTGAGTTGAAATCAATTCTAAGTAGTCGTGTCCTCCTTGTTTACTGTGTTATAATATACATTTTCTTATCCTCGTATATTTCGTGAATTATTATAAATAATTACTAAGCCTTAAGCTGAGAGTTGCTTGATTTTGGGATAATATCTAAAATATTTATTAATTATTTATTTATTTATTTATTAATATTTTTATATACCATTTTGAAATTAAAAAATGCAGAGCAAAGTTATCGGAGGGAGCGCTAATAAGTTGGCAGCCCCACATGAACGAGTTGGCATTGCTATTTGATAAAAACTTGTTGAAATAAAAACCAAGTGGCAACACGGTGATTCCAGATTGAATATATGACATATGTACATTCGAATTTAACATAAACATGAAAAGTCAAGAGTTAAAGTATAATGGCAATGCCAAACTGATAGTATTGAAAAGATAAGTACCTAAGGCACTTGCTGTTATCTGAATCACGTTTTACAGCAAGCATAAACGCATTTAAAGTGCGCCAAGAGTCCTGAGTGGTCGCTGTTTTATTCCTTTGATGTGGGTGCAAAATAATGATGACTTTGCCAGCCGACTAGAAACTAGAAATGGAACTTGACTATAACTACATAATAATTCTAATGAAAAATGTCGAGCTGCAAATGTGATTAGTTGCTTTGATTGTCAATTAAAGCACAACAACAAATTTGCAGTGGGGAAACTTCGTTAGTTTATGTTATTGCCAGAGACAGTAAGGCTATATAGTGTATATACATACATTTATATATTTAGTATATAGTATATTAATATGCTGTCACAGTTGATGATGAGCGAATCCTAATTAATTTTGTAGTGTATGTGTTTGTGTATATGCATTAAATGACACAGCAAATCAGTTGGCTTACTCATTAGGCCCATTAATTGATAAATTGATATTGGCTGGACAGTGCCAAAGGGGCAGATAGGCTGGCCAAAAGCTGTGGTAAGGATATTTAGTAAAGCAGAGAGAGTTATGAACTGTACTTTGAATGACTTTACGACTTTGTTTGTCTCTCAGTGTGTGTGCGTGTGTGTGTGTGATGCACACACACTTAAAGTTCAAGCTGTAAAGTAAAAGTCGCAAGCTGAAAGATAAACATCAAATGCGAGCTGCTTTCGTCCTTTCGTCCTGTCTGGCTGTCAAATCGAACTTTGATTTGATTTGATATTTTCCCCGTGCAACTTTTATGCGAACTGACATAAAGTTTTGCCAGTGTTGCCAAACCCTCCGCAACAATCAGTTAATGCAATGGCATCCAAAAAAAAAATACACCGTTACCGTTTCCGTTACTATTACCGCTATTTGGTGTGTTGATTAATTGTTGCGGGCTTTAGTGTCAGCAGCAGAGTTGATTAATGCTATTGTTGTTGTTCTGCTGCTGCTAATTCTCTCACTCTATCGCACACTTTCTCCAGTTGTCATTTGTTGCGAGCCTAGTGTCGCCAATTGTTAATTGTAGTTAAGCGTTTTAATTTTCATATGTTGCAAGAACAACAACAACAACAAAAACAAAAACAAAGACGACGACGACGTTAACAACAACAAGCGACAGGTTAAATGCCACAGTGACAGCATGAAAAAAAAAATATTGAAGCCGAAATTCCAACGGAAACCGAAGCTAAAGCCGAAGCAGCAAACCGAACTAATTAGAGGATGCGCCGACGCACTAAAGAGCACGAGAGAAAGAGAGAGAGAGAGAGACAGAGCGCGCTCTTATAAAGCTTTCGAGTTGAGCTTTGGGATCAGAGCAAGGCAAAGCACAGCGTGAAAAAGCACAGCATGAAAGTCTTATACGATGCGACGTCGCGTCGTTTCATTGAAATACGACAGCACAGCTGGTCGAGCGCTCAGTTGCTGGCAAGTTGTCGGTGTGAGTGGTTCAAAAACTCTGGAACAGCAGCAGCAGCAACAGCAGTAACAGCAACGGCAGCAATATATTTTGTGTGGTGGCAATCAAAGTTAAATTGCTGTTAAATTAATATGTGTTGGCGGTGCCAGAGCGATCGACAATGGGAACGTTGGCAACACACTCGAATCAGCAGCGTATTCAACGTCAACATAATCCCAGCCACTTGACAACAACGGAAACGACAACGGCAACGACAATGGCAATGGGCAACTTGACTGAAAGTCTGCTCCTGCTGCTGCCTGGCTTTTACAATAGCCCGATTAAAAAACAAAAAACAAAAAAAAAAAGAGCCAGCTGAAGTGCTCAAGTGTTGGCCAAGTCATTTGTGCCTTCATTGTGGAGGATCTAAGCCCTAGATGACTCTAGGGGGGCAACAACAAGAGCAAGAACGGCAGCTTAGTGCAGCGCCGTCATATAATGTCTGCTAATATTTGAAGAGTGCGCCGCATTAATTGACATGAAAGCCAACAAAAAAAATGAGGAAACGATGCAAGAAGAAATGGAAGAATAAAGTAAGATGATGGAATGATGAATCTGCCACAAGGACTGGCTTTTGGCTTTGGCTTCTAATGAGCGCGCTAACGTCAAGCTCAATTCTGCTAGGTAAGTGCCGGCTTAAGTCTAAGTCTACTCTCTCTCCATCTAAGTGTATGTGTGTGTGTGTGTTAGTCTGTGCTTGAGGTTGTGCTATGTGTCTGTGATTTGGTGGCAAGTTCAAAAGTGATTTATATGCCAATAGATGCACGAGTTGGTCGCATTAATATTGCAACTGCTTAAACTCTCACACTCTCTCAATCTATCTCTCTCTCTATTTATCGCTATCTCGCTCTTTGACTGCTTTATGGCAAATTAGCCTGGCTTATAATTTAGTATTGCATAGCCAACAGGCGCCAGACACTAAATTACATAACGCCAGTAGTCAACCATATGGCTCAAAATATTGTTGTATAATTTGGCAAATCGTTTGCTGTTGTCAATTTGCAAATTAGAGCCACACACACACAACAAAAACCCAATTGCAAATTTGTTTGTTTTGTCTCCTCATCGATCGTTCGTTTTTCTTTTTTTTTATGGCCTGTTGCCTGGCAATCAGCCATCAATTGTTTAACATATTGCACTCTATAATAGGGGACCATTTGATTGCCCTGATTCCGTTTTTACAGCGGTCGTTTTGCACTTGTCTCTGCGGTGACTTTGTGCATATTTGTTGATTTCGGTTTTATATAATTACGTGCCATTTTCAACCAGTTTTTCATATGTTTTTTATTGTATTTCATTTTTTTTAGTTGAGCGTTTGCCATTTTAATTAAAGGTTCAAAAGACGAAATATTTCAATGATCTGTAATCTATGCAAATTGGTTTGTTGGTGTATAATATTAAATTAAATATGTTGAGCGAGCTGCTTAAAGAATTATATTAATTAATCTGATAAATCAGACGTGCTTCGTTTAAAGTTCTGTGGCTTACGAACTTAACTTAATTATTTGTTACACACATATGTTCTTGTAAAATATTTGTGCTCATTTTTGATATTTAAATTTAATAGTTTACAACACAAGAAATAACTTAAATAATATCTGAAATCTAAGACAACAAATAAATACAAGAAAAATAGAACCCTTATTTACAACATTCATAAAAATTCACATCTCCCTTCACTTTTAAAATATATTCAATTATTTAAAAGTATATCAACTACTTATTAACTAATTTTAAGCTCTAAGCTAAATTTCCCACTGATTATTTAAGCAGCATCAAACGATTTACATAAAGCCGAGTTAATTACGATTTCATTCGAGTTACAACAACTTCAAGTCATTATTAGCTAATTCGCAGTCAATTAAATTGCAGCCTTTATTTAAGCCATGTAAATATTTGCCTCAAACACTTTTGCTTTCAATGGCAAAATTCAATTAAAAGGAGAAAAAAATAGACTAACGAAAGAAGTAAAAATGGCCAAAAGCGTTTGCGCCAACATTTTTTTTTTTTTTTTGGCTAGGCAAAAATCTTTTTTAATAATATTTAAATGGAATTACTTTTAATTAAGTCCAAAGTCAAGGCGCAACCACAAAAGGCTGCAGTTGGACACAGTACCTACTAACAGTCTGCTACGGGCCAAGCCAAGAATTTTAACAGTCTCAAATTACCAAAACAAAACAAAAAACAATACAAAAAAGAAACATGACGAAAATGTAGCGCAAGGAAGTGATTAAAATTTTACTTACCTTTAGGTTGAAGTGCCTGATGTTTCTCCTGCTCTTGCCTTTTGCTCTCTAAGTTTGCCTTTTCCAGTTGCCTTCTTTATTTTGTGTGTGCTTTTTTTTTATAATAAGTAAGTATTAATTAATGCAAAAATGAAGAACTCGAACTTAAGTAGGGCTTCTGCTGTTGCTTCTTGTTTTACAAATGAGCAGCGCTTTGCAGTGTTTTTTGTTGCTTTTTTTTTTTTTTTTGAAATTTGAGAGCGTGACGCAAATTAAGATGCCGAAAACCGTTGAGGGAGCAGTTGAGTTTAGCCCCTCCGTGTCCATTCAACCAGAATCAACTTAATGAAAATGAAATTGACACCTACCTACGCTGCGGACCTGCTTATAATCAGCTCCTTTCCTGTCCTGTTCTGTCCTGTCCTCTCCTGTTTTTTCTTTTTTTGTGTTTGTTGCTGACCGCAGAGCTTGGAGTAAAATTATACGCACGTCTGAAGTTACGTGAATGTCGATGATGAGTACAGTGCGTGTCAATAGTTGAAACACCAGTCAGTTGTTGTTGAGTTGGGCACATCCGGGGGGTGGGAGGGTTCCGGTTCTTTTACACCCGGACCCGGGGTCCTTGTGCCTGGGCACTTCCTGTGCCATCCCGTTTGACATTCTGTACACCACCATCGCACACATCCTTGCGTGTGCGACCAGAGAAATGCTCATAAATCTTCTCATAGTGTGTCCCCCTTTTACTCGCTTCTCTTCTCATATTGTTCATTGCTTTCAGTGTGGTGTTATTTCGATTTCAAAACTGTATATATACATATATATGGGTGTGTATGTTGTGTGTGTGTGCGTGTGTCGACTTTATGTTTTATCTTGCTTTTACGCTTCCGAGCTGATGCTCCAACTCCTGCTCCTGCTCCGGATTCTGCTCCTGCTGCAGGCATCGAATATGTCTCCTTGTCACCCGTTCCAGTTCTTGGCCATTGCCCGAATTGTCTCCAGTTATTTCGGTTTGTTGTTTAGCTCATAAATCTGCTTATCTGGCGAGTCGTCGCATTGGTTGCGCACCGCCTAAAAGCTTAAAGTTCCCTTTGCCTTTTGCTTTTCTATACCCTGTAATTAAAGGGTTTGCAAAAAAATCACTTAAAGTGAATTTTTATTTATTCAATTTATTTAATTAAAATATTCTCTCTTTTTAAATACGCTGTAAATTTAAAGAAGAAATAATTAATAATCTATAGTTATGCATAATAAAAAATATAAGTAAAAATGGAAAACAAATTTAAGAAATATTAATAAAAAATTAATAATTATTTTGCTACAGAAATAACTTCAATAATAATTCCATTCAAAAAGTATAATTAAGTAGCAGCCAAAATATTTTAGGCATAAAATTTGTGAATATAAAAAAAAAAAAATTCTGAAAATTCAAAATAAGACTTATAAATATCCCATGTTTACTATCATTACTTCCATTTATTAATATTTACACATTTATAGATTTTATAATATTTTCAATCCAATTACATCCAAAGCAAATTAATAAAATAATTAGAAATTAAGGCTTGAATTATATGAAAATTTTATAAATTTATTCATATTACCATTTCCATTTTGATGTACAGGGTATTGCCAAGTTACATTTGCCACAGACCAGAGTTGTTGCTTTCAAGTTTTTGGTGTTTTTTCTATTTGGCCAGATTGGTTTAGATTTTGGGCGGACTGAAACCAGCTGCGGCGCATTAAAGGATTTTGCAGCAACTTGACCCTGTTGCAGTCATGCATAAATTTGTTAGATTTGCCCATTGACAAGCAGCAAAAGCAAAGCAACCAATACACTTACACAAACACACAAAAACACACACACTATAGAAATAACAACAACAAACAAACAAACAAACAAACGACAAAACAATATTGTGCCAAAAATGTTCTGAAACCCAAAATGGTCGAGCGCCTAAAAGTTATAAATATTTTTGGGAATTAATTAAGCCCTTGCACGGGCGGCGGCACCAAAGTCTGTGTGGGTAGGAGTAAAAAGAAAATGGAGCCTCAGCCTCCCTTTTCACCCCTCTCTCTCCATCCAAAGTGTGTTTGAAATATGCACGAAATGAAATTAGTAGCCAAAAGATAAAAACGTAATGAAATCAAATGCGGCCTAAATATTTGGGAGTCATTTTTGGATTGTCCCTGCTGCTGTTGGGGAAATGGGAAAAATATACGAAGGGTATCTCCCCCCTCCAGGCTAGAGCCAAGAAAATTGAAATATGTGCGCCTATAAATGGGTTACAATGCGAGTTCTGCAGTTTACTGGAGCGTAAAGTCAAATGCGCTAATGAAAGATTGTGAAGACAATGCAAAGAAAAAGATTATTACACCATTTGACTGGGGGAGAGTTTGAAAAAGGAATTGGCAAAGGATTTACTTGATAAATGAATAAGATGAAATGGAAGCAGAGAAGTCAACCGAAATCATTTTCAATTGGGTATTACAATGGATTAATGAGGAAAAATAAATAAAATTTGAAAGGAATTAATGAAAGGAAATTGAATAAGTAATTATTAAATTGAAAACAAAATTTATTTTATATGTCTTTATGATATATAAAGAACAGAAAGTAAATATAATTATTATTGTAGATCTTAGGGGCCTTAGATTAATGTTTAATCTTCTTTATATTTAGCTCACAAGCTACATATTTATTTTTTTGATATTGCGATTTGAAGAATTTCAAAAATTGTATAAAATTCTCAAACATTTTCTATCTCTAGTTGCTCAAGAAGGATGGATTTTTGTAACTTCTATCTTTCGTTTACCTTTGCTAAAAGAATTTCTTTTATGTATCAACAGTCGTCAGTTAAATTATATCTTTCATCTTGCTTTTAGCCAGTTTTGATTGACATGACCCAGCTATGTGTGTGCCACAAAAATTTAACTACCATTAAAAGTCAGTTGACTGCCGTTTAAAGTCATAAAAACGGATGGAGAGTAAAATGCGGTGGCATTTAATTTGAATTTTAATGTGCATTCAAAATTCTTGCATGTCCGCACGACAAAATTTTTTAATATTTATTTCAAATGCTGCCGGCTGCAAAGCAAAGGCAAAAAGGCTAAAGATATATAAAAAAAAAAAAAAGAGGAAAAAAGGACATGGCCGCAGTTGTTGAGTCGTCTGCATACGTCATCGAACTGTTGACCGAGTTGGCGTTTGGCCAGCATGTTGCCTGTTGCCTGACTGTCCTCTCCTGGTTCCTTTCATTCCCCTTTTTCCTTCTTTTCTGTCTGCCTGTCAGCAAAACTGCACAGAGATAACGCAAAGGACACGCAGTAGCTGCTGCCCCAGAAGGCAACTGGTCTAGGACACTGTTTTATGCATTGCATGCATTAAGGCGCAAAGTGTTGATAGGCAGCACACACAGTAGACGGCACACAGGACACAGGACACAGCTCACAGGACACTGCAGACAGGACACAGATTTGTGCTGAGACAGCTTTTGGCCATAAAAATGCAGCAGGCAACGTTGCAAGCAGCTGCTGCTTCTGTTGCTGCAACAAGAGCTAATATTACCTGCTGCTCCTTTTGAGTCCTGCGGTCCTGATCCTTGCAGCAACTACTTCGCAACTCCTTCACAGCATTCATCAAACACCACCATATTGAATCAACGCAAAATAATTGCTTTTTAAATGGGTTTTTATGCGATATGAAGACGCGACCATAAATTCAAGGCGCCACTTGCCACGCCTACTAGTTAAACGCCCCCTAGAGGCTGTTGTTTTTTGTTGTTGTTGCTCCTGCTGTCTTCGTATTTACTTTTTTATTTTTTATTTTATTTGTAAGCTTTAATTTTCAGATTTATGCTCGCTGCAGCCGCAAGGACATTTTTAATGAGATTTCTTTAGCCGTTACCCAAGAAGGAAGTGGAGTGGAGAGTGGCTGAGGTGGAGGGGGAGTTGGGAGGGGATGAGTGGAAAATAGCGAATAGCTGAGGAAAATTGCTGCCCAAGAAAAGCAGCTTCAGTTTTAAGCGATGACAGACACAGATTATGAGCCAAGCCAAAAAGTCACTGTGGTTAAGCATCTTGCTGCTGGAAAAGTAAAATGGAAATGGAAATGAAAGTGGAAATGGAAATGGCCAAATGAAGATGAAAGACGAAACGTTGAAGAATGAAGAGGAGAGTGAGAGAGGCAGAAGGAGAAGGAGATGAATGGCAATGGGATAAGATTAAAGATGCTCCTCTGGCAACAAGTTTTGCACTTGGTTGAGCTTTCCCAAAAAGTTTTGCTTGTTGTACTAAATTTGCGTTTAGAAAAGCCAACGAAATATGTTAGTGGCCAGCATTATTTGATTTGTTTTCCTTCTCCTCACTCCATCTTTCTTGCTCTAACTCATTTTGTGTCCCTTTGCTGTTTATATCGCCGGAGACACCAAACATAATTGACTCATTTATCAAGTGCAATGCGAATTCACACAGTTATTTCAAGTACAAACTGCAATTGCTTTTTGGCTGGGGTTAAGACTTGATTTCGGTGCTGAGAATAATAAATAAATTTGATAAAGATATGCATCTAACTATATGTATGTATATGAAACTGGGAACTGGCAACCAACGCAAAGTCCAGTAGCTTTATAAACTGCATTTGAGTAGATTTTAAATTTAATGCTGCTAAGAATTTCAAAATAAATTTGTTTAGATTAGACTGAGATTTGGCAGCTGGAAATACAAATGTTTGTGCAAGAAATTGTGTTTTTTCCTCTTCTAGAAAACATGTACCCATTTTTTTATTCATAATTGAGAAAAGATTAATTTTTGATTTTAAATAAATAAATTGAAATTAAATTATTATTTCTAATAATTAAAAAAAAAACTAAGAAATACAATTTAAATTAATATTCGTAGCAAAAACGTAAAACAAAAATGTATCATTTTATCAGATAGTTCATCAAAAAAAGCATATGCATATACATATATGTAATAGTTTATTCATCTATGTATATAATTTATATCCGACTTAAAAATTAATGTAGAATAAATTGTAGAAAATAATATTATTAATACAATAATATGAAAAGATGATCTACAAAATTTCTGATTGCATATACAATTAATTGCAATCCTGTCAATTCAAATGATTTTAATCTTAAACTAATTGCGACTTGTCAGGATAATCAGCTTATGTGGAAATGAGGAAACTGAAAAACTCTTTATCAGAATCATAAGCTGATTAATGCCGATCACTTTCACAACTCTTGTAACATTCAAAGCAAATTTGAAGCATCATTTAATAAACTTAGCTGATTACAAAACTCATTCAACAATTCAGTCATTGACAGCACTTGAATCAAACTGAGCAACGTCAGAGAAAAAAACCCAAATAAATCGCATAGTTGCCGCCTTGTGTCACTTTGCCTGCAACACAACCCAACACAACACGAGACAACACAACACTACACAACACAACAAGTTACACATATGAGTATTTTGAAGCAGCAACAAATTGAACGAAACATTTGACGCATAGCAACAATCAAATACAATTTTCATTAGGAACTAAATTCCAATATTTTACAAAGCGAGAAGGAGATATATGGAGAGATAGGAGATGGGAAGAAGCGAGAGCGAGAGAAAGAAAGAGGGAAGAGAAATAGAGAAGGCCATAGATTTGTCATCGAATGTTGTTTATGCATAAACTTAATTGAGTTCAACTGAAAGTGTCAACTCATGTGACAAACAGCTACGCAAATGGGACAGAAAGAGAGTGGGAAAGAGAGTGAAAAAAAGGGAGGCAGAGTTAGAGGAAGAGAGAAAGATGTAGCGACTGTTAAGAGTGAGATTTGTTGAAAAGCCTGGCGGATGATTTGGCGAGAATGGCAGCTATTTAACAGACTGTACTCGAACTGACTCTTAAAAGAGAGACAGAGAGAGAGAGAGAATAATATAGAGAGAGGGAAGTTTGTGCTTTTGATTAGCCAATTTGTTTGGTATTGTGTAAAGTTATATCACTGCAATGATAATTGCTGTCATCAGGCAAACGTATAAAAAGCGAGACTGCATTTAGCATATCCGCTCCGAGTGCGTTCAATTCAACCGGAAACGGAAGTGTAAATGCCGCAGCGAAACACACACACACACATACAGTATATATATGCAAGTATACGTGTGTGTTAAATGTTTGTCTGTCTACAATATGTGTACATGTGTGTGTGTGTGTGTTTCAACTCTTTTTGAGCGCAAGGCGCATTTATAATTAACATAATGATGGCATTTTGCTAAACAGCGTTTTCCGCACGACGCTGCTGTAACACACATGTAATACAAAAACACACACTCACTCACACTTGCACACACAGACACAGACACAGACAAAGGACACTTGAGTGTCCTGGCATACGCGCTGCATAGTTGACATGAAATGCCAACTTAATGTCAGAAAGTTAACATGCCACTTGAAATTAACAAGCCCCACCAGAAGCAACCCGAACCACCCCCTTAAACACAACCCTTTTTTGCCTGACGCCATTGTTATAACTTCTCAGATGTGTGTGTCGTGTGTGTGTGTGTTTCGTGTGTGTCCTGAAGTGCTCGACGTGCGGCTCGTCAGGTGAGCCGCATTAAAAATGTAGAATTTTCATCTTTTAGTCAGCAATTGTAACGGTTTTTCACATTCTCTTTTTTCCCCCTCATTTTTTTTAAGTGCCTGCCTGTCTAAGTACTCAAGTGTTTGCACCGTAGAATGACTAGGGGAGGGGGTTTGAGGGGTTTTTAGCATTGTTTAAAACTGTCGCGCACTTTTGTAACCACATATGCCCCATACTCTCTCTAATTTCAAGCACATTCCTTTGTCCTCTGTTCTTTGCGCTCAGCTCAGCGCTCAATTATTAATTTATGCCCACACACACACACACACCCACACACTCTTATTTAAATTTAGATCTTTTGCATAACTAATAATGAATTGTCAACCAAAAAAAAAACGCCCAATAATCAGCTCTCATTTGATTTGGCTTTTGGCCAGGCTAACATCAAAGCCTTTGCCCTCCTTTGTTATCGTAATCGTTATCGATAGCTTTTGATTACACACACTCAAGTTTTGTTTTATCAAAATTTGTTTTCCATCAAAATCGAGGAAAGAGAAAACGTGCTGTGAAAACTTTCGCATGCATTGGAAAAATTTGATATACTTCGTTGCATGCGAATAATCCAGGATGATTGAAGTGCAGTTTTTGTGTCCTTTGTTTGCATACGTGGCGCACTGAGTGCTTCTATATGTAATGGTATCTCTAGCTGCTGGATTGAGTTGACGGTTTTATAAATCTTTTAGTTGACAGCTATGGGAGGGACTAAAACTAAAAGGGTAAAGTTGTATATACAATTTATATATGAAATAGAACCCGCTTTAAGAATGCTCGAAGCTGGCGAAATTTACTAAATTCTTTTATATAGTAAAGGTAGACAGAGACTTAGTATCTTTTTAGAAAAATTATATTCGATTTTAAGCATGTTGATAACAAGTTCCAAAGTAATAATTAATATGAATAATTGGTTAAAAACAAAATTTTGAATTTAAATAAAGATTTATATTAATTTATTTCAATTATCAATTATTTCAATTAAATTTCAAATATTTCTTAATGAGCACGGCTAAAGTGCTTAAAAAAATATTATTAAGAAAAGGCGGCTTAATTGAATAATTCTTTCATTCGATTTGACTTGATTTGTTATTAAATTTCGAGGAAAAAAATAAGTACCAACAAGGAGCATAAGTCGAAGGAAAAACCAAGCAAAATTGCGTACTCTTAAATACTTAGATCTAATTTAATATTCGCATTTCTAAGCAACGCACAGAATACAAGAAAAAAAATTAACTGCCATCGTTTCGGTTTTGGCTCGAAAAAGGAAAACCCAAATTGGTCGTTAGCACATTGCGAGGGCTCTGAGGAGAGGGGAAGCAGAGAAAGTGGGAAGTGGAGAAGTTGAAGTTGTGGGTTGAAGGTTGCGGCACAAAAAGGTTGCTGCAAATTACACGTGACGTGATGATGTTGATGTTGATGTTGATGATGATGATGATGGAGTTCACGTTCCAAAATGATCATAAAATTAGCGCACAAAAGTAAAACATATGAGACGCGATTTGAATTTGACACCATTAGCTTCATTTGGACAACAAACTGTGCGAGGGAGAGGCAGAGCAGACAAAAATGACGCACCAGGCGCCAAAGTCATTTGCATACGCGACACACACATTTACACCTACACACACACACACACAGCCACATAGGGGTTGAAATTTTTACTGCTGTGCAGTTTTTATTGATGCCTGCTAAAAAAAAGAAATACACGCTGACTGGCATACTAAGCGAGTTTTTATGCCGCATGCTGATAATAATAATAATAAATACACACACACAGACACAGACACATTCGCACTGACACAAGCACACACACACCGGCATAATTATGTGGGCCCGATAGCGTTAATTATACAGTGTCCCAGCCTAATTATGATTTGTTGCCAAGCTGCAAACGCAGCGGAAGTGCGAGCAAAAAAAGCGTTGCCTACTTTCAGGCGCTGGCATTTTTTCTCTGTTTTTAAGTGAGTTTAAAGGAGTAGAAGGGGAATGGAAATGAGAAAGAAGGCAATCAATAGACCTATTGTAAGGTGGGCGAGAGTCGAAACGCACTCGAAACTTTGTGCGCAATCTACAATCGGTGTGTGTGTGTGTGTGTGAGGCGTGACAACGTTTAGTACGCCACTTGAGTCAAACAAAAGACGAGCAAAAATGTATCTGACGGATACGGCTATCTCTAGTATAGCTGTAGCTGTAACGACAACTACAGCGACAACTACAGTCGCAATTATGTTACAAAACGTTGCAATTAAGCAAACTCTAACAATGACTTGCCCGGCTGTCCAGCGTCAGAGACAAAAACGTCTCTAACTCTAACTAAATATATATATGATGAGAAAGTGCCAAGAAAAAAGATTCAAAGACAAAACGGAAAAAGAAGAATAAGAAGAAAAAGATGAAGAAGAATATTCAACGCTGCCACAAGAAACTTCCGTTGTCGTTGCCGTTGTCGTTGTTCTCATCAACACTTGAGTGCACTTTGTGTGTAAAAAGCAAGTGTAGAAACAAGAATTCATATTGTGTGTGTGTGAGCATGTGTATCTGTGTGTGTTGAAACGTGTTCAATTGATATTTCTGCACGCGCCGCTTTTGCTAAAGAAAAAGTTATAAATAACAAGAAGCGAAGCAACTTGAGCCAAAAACTGCAATATTCCTGCCCCCCAACACTGAGTGCCAAAATGACGCAGACACAAGTCTTAAAATACCCACACACACACACACACATACAGTCGCATACTTGAACATGTGTAAGTAGCAAGAAGAAGAAGCAGCAGAGTGCTGCATAGTCAAAACCAGCTACTCAACTTCAACTTCAACTCAACTGCAACTCGCAGCTCGCAGCTCAACTCAAACTCCAACTCCAACTCAAACAAGCAGCTACTTTGGAGCAAGTCTAAGTGTGGCAAGCCAAACAAGTGACTGCCCCTCATATTGATTGCTAAGCTCTGTTCAAAATGTATGTAGGAAATATGGTGGAAAACACAAAAGAGGTGTTATCCTATACCCTTGAAGACCACTATACATATTTTAAAATAAAGTTTTCATTAAACGTAAGGTTGCAAGTTAGTGTTAAGTTTTAAATTGAAGTGTGAAAAAGACAAATAAAAATTGAGTTGTAGACATTTTTTAAATTTGACTATGCAACGTTTCCTTTTATGGTCAAAAGTCATGTCATATGCTATATTACAAGTATACCAATTTCAAACTTTCATAACCTTATCAAAACTGAACCGATTTTCAAGCGGAGTGTCATTTTGTTCATGGTTTGGCCTCGTAATTTAAATTTAAATAATAATTTTTTCGTCTAAATTCGATTTTTATGTAAATGTTTTGCGAAATTTCAAAATTTCAGATCTCATGTTGTAAGTTATAATCAATTTTCTATGCCACATTTAACTAAACTTGTATAAAGACAGATGAAATATGTAGATTTAGCTTTATGCCCTCACAAATATCATCCAAATACTCTCTGCAAAAGTATACAAATATAGGAAAAAAGAGTAGAGAAACTTGGCTCAAAAATTGGACATGTTTTCATTTAGCTGTCACACGTCCCAAAAACCATTTACCTGTGCCGCCCTTCCCTTCCCCCTCCCCCTCATCATGCACTATCCGCCTGCATATTGAAATTTTATTGCATTTGCTGGCAATGGAAATGGAGTAAGAGAGTAAGGGGTAAAGGGGAAAGGGAGTAAAGGACATGCAGTCAAGCGGCACAAATTCAAACATTTGTATTGCTGAAATTGAAAAAGGTGTTGGGGCTGCAAATGAAAAATTACTCAGCGCCCCGAGGGAGACAGATGGCATAAGGATAGAAGGACAGGAGACAGGAGGCAGGACGAGACTTGGTTCAGAGGCATCGTTCGCTGATTGCCAAACGGCGAGTGGTCAGCATTGATAGCAAACTTTTTGTCTTAATTTTTTGTTGTTGTCTAGCCAATTGTCAGTCAGGTGAGCCAACAACAGCTGGAGTGCCAAAAGTGAAAGAGGGGAGATGGGAAAAGGAGAGAGTGACAACAGGAACAATGTTCAGCATTTGTATGCGATAGCTTTTGGTAATTATGGCAAATGTTTTTCCATTTTTCATATACCAAAAACAACTGCATTCTCTTCTTTTCCCCCTTTTTTTAATTTAATTGTGATATATGCTAAAAAATATCATATGTTGCCGGTTTCCTTCTCCTTTTTTTTTGTGTAGTTAATTAAATGATATTTTTGCCATTGATTTATGACATATTAACAGAGCTTGCAAATAACAGTTGACCGTTTTTCCCTTTGCGATCTACTCACGAAAAAAACCAAAAAAAACATTCACGCTTGCTCTCTCTCTGAGAAGAAAAATTCGATTCTCTTACTTTTTGTTTTCGGTTGAGTAGGCTGAGTTAAACTATTCTAGTAACTCTCTTTCAATAACAATTTGTAGAGAGTGAACCGATTGAGCGCTCACATATTGACTGTCAGCAGAGGAGAGAAAAAATGAATTACTCAGCGCAAACGGTTGTTTTGTTTTATTTTCTTTACTTTGGCTTGTTTACAATGTTGCCCTCTCGTTTCCGTAAAACTCCTGAAAAATATCTGACCTGAAAATTATTTTAATAATTTGTAAAAACATAATTTCTCAATACTTTAATTATGTGTACATATATATTTATTTATTTATTCTGCATTTAACTCAACAACGGAATATATATTTCCTTTATTAACGAACGCACTTAAATCAGAAAGACAAGTGACAAGACGACAAACACTCAGACGCATACAAACGCAAACGAGATTTATTTTCTTCGCTCACATCAAAACGGTCAGGGAATAACCAGTGCAAAGGGGAACAAATAAAAAGATTGTTAGCTGAGCGAAGACCGATTCGTTCAAAATACTATGTGAACGGTTCATCTCTGACTCTTTGCTCAAAAAGTCAGTAAATGAGAGTTATTTTTGAACAGTTTGAAAGGGTCAACTGTTATTTGCAAGCTCTGCATATTAATAATGTTTTTTTTTGCTTTTCGTGTGTTATTAATTAGCCAATGTATTTTTTTTAACAATAATTTGAATAAATTGCTGATATATTGACAAAAGTCATTTAAGTTTTTTAATGATTTTTCATAAATAAAACGCACACATATTGCTAGAGTTTTGCAATTCAAATATGTTGTTTGATTTATGTATGTCATGTTAAAATTTGTATAACTACAGTTGAGATAGACTTTTTTACAGTCGTTAATGCTGATAAATATGATGAATGAAATTATGTTTAAAATAATGTGTGGCATTGTTAAGGTTTAAGTAAAATTTTCCTTTGAATTTTTAGTAAATAGTAGTATTTCTAATAAAAAGATGTTCATCATCTATACAAATTCATACAGTTTTTCAATCCAATTACGAGAATTTTTTTGTATTTTTTGCAAGTGTCTGTATCAATAACCACTTTTTTTCAGCACAGAATGTTAACTTCAAAACTGTCATCAATCTGGCTAAAGTCGCAACATGTAACAAAAATCATATTCTTGTCGTTTTTTTTTTTGTTCCTATTCGAATTGTGCAACATTGTGGGGCATGCTCGCTTTTTGTTTGTTATCTCTGACGCTGTCTGCGTCCGTTTTGTGCGTGTTTGCGAAATTTATCTTTCATTTTGATGCTGCTGCATTTATGCAAACATATGCCGCGTGAAGGGGCACAAAAAACAAAAAAGGGAACACAAATTCACGCGTAGACAGTTGAAAAAAGTTTGGCTAGCTAAGCTCATAGCCCGAGGCCAGGCAGCTGTCGGCAGTCAAATCTGCAGCAGGCACAACAACAACAATAACAACAACAATAGCACAGAATGAGTCAAGTTGCAAGGCAGTTGGATGAGGCATGATGACGTTTAGCTGCATGACAAGTTGGCTTCCATCTCCAGTTGTTTGTTGTGTAGCTTAGGCGTTAACCCTGCTTTTAATATTCCCCTTACTATCTATCTTTCTCTCTCTCCCTCTCCCTGTCATTCACTTACCTTGCCGCACACGCACAAAAGTAGGCAATGCTTTAGTTTAATCCACAGCAACAAAAGCGCAGCTTTAGGTTAATACTTTCTGGATTTATTATTCATGCTTATAAAAGCTATCAAAACAGCTGACTCTAAGTTAAGCAAATTTCAATAATTCTAATTTTAACAAAAAGCAACAACAGCAACAACAACAACAACAACAACAAATATTGCCGAATGACAAAAAACTTTGCTGCCTGATGAGGGCTAACAAAAGCTGGCAACCGTCACTTCTCGCCCCTCTCTCCCGCTGCCTACTGAATGTTTGCCAAATGTAAACAAAGCCATAGACAGCGGGCTAAAAGAGAGAGAAGTGAAAGCACACACACATATATACTTACACAAACATACACAGAGTCTGTCGTTTTAAGGCAACTCCCCCGCACTAATGTAAACGTGCAACTCACGTCGTCGTTTTGTTGTTTTGGCTTTTTCATGCACCATTTATATAACCAGACCCAGAACAGAACAACGTCTGCTCTGGCAGCTGTTCCGGCTACAACATTGGCTAACGTTTTTTTCTCTGCCTCTTTCCTCTTTCGCCTCCTTCCCGCATACATATATATCTATATGCCGTAGGCCCTGGCTACAATTTGACGTGTGCTCGTTTATCATTCATTTTGCGCTCGCTTACATTACCGAGAGTCTTTCAAACTCGAACCAAAAACTGAACTGAACCTAAAACATTAAATTTTAGCACGTTCTACGCTAACGTGCGCTCATTTTGTGTGTTGGTGTTGGTATTGGTATTGGCCAGGCCAATGTCTTGGCATTACGCACGCCATAAAGCTTAGCCATACCTCTCTTGTCTTTGTTATCCCTTATCCCCTATTCCGTTCAGGACATCGTTCAGCATCGAAGCCATAATGAAGTTAAGTGACGGACGTCAAGGCGGCTTAACAATTTACGATTTTACGAACTTACGTTGCCAGCACACGAACAAAAAAATAAATACACACAAAATTTAACAACAACAGCCAAAATGAGAAGAAAACAAAAATAAAGAAAGTAATACATAAATAAACAATAAAGTTGAGTTGAAGCTGACCTGATTTGGCCGTTGAGCTGCCGGGCACTCATAAGGGCTAAAAGCCTAAGAGCCAGATTTGCAGGTGGAGCAGCCTAAGAACAGTCAAAAGATTGAATTAATTGAAAGCGGCAAGCATTTAAAACATATTTGAAATTTAGAATTCTTTATCCTCTCTGCTGATACAAAGATTAATGGGAAACGAAATATAGCTGCTTCAAAAATTAAAAAAGAAAACATTAATGTTTTCACAAGTTAATAAATTAAATACTGATAAAGCAAATCAAAGAAACATTGTTAAATTGCAATAATATTGTTTATTGTTAATATTTTTGAAAAACAGATTCGATAAGATATTAAATTTTATCCTAATTGAAATAAAATGACGAACAAATAGATTAAAACAGATTGAATTAAAATATATTCATAATATTGACAATTTAATTTAAGAAAAATATTATATAAAATTGTCGATAGTGGGAATATTTTTTAATATGTTTTTATCTGTTTATTTTTTATTCTCATTTAAAATTGTTTCATATTAGATTTAGGACCTAATGATATTTGACAAGTTTAAATCTAATAATATTTTCATTTGCGCAACTGATTTTTATTTAATTACGCACATTGAAAAAGTTTTTTTCGCTTTTCGCGTTTTATTTGAGCTTATATTTTAGTGATTTATACAGCTGCCGCTTTTAGTGCTTAACTTGCCACATGCCACACGCTAAAAAACAAAAATGCGCTACACTTGTAGCAGTTGAAATAATTTTGTTTATAGCGCAAACATTTTTATGCTTTTGGCTTTTTTGGAAACAACAGCAAACAAAAACAAAGAAGAAGAGAGGGAGAAAGCTGTGAAATCAACGTCGCGTCGTTGGCCATTAATTTCAGCGTCAGGTGCAATTTCATTACGCAACGAAAAGAAAATGAAAAAAACAAAAAATAAACGTGGAAAATTAAATTCCATCGCAGCTTATTTATTTATTTATTTATTATTCATACCGAAAAAACGGAAGTAGCGCAAAGCTTTTAAACAATTACAAAGCGACCAGGTGCAAAATCTGCAAAGGTGACCAGCCCACACAATTTTCCACAAAGAAATCAAGTAGCGCACTTTGGCGACATTTAAAATTCAATAATCATAATTAAATAGCGAAAGACCAAAGGCTGTGTTAAGTCGCTGCCAGGACTTTCTCTGCTTCTACTGCCATTTTTCTTTTATTTTCAACGCAATCCTGCGAATGCCGAAAAACCAGAAATATGAACGGCAGTCGACAGTCGGCAATCGAGCTGAACTTTTAATGTTTCTAACTACTGCAGCGCAAGTTTGTCAGTTTACGCTGCGTTTACTCGTATTCCCCTTTTCATATAATGGCAAACTTGTTTCGAAACTTTTAAATTAATTTTATTTTCGCCAGCTACAAATGTCGTCCTTTGTTAAGCTCTCTTTCCGCCTTTTTTCTCTCCCTTTCGCTCTCTCGAGTTGTGCCAAGGGTCCAAGCTAGCAATTAAAATAACAATATTCCATACAGATGGGCGCTATCTATTCATTTGTATCTTTTAGTATCTATATATCTGTGTGCTTCACTTGACATCCTTTTCAGCTAAGCCAATTGTCTGGCAACTCACAGATTTATTCAAACAGAAGACAAAGAGCTGCATGAAAATGTGCAGAAAAGATGCACAGATAATTTGATTGAATAAGAAAAGACGGCAAATACAAATATGCATCTATCAGATACTTTCTATATACAGTCATATTTTTCAATGAATACGGCAAACTTATAATTAACTTATTTCAAGATATTATCTTGACTTTGTCTGAGCCCTACACTGCACAAAATTAGCAACAAGTTTTAATATTTACAATGTGTTTTGAATACCTGGTCAGTAAAAAATAGAAATGGAAATTTCTATGAAATTACTGCAAAAATTGAAAGTCAAAACATGCATTGTTATAGCTTTACACTTTTGCGTAGTCTCCCAAAAGGAAAGTTACTCATGCATTCAGCTGTGAAAACATGCTTGTGGTCAAACTGAATAAGGAACTCGGTTCGAAAGTCTTTGAAAATATGTAGAATTTATACATCTTTCGTTTTGTGCAGTTCGAGAAACAAACTTTCAATTTGTAAATTTCGATTTGCGTAAAGTCAGAAGTGAGAAAGTTTTTGCATTTTCTGCAGTAAACTTTAAGAAGTTGACTTCTGGAAATGAAACATCTCGACTGTGTCCTTATCATGATTGGCGCTAACTCAGCGCGTCTGGATCGATATGACCTAAGGCACTAGTCGGCAATGTTAGACACGCAAACCGGTCAGTCCCTGTCCAGAGTCCACTGTACTATGTTGTTGTACTGTCCCTTTTGGCCCCAGGGCCACACAATCCGGTCTGGTCAGGGTGTTGTGCATTTTTAATGTTTGTTTGCTGTCGCTGTGTCGCAGTATATTGTTTTCTTTTTTTTTCTCTTTCTCTCTCTCTCTCTGTTTATTTGTACCGTTGCCGCAATGTTGACGCTAGTTGTAGAACACGCACACATTTTGACCGATGGCCTAGGAAAAGTTCTTGTTTGAGAGTACACGACTCGTAGATTACCTGAAAAGTCATCTCACTGCTGCCTGCCTATGAAAAATTAAGAAAAGATAGTTTATATAATTTAGTATATATATTTTTAATAACAAAACTCTCATTATAAAGCTAAAACTCTTAAAAGTTTCCATAGAATTCTGAAATATAAGAAAAAATTAAATTAAATTTCATTTAAAAATGAAATATTAAGAATAGATAGTCAATATAATATATTATATGTATTCTTAATTACAAAACTCTATCTTGAAAGTTAAAACTATTATACAGTTTAAAATAATTCCGAAAGATAAAAAAAAATTAAATGCGTAAAGAAAATATTGAATTTGTGACTCTAATAACCATTTGAATATGTAGAAAGATTAAATTCACAAACAAAGATATTATATATGATTCAATAATAAGTTAATGCTACCCTTATTAATAAACTCTGCAGGGTATAACATAAAGTGACCAGCCGGCAAAAAGAGTGTTGTGTGCTGTGTTAACACAACAAACTTACCAAATTGCATTTTGTTTTTCCTTTTGCCTCAGTCAGTCGCTGTCTAGCTCTATAAATATCGTGTATATAGGGGTATATACATATATACCTAACGTAAAGTCAGTTTAAGGGCGTGCCATTTAAACGCTGGCAATTAACAAAGTAAATTGCGAGTCCTTCGCCATTCAAAGATGACATTTGAGTGAATTTGAGCCAAGCCCTTATTAATTTTTACTCATCTTTATTTTCTCTATCTTTTGCAGGTATGTATCTATTGATGACTTGTCTGGTTTTTACATGCAAACGCCATTTGGTTGACAGCACTTTGAACGGAATGGTAAGAGTGGTAAAAGGTATGGAGAAGAGGAAGGTGGGGGGAATGGGAAAGGAAGACAATTTCCGGCGCCCGCTTTAATGCAGCAATTTTTTAACTTTTCATCTAGTGGATGGAAGCTGCTGCAAAAGTTTATAACATGCTGTCATTATGGCCAGGCGACATTTTGTGATACCCATTCTCATTCCCCTTCCTTTTCCCTTCCTCTTGCCGTACTCCTGTCACTCGCTGCCACTTGGCATTTCCGCCATTTTGTTTGCGACCTCCTTTACCGCGTCCCGCTAATTTCTTCGACATTTATTTCTGTGCTTTTGCGGTAAGTTTTTGCGGGCAAAGTTTCAAGTGTTGCTTTCTAATGTAATTAAAGTGCTGCGGCGACAAAACGTTGGAATTATCATGCCAAACAAGCTGAATAATAATAATAATAATAATAATTTAATACTTGGCTGGCATTTAATATATTTAAGCAACTAACTTGAGGTTACTAATATTTTAACTTTGAGTCTAGTTGGATTTTTCTAAAAATTAGACAATTCTAGAAACGAACTTTGAAATTAGTTTACTGAATACGCGAGTTAATTAATTGAGACTGCTCATAGTTGACATTAAATAAATAAATAACTAGCTTTTAAGCGTTTTACAACACTGATGCGGCTGCTGCTTGTGTCCAATCAACAACTAATTTGTAGCATTAAATAAAAATCAAATAAAATTATCAGTGCCACGTGTAAATGCTCAGCAAATTGACATTTGCCACACGCAACACAACACACACATGCAGAGAGAGAGAGGGAGAGAGGCAGTGCGAGAAAGAGGGTGAAAGAGTAGTTGTCAAAGCATACTTGAAGGCGTCAAAAGGCGGCAACAAATTTGTTGGCTTCGTTTAGCCACTTATGCTTACTGCTCACGTAGGCGATAATGTTTGCCTGCCAAGTGAGCTGACGAAGACGAAGGAAGTAGAAGAAAAAGTAGTAGGAGGAGGAGGAAGAAAAGGAGACAGAGCTGAAGATGGAGCAGCATCTGCTAGTCCTTAAAAACTGCAAAATAGTGCGACGTGGCACATGTGGCACCCAGCCTAAACGTCTGCCACATGTCGAGCAGCACTTATAGTATTATTTTTTATATATTATATGAGTGTGTACACACTGTTTAGCTTACCATCGATGTATGCAAAAGTTATGTGAGCCTGTTATTTTTTCACAATTTATCACAAAGTTATTTATGGATGCGCCTTTGTGTATGCAATACATTTTTCATGCGCTTCCAATATAATTAACCAATTTGTTCATTAAACTGACCTTTATGTTTGCATCCATAATCCACACACATACACACACACACTGGCACACACATACATAAATGGCACTACGATTCAATTTAATATTGACTTTATTACGCGACCCGCAGAATTCAGTTATGGTCTTTGCGTTCATAGACCATTACATTCAATAAGCTACAGTGGACACTCCTTAAACAGCACTAACAATGTGCTGCCATATCAAAATATGCAAGCTAAAATCATTGTAGCGAATATGCAAGTTTGATTGAGCTATTTTTAAAAAAATGATATATCTTTCAAATTACTAAGTTTAATAGTAAGATAAATATAAGAAAGCTTAAAAGAGATACTTTGTTAGATCAAAGTCAACCTAAAATAGCTGGAAAAACTTCAAGATCTATTTTATTTACTTTACTATTTACTATTTTGTTTATTGGAAATCAATTTGAGAAAAGTTTAAGAAATAATATAATTGCTAATCAGCAAAAAGTTTAAGAAATAATATAATTGCTAATCAGCAATTATTAATTGTGATTTTGTAATCTTTTAAAAGGCAACATTAACAATTTTTTGAATAGTTTATTTATCAATAATGAAATCAAATATCTCTTGCGAGTACCCACTGTATTATGTAATAAAGCATGCCTCTATCAAAGTCTCTTTACTCATTCAGATCCCAATTTATTCCCATTGCGCATTGTCACGCAAGCCGCAGAATAGGCCATATAAAAAAATATAGACTCGTATGTATACTATATACAAATATATAAACTGCTACAATGCCAGATATTTATCTGGCTTTATTGACAATAGCGTTTTGTCGATTGTTCAAATAAATTATGCCCTTATCAATAAAGTTTGTGCTGTATTACAACGCGGTGTCTCTGTCCTTTTTTTGCCATTTCCCTTTTTCCTGCTCGGTCGTTTTGGCTCATCGCTGTTGCTACGTGATGTTGACTGTTTGTAACTGGCACAAGATTTGTTATGAGCCAGGCCAAAATCAAGTGGTTTTATGTTTATGCGTATTTATGAGCTGTTGAGGCCAAAAGCAACTCTATAAATCTTTAAACAGTCCGACATTTACACTTGACTTTACTAAGTGCTGCCTGGGGGAAAGAAGTAAGTGAACGGAGGTGGGGAGGAAGGAAAAGAGGGAGTGTGGGAGAGTGTTGGTGAGGACAAATCAAAAAATCAAATTGTTTAAGTGATTTTTCATTTTGTGCTTTCACCTTGTTACGTTAACATAATTTCAGCGCCACTTCAAACAAACAGCAGCCCAACGTAAAATGGCAGCATAAGTGATTTGCTCTCGTTGTTCTGGTTGTTGTAGTTGTTTTTTCACTTATTGTTGTTGTTGTTGTTCTGCCCCCACTTTGATGTGTGT
Source organism: Drosophila recens (assembly GCA_037043495.1). Classification (NCBI taxonomy): domain Eukaryota; kingdom Metazoa; phylum Arthropoda; class Insecta; order Diptera; family Drosophilidae; genus Drosophila; species Drosophila recens. Next base: position 72,334 of record JBAMBJ010002384.1, on the reverse strand, counting down.
GTATATTGTTGTGCACAGTTCGTACAGTTTGTACAGTTTACTTTCTCCCCTCGAATTCACCCCAAAGCAGCCGTCATTTAATTTTTATCGTGCGGAAGTTCTAAGTGCAATGTTTTTTGCCAACGTTGTTGTTTTCAATGATGTTGTTGTTGCTGTTGTTGGACAGGTGTGCGAGTGCTGTGTGTGTCGATGTATGTCGGTACTCAGGACGACATTGCTTAAAAGCGCGCTAAAATGTTCAATTTACGTTTGCTTTTCGTTTTTTCTTTGCTTTCTTTTTTTCACATTTTTTGAGAGAGAGAAACATTGAAAATAAATTGAAAATGTTGGCTCCCCTCATAAAAGCTTGTTGACAACGCTGCACAATAATAACAACAACAACATCAGAATTGTGTACAAAATATACCAAAAAAAAAATAAAAAAACAAAAGCTGAAGCATCATCTACAATGTGCAATATAAATTTGTATTTATTTATTATGATTTTCCATTTTTGCAAATTCAGCAATTTAAAATGCGTTGACTTCGTCTCCATCGAAATTGGTTCCTCTCTCTTTTTTTTTGACTCCTTGTTGACGCCCCTAGTTTATTTGCATATTTGGTTCTTTTATTTTTTGGTTTAACAATGTAAACAGAGTGCAGAATAAAAAACAAATATAAAAATAAAACAAATGGTATCTGTTAATATATTCGCATTAAAAAACAAGCAAAAGAAAAACTTTCAGTGGCCACAGGCAAACGAATAAAAATAAACACTACAATCTGATATCATTTGATATGATATGAGCATGCATGGGACTTTTTACAAAGATTTTCGCATGTGATATGATTTAATGTTGAATCCCATAAAAACTGTAGGACATAATCCTGAAATACATGTGTTGTTTTTAATCAAGTGTCTATTAAAATAAATTAAATTCTGGAACATGTCTGTACGGGTATATTATAATAGTTTTTATATATTTTCTAGCTAAAAGTTCTAGACAACTTGCAGTTTTTAACAACTTTTGCTAAGACCTTAAGCATACACAAGTTGTTTTTCTTTTAAGAAACTTCTCTCACTTTGAGTATTTGCACTATTTTCTATTCTATAATTTTTCCCATTTTCTCTCTTCGCAAAATGACAAGAACATGCACAAATATTGTGTTTAATAATGGGCATACGCAGAACAGTACTACTACTAAGCATACTTTATTTTCTTATGATTATTACACACAGAGTCTAAGTACTTCGCTGGCTCCTTCGAAATAAAGCCATTTATGCCTCCAACATACTATATCAAATTATATATATATATATATTTGTAAAGCAAACTGTGTGTGTGTGTCCTCAACAGAACAAGCAGCTCAATAAGCTAGACCGCAGCAATAAGAAAAGAAAAATTGGTAGTAAAAAAAAATAGAAAAAAGAAAAGAATGAAAAGCCAAAGGAAAAACACTTCCTACAAATTTTACTATATGTACATGGAACATTTGTGCGCATATTTTAAATACAGCGCATTATGCTTTGAGTGATTTACGACACGAGGGAAGGCGCAGCAAAAACTGAAGAAACAATAAGAAAATAAAAATAAAATACAAAAAAGAAAAGATTGAAAAAACGAGACCATAATTTTAGCATTGTTGTTGTTTTTGTTGTTGTCCTGCCGCTGTTGCTGAAAATGATTTGTGTTGGAAACTTTGCACGGTCAGAGCAACGAGCTGATGCTAATGCAGAAAAGTATGCTATACAAATTTGTTGCTACACTTCTTCGTTGTTGCCCCCCGCACTTGCACCCCCATCATCCTCATCTCTGGTTGCTTACTGCCCTCCTGATGCCATTAATGTCGCCAACAAACTTTAGATAACTAATTAGACAAAAGGCGAGTCGGAGAGTGTCTCGGCCATAGTTTTGTGCTAACCTTAGCGCAGCTAATTACATTTAATGTGTCGACTAAGCAACTCCAAAGTGTGGATAGATGGCCAACGCTTATTAAACAACTAACACAACAGGCTATAGTCTTGGTATACAAATACCCTGTAGACATTTAGAGAATAATTTCTAGGAAGAAAATACCATGAACTGAACTTGAGTTAAGCTTTCTTTAAAGCTAGACTTTAGGGAAGGCAAATTAAAGTTTTCATTTACGAAATTCTAAGCAGAAATTAAATCAGTGAGATAATTACTGACATTATTTTTATCGATGAGGTATCTGGGGAAAGCACCATTTGTATTTGGAATGTTGAATATTCAAATTTATTTTAAATCTTACTTTTTCTTTCGTTTTCTATAATTTTTACTGATGAATTTTCAACTGCATCGATCTCTGCTTGCATTAAATAAATTTTAAAATCAATACGCCCTGCTCCGTGGCATGTTACAGGGTATAGGCACTAGCTGGCGAGGCACGTAGCTCCTACAGCTGTGACTGTAACTGTAGCTCCTTAAGTGTTATGCAGGAGCAGCCGCCTGGCAACGTGTGCTCAACTTAATTATAACTAATTTGTGGCATATGTATGTAGGGGACAGACTATGGACAAGGCAAGTCAAAAAAATAAGAGAGAGAGACAACGATACAGATCGAGTGAAAGAAAGAGTGAGAAAGCAAAGACAGGTAGTATAGAAAAAGTGCCGAACAAGTCACAAGCTTTGCGGCTCAAGTGGTCATTAAAGCATTAAAGCCGAGTTACAAACGTCCTCTAATGATATAGCAATTAGCCAAGTCTGTGTATGTGTACAAATGAGTGTGCGGAGGTGTGTGCGTGGGGGTGTGTTATGGCATATGCTGAAATTAAGCGTTCCAAAAACTATGCAAACGCTAATCGCATTTGCGCAAAATGCGCGCGCATCGCAATTGCAGTTGCATATTTATTAGCGTTGATTTCAGCAGCGAGTCCTTTGAACTTTGTTGGCAACCCTGGCAACCCAAAAGCAACTAACGTGGCCAACCAACTAACCAGCAAAATGATTGAAATTAAAACCACAGGCGTACATAAAAAAGCGCTTACGCTTAAAAGCTGTTGTTGCCACTCTGACAACTCTTCCAACTCTCTGCCCAGTGTTGGCCAATGAATTCACGTAACCGCATAAAATCAAACGAAATAAGCCAACGCCGGCAAAAGTGGCAACAAAATGCACTTTATACGAGTACGAGTACGAGTACGAGCTCAACATAGCCCCAGTCAACTTTACGTGAGCCCCAAAGCGATTCCAACTCTCAACTCCCAACTCTCTTACACCCACTGCCAAAGAGGTGTAATAATGGCCAACGGCTGTCCCGACACGCACGTGCCTGCCAATGGACCAAATGTTCATGGTACAGAAAGACAGGGAGGACAGAAAGACGTCACGAACACGAACGCACAATGAAAATGCAGCATCTGAAAAAAAGAGTGGCAAAGTGGGAACATGGAAAATGCAACTAACCAACCAAAAGCAACATTTCTTTTTGTTGCCCATAAATGTTGCCAACTAACAACAAAAAAAAAAATAAAAAAAACAGCACCAAAATCCCTCACACTGCCTGCAAATAGTAGTGCAACCAAATACTCGAACAAATACTCGTTGTACGAAAATCAAGTGGAAATTTGTTGAGGTTGAATCGAAACGTTGAACGTTCCACAAAATGCTGCCGGCAAACCGAAAGAAACTCACGACTAACGTAAAGTGGCAAACGGGGGAGGGAAATAGAGGTGAATACAGGTGTGTTTCATTTTCATTTTCAAGTGCTGGCATATGCGTTTTCATTGCAATTTTCAAATTGCAATAAAAGCGTTACAATTGAGCTACAAATTTCGAATATCACGTTAATTATAGAATGTGTAAAGGTACATATGAGTTGTATGAAGAGAGTATTACAAAGAGTTTTTGATGATGTTTAAAGCTGTAAGCTAAAGATAAATTTAATAAAATGAAGTACCTAATTTGTCCAATTTGTGTATAATTTATTTAAGGATGAATGATTTAATTAAATTTCTATTTAATTTAGTTTAACTTAATTTTCATATTATTTTAGTTACGAATTTAATTAGTTTTTGATATAATTGAATTAATAATTTCACATTCGTATTTTATAATTGTTTTTTATTTCAAATAAACTTAATTTTGCTCTCTGTCGATTGTTATTAGTCAAAGTTAAGCATATAAATAAATATCTTAAACTTTAAGCTGAGAAAACTATCGACGTAATTAAAAAAGCATATATTTACTCAAGTGACAGTACTTTAAGCTGGAAAAGTTACAATCGAGTCGAGTCTACCGTCAACTGTTTAAATCACAAGCCAAGCATAAGCGATGAGGCGTATACGTAATTTTCATCATATTGCATACGAAATCGATAACATATGTTGCAAAACTCTTCAACAATGTAAATGTGGCTGATTTTAATGCGATTTCTGCTCATGTACTTAACTATTTTGTTCTACTCAATTGCCGGCCAATTGACTCTGGGCCAGACAACCAACCAGACCATACTAAATAGAACATTGAGGTTGGGGCTTATCATGCGGCAAACTTACAGGCAACTCTGGGAAATCCTCACATGCTTCACCAAAAGTGCTCGTAGTTACTGCTCAATGGCTGCCAGATTGCCTAGCTCAACGGAGACAGACAGACAGACAGACGGACTGATGGACAGAGAGACGGAGAAGACAATAACCCAAATGCAACTGCCAATATTACTTACTTACGTCAGCCAACTTTTCCCACACACACAGAGAAATACATACATATATGTACATATATCGAATAGGGATCGACTTGAATAGAATAGAATCGAATACGGTGTAGAGCTAACGACATAAACGACATACGTGCTGTGTGGCAGATTGGCAAAATGGCACAAATGGCACAAAAGGAGGTAAAACTTTAGCCCAGTGAGAAGCAGAAGCAGAAGAAGAGACGGAAAACCGTCAAAAAGTAAATATGCAACAAACAATGGCATTATGCAATTGCAACTTAAAGTGCTCAACGTCATTGTCGTTGTCGTTCCCCCTGCAACAATGGACCCCAAAATCCGATTAACGCAGCTGCTGCTGCTGCTGCTTCTGCAGATCATTCTCCCCTCACAATATGATGAGAAGAAATGGGTAGAGAAGAGTTGCCGTTGCTCTTCACTAAATACAATGAATCGCTTCAACACACAACACACACTCACACACACACAACACAACACACACACACACAAACACACACGGCACATGGCCAATAAACAAAAGGACAAATGCGACGCATCGCGCCGCCCCAGAGCCAATCAATCGCTATGGCACCCCAGAGAGATTCAGCTTCAGCTTCAGTTTCAGGGCAACCGTGTGGTGTGCTGCGATGTGTGGCGCAGTGTGTGTGTTCATCTGTTTGTGTGTGTGTGGTTTGCAGCAGAGGCGATTGAACGCAACCTGACACGCGACCAGTTCAATGCACGTTTCCCTCGCATAGGTCAAACCCCAAGCAAAGTAATAGATTTTTGTCATACTCGATACTCGTTGAATCGACTATAGAATGTACTATCAAAAATTGTTTTATAAATAACAGAAATTTGGTAGAGAATAAAACTGTTAAATGGACTATACAATGAACTATCAAAAATTGTTCTACAAATAACAGATACTCTGAAGAGAATGAATCTTTTAAATGGACTATCCAAAATTGTTTTTTCAATAACACATATTCATATTTAATTTGAAAAAGATTTCTTGCATGGGAACTAAACAATTTTAGTATCTGAATTAGAGTAAGCTTATACAAATATATATCTTTTTGCATGTTAGTAAATGCTCAAGAAAAATAAACTAATGTCTCAACATTTAGAATTATAATGGAAACCAAGTGATTGACAAGTCTGTACATACAATACATAATAGTTAGATTAAAGAAGAGCAAGTTTCTGCATTGCTTCAGGCTTAATAGATCAAAGTGTTTGTTTGCTTGTTGCCCTCGCCGCATATGCAATAAATACACACACACACATATACAAGGACATACGGCCACGCCCACTGGAATGCAGTTAGAGTAGAGTTTGGCGAGTGGCGGATGGATCCATTGGCTTAATTCAATTACATAAACCAAGCAGCGAGCGTTTGAAAACTTTAATTTGTATGCAAAGTCAATGCAAACGGGAACGAGCAGCGGAAGAGGAGGATGAGGAATCGATGGAAGGATGGCAGCTTGTTGTAGCGTTGTTGTCATTGCTGTCAGGTCCTTGGGCACTGGCTGGGGCGCCTAATCCTTTGAAATTGCCCCACGAACAACAGCAGCAACACAAACTGAAATGCCAATAGCAATACCAATACCAATACCAATATATGAATACAGTGGCTTAAGCGCAGCTTATATTACGCATACGCCGCGTGTGGCGCGCTTGAGCTCGTAAATTCGCAGACAAAGAACATAAAATGTAATGCGTAAATGCGCGTGAATATTGCATAAACGAATTACAAATGTTAACGGCTTGCCATTTGACTGCTACTCAAATTAGTTAAAAAGCCAGATACAAATTCGCGAACACATGCAGATACAGATACAAAATACATACATATATATAAATAATATTCACAGCAGCTGGAGTTCCAGTTGCCAGTTGCCATTTGGCCAAAAAAAAATTTATTTCTCTCATTTCCGTCGAGTACAGAAAATATTTTTGCGATTTCCGCACCCCTTGGCACCGCCCCTGTCACGCCCCTCTCTCCAATGCTGTAAACGCAGCTGGTAAAGCGTCACAGCATGAAACATAAATACAATAGAAATAAACGCGTGTCGCGCATATTGCACATTGTACACTTTGTTGTATTTATTTACAACAACAGTAACAACAACAACAACAACAAGAGGAACAATTCGGGAACAGAACAGCAAAGGGGTTGACAATTTGTCAGCCTCCCATTTAGCCAGTTAGACCAGAAGCCCTGCAGACCATGAAAATGTTCTGTGAAAATTTGTTATGCGCTGCATTAAATTCATGTGCAACACCAACATCAACGCAGAACACGCAACTCGCAACAGCGCATACCAAAATGAATGCGCATATATATAACAATAAAATAGAGCTCTAAGGTAGTGGATTATGTCAGCAGTAGAACGAAATGTAGATACCCTAGAAAATAAGAAATGATAAATATGAATTACCTTAATTTTAGTTTTATTTAAAACATGTCGAGAACAATTTACCAATTTCAATAAATAGTCGATAAAATTCGTATAAATTTAAATTTTAATTGATAAGTAATCATTATTAGCTCTATTATAAAAATTACATAATATTGATTATATGATGAATTTTATTTTATTTTGATCTTTCTATTTAAAAGTTCAAACTATTTTTAATCGTGTTTATCGTACAGTTATCACGTCATAACTTAGATAACTTTTCATTCTTAAATTGTAGTTATTTCCTTTAAGTTTAAACTTCCTTTAAGCCAACTAAGTGGTTGTCTTAGCCAAGTGACTCTCTTATGGCTTAGTTCAACGAGCAGTGCAAAAGGCAAAAGCGTTGAAGCAATGAAATGAATTTGCACGCGCTCATAAATATTTTACATATGCATATTGGCCAACACCCATACACATACCCCACACACACACAAGGAAATGCTTTCCCACACATACATACTCCACCCAGAACGGAGTCCAATTGTAAGCTGCCTACAAATGTGAAGATGTTAGCTGCTGGCACGTGAAATGAATGCATATATAATACTCACATACACACAGCCAAACCCACACACACGCACATACACATACAAAAGCGCGCTGCAAATTATTGTGACATAAAGTGCTTTGACAGCGACACCCAGCGCCAAGCAACAACGAGCCTCTCTGCAACTGAGACTCAGCCTGACATTTAAGCTGACGTTGTTGTTGTAGCTGTTGTAGTTGGTGTTGTTGCTGCTGCTGCTGCTGACATTCATGCGCAACATAATTCATAGCATACTTTGAGGGTGGCTGCCATTGGAAATTCAAATGCTGAGCTCTTTAGTCGTATGATTAGTCCCGCACTCGTATGCATATGACATATTTAAGTGGGTTATGTAACGCGCACAGTGTGAACGCATTTTTGCTCATTAAAGCGGGCAGACAGTAGAGAAGAGAGACAGTAGACAACAGACAACAGATGGCAGAGGGAGCAACAGACGAGTCGCAAAAATGGCTCGTAAGTTGCCAGTTAATGCAACTTATGCATATGATTACATCATATATACTGACGACTTTATACGGGAATATATATTTATGCAGCGTATATTTTTTTACATATATAAGGTCCTTTATTTAAGCGCCTTAGCTTCAGGACATACATTGTCGGCATTAAAAATAAATTGCGTCTCAATAAAATACGGCGTAAAGTTGCGAATATTTCATCATATTTTCTTCTGTCATTTATATCAAGTAAATATCGTATAATTAGCAAAATTATCGACTGATAGATACCCTATGCTATCATAGTTTCAAAATTTAAATAAATAAAATACAAACAATATTCAATAGATATATTAAGGCATAATTTTAATTTATTTCTTTAATATAATTAAATTACATTTAATATTATTTTAGAAGATAAAAACATATTTTATAATTGCTGAAATGAATCCTTTCATACTGGCAAACGCTGGGACTTTTAATTCAGAACAAGACTATTGTGAAAAAGCTGCGAAACGTATTTACTTTATTGTAATCGTCTTAACCATTTACTGGGTATTAACACCATCAATGTGAGAAGCCAACTACAAGTGAAATGCTTAATTTAAACAGCACACAACTCAGTTCAGTGCTTTATAACGAAAATTGCACGTAAATATTTAATTAAAAACTGACAGTTTTACTTAATTAGTTGCTGCTGCTGCTTGTTCATGGTAAATTTCCCCCAGCGGGCTACTATTCTTCATTTCACATTGCAATTTATAAGCTTCAACACAATTTCATCTTTCAAATTAGCTGTCAATATGTAAACTCTTGTCTCGTTGTCTTGTCTTGTAGTTTGCATTAATTTATGGTAATTAGAAATGAATTTTTGCCAACTTTAATTTAAGTTTGCAATATTTTTCGGTCTTTGGGGGATATTTGAACATAATAGGTTGATAATTTTAGTAAAATACGCTTGACTGGAGCAAAAATTATAGCCAATATTTATTAATATAATTGCATTTTACTTTAAATTAATTTCCATACAGGATGATAAATTTATGATGTAATTTTTTATTTCTAGATTTCAAATTCTTTTCAGTGCTCTAATCCAATTTCTGACCAATTTGTTAATACGGCCAATTATCGTCTAAGCCCAAAATTACTCCGTAATAAAATAATGCTGAAATCTTTTCCATTTTCCTTAACTTTTACTGCACTTTCTTACTTATTCTGAGCTTGCAGGCTAATAAGCTCAACACATCTGCATATCTCCTAAAGCTCCACTTAAAATCTGCGTCGAAAAGCAGCAGAAATCACAAGGGAAAACTGTCAAGAAAAACACTTTTGCCTTGCTGTTGTTTTCCCGCCTCTAGGGAACGTTTGCTTCTTCTTTTTTTTGTACCATTTTTTTTGTTATTTCTTTCACTTTGCCTTATCCAAAAGTAATTATTTTCCATTAAACGTAATAATGATGTCTAGAGACTGATAACAGCCGGATCTGTCGGCATTTCTGTCGTGGCACTGTGCAAATTAAATTATGCCGTTTGTTTTTCCTCGGCATTTGTAACGGACGCCTCGGGCACGGACGACACTCGGCAGTTGTGTTGTGTTTTCATGCCAGGGGGCTAACTTTGTCACCTCAAATAACTTGTGACAGCAATACCAAAAAAAAAAAAGAAAAAAAGTACTTCAACAACAACAACGACAACAATTGGTGCGCGGCCTCGTCGAGGTTTGTTAAGCGCAGCCATAAAACGGCTCAGTACACTTGATCGACGCCACAAATGACTTTGGCTAGGGTTGCCACACTCACTCATCCAACGCTCACAGGACACAACGCAACACGACTCTGCCGATTTTCCTACCTTCTCCACAATGGTGTCCTGGTCTAGGCCTGGGCCAAGTGTACGCCTCGTTGGTTTCCTATGCGTTTATCAAAAGCATACGTAATATCTGCGAAATTCTCTCTCTCTCCCCCCCATTTCTCATTCTATGCCCTGCACATTATAACAAATTTCTCGCTTGCATAAGCAACACACTCAACAAATATATATAGCTGAGAATGTGTGTCTGTGTTTGTTTTAGTGATGAGCCCGTGAGTGAGAAAATTATAATCATAACATTTTATGACTTCTGATTTTATTTACAGAACTGTTTATGAGTTTACCTTTGTGATGCTATAAAGATATTCCATTTACATGTAGACTTTTAATAATAATATTAAAAATAAAATTATAAATAAAATTATTATTAATCTGAGCTTTTCTTTACTTCCATTTTACCTATATTTCTTATTTATAAAGAATTGTCAAAAGAGAAACAATTTTAAATGCGATATATTTTTTTAAACATCAAAATGAATTCAGCAAATCTTAAACATTTAAAAAAAAAATCTGTACTTTTATAAATTAAAATGCAAACTTATTCCGATCTTTTCTAATTTCAACTTTCTCTATTAAATTGCGAATAACATAAAATAATGTAATCTATAAAAGTTACTTGTTTTAAAAAAGTTCAGCAATACATTTTGTTTTTGCACAATTAATATAATTTTTTTTAAATGAGAAATGAAATCCAACTAAATTCAAACTATTTTCTGAGCTCACGAGCTCATCTCTCCTTTATCCACATGTAAAACATAAAACGCTGGCTAGGCTACCAGCCGCTATATCACTGCATAACAAATGGCCGACCCAACACTCACACTCTGTCACACACACACACACACACACATACACACACACCATGCAAGAGAAAAGCGTCATGGCGGCAGTCCATAAAAATGGAACGGAACTGCAAGTAAATTAACAGGCAGGGAATATGAAGGAGGCACAAAGCTGGCATAGAATGGGAAGGGGAGTGAGGATAGAAGAGGAAAGAGGGAGGATAAAAGTTGGCAGAGGGGTAAGAGATGTATCTGTTTGTGCTGTATGCGCCTTGTTTTACATAATCAACCCCTCTCACACACATATGTGCAAGTGCATATGCATATATGTATGTGTATGTGTAGGTTTGTGAGTATGTGTGTGTGTATATGATGTTGGCTACTTAAGTTACACAATGACATTTTTCAATGTGTCAGAATTTTATTGTTGCAACTTGGGGCATTGTTGTTGACAACTGACATCTTTCTTTCTGCAGCTGACAGAAGCGTCATGGTTGCAGCTGCTGTTGCTGCTGCTGCTGCTTCTACTTCCACTGTCTCACTCTCTCTCTTTCTATGTGTGTCTCTCTCTCCTCCTCAACTATCTCCTATATTTTCTTCTTCTGCTATGTCCGGACTTCGAAGCGTAGCTGTTGATGCTGTTTTTGCTTGTTTTGTCTTGAAATGTTGACAACTGTTTTGCCACTTTTGCCATAATTGAAAAAAGTATTCAAATATTGTGTGCTATCTGCAAGTTACATACATATATTCAGAAAAGTATTTTATATATTTATACAGATTTTTATATACCAGTTCAAGTATGGCTCAGATAAGTTGAGAGTATTAAAACTAATACGAGAGTAAAGTTTTGTAAAGAATGTAGAAGAATGATTCTAAAATATAAATCAGCAAATTTTATTTTGGTCTTAAAATTAAAAATTTCTAAAAAAGATTTTGACTAACTATTTTCGAATTAAACTCTTAAAATAAAATTTTCTAACTCTATAATGTAACTTTCTCTGTCATATAAGCTTCAAAGTTATCTATGCATAATGTTAAAGACTGTGTGAAGGTATTATATTTCCAATTCACTGATAATATTTTCAATTGCATTACATTTATTCGCTGAGCACAATAGAAATAATCTACACGACGCACAACTTGCAGCTGCTTTTTATTTTTTTATCCTCCTTCCAACTAAAAAAAAAAAAGAAGGTAGAAAATATCAAAGAAAACTAGAATTTTTGGCAAAAAGTAGCTGCAATTGCATTGCATAGATAAGAATGCTGAGTGAAGTTCCAGAGCTATAAGCAGTGCATTACTATTCGCGCATTCATAAATAGTATAACACCCCCAAACCCCCGCTTTTGCTTATTGTTGCATTGCGTTGAAACTGCGAGCCAACTAAAGCAATTTACAGTTCCTAAAACAGGCAGACTGAGGCATGCAACTGACCTGCCAAGGCGAAGGAGAAGGAGAAGCAGCCAAACCAAACAAATGGAAAAAATTCAAATTATCTGCAAGAAGGCAAAATAAAGGAAATAGACAGAGAGGGAGAGGGAAGAGAGGGAAAAACACTGACAACAACAAGAACGCGAAGTGTGTGCCAAAGTTGAGTTCTTTGCACACATTCTGGCACTTGAACATTTTTCTTATTGTACTCCGGCCAAAGGAGTCTCAGTCTGGTTTTGTGCCAGTCACTGAGGAGAAGAGTATAAAAGTGGAGGGGGCTAAAGCAGAGACTGTTGGAATTTTGGTGGAAGAACCAAATTGCGCGCACTGTTCTCTAACGTGTTTGGCTTAAGTTGGCTTGGTTTCTGGTCTCGGTTGGGTTTTGGGCTTTGGGTTTTGGACTGTTTGTCTTCTGAAAAAGGGAAGGGATAGGGCGTTTTATTTGCATGCCAAAAGGCAACACACACACACATACATACACACAAACACATACACACATACATATATATGCATATACATATACCAGCTAAGTGAAAAAGTGATTCTGCGTTATGCTTTTCTTTCTTATGCTTCTTGCTCATTTTGCCCGTACTTGTTCACTTTTTTTTTGTGTTTTTGTATTTTTTTTTTGTTAGTTCGAAGTCAGGCAAGTTACTTTTTTCGGGGGGTGTAGAGCTGCTTAATGCATGAAAGCAAATGAAAAATGAACTTAATACACTTGCAAACTACACGGCACACGGTTCGGGTAATTGCACGCTGATTTACAAAATGGCCAACACACAACAACAATATTATACACACTTCCACACACAACAATACTCTCACACATTCAGACACTTCAGGCTATTAGCGTGCTTAAAGCACAAAGTTTTCGCTTTAAGCCTACGTAAAAGAGCCGTAAAATGTTTAGCTGTTTTTTGGTCTTCTTTGCGGCTTTACGGTCAACTTTTAGCCAAAAAACCCGAGTCGCCCCCACTCCCCTTTTCTTGGTCCCCTTCTATTAGTTTGGAAAAAGTTGACAGCTGGCATTTGCAACAGTTTAACAGTTAAACAAAATGTCAAGAGCACAAACATATTGAAATGTAAGCAATGTGCCAGTTGTTTCCGCTTCCTTCTCTACCTCTCTCTCTCTCTTGCACTCTCTCTAGCCTTCTCTCTCTGTCTTTTTCTGGTTTTTTGGGTTCTGGTCAGACTTATGGCCCTGCTGGCCCTTTCTGGTTAACCCCATGAAGCTCTGTGGCTTTTGCCAGTGTGCAACACACAATCTGACAATTTATTCATTGTGCTCCACATTTCAGCTTAATCCATTAATGGTTTCAACTACAAAGCGTTGACTAATGGCCTTGACGTTTCTATTTTTTACTACTGCTGCTCGCTCTTTTTTTGGCCAAATCGAAATTTACAAACTCGAAGAAATAGACTTTGAGCTGTTGGAAGTAATCTTTAGATTGCTTTTCATTTCGATTTGTCATGCAATCATTTGATTACAATTCACTTGATTTATTTTTTATAAACATTTTAAAAATGATTTAGATCGCTGCTCAATGCAAATCATATATTAAGCTTATTTGCTTTTAGCCATAGTAACTGGTCTAGAAAATAATCAACTAATATTAATTCTTTTCGTATAAAGTATTGATATAAAAAGCTTTCTCTTTTTTATTATCAAAGGCAAAAAATATATTAAATTATGCACTTTTATATTTCTTTGAGCCGTCTAAAAAAAAAACTAGTATTTGAGATAGTTGAATCACTTTGCATTCTCCATAAAATTAAATAAATTTGAAATAAAAAAAACGTATCAATAATTAACAATATATGCTTAAATTTCCTATGCAGTTTCTTTTGCCAAGTCCCCAAGGAAATGTTTTTATGAAATGAAAAATAATGAATTATTTATTTTTTTAGTGCCAAATATTCATATAAAAAGATTTTCCTTTTTGAATTGTCAAAGACATTAACTATAATATATTTAACACTTTTAAATATATTTTATAAATGCTTTTTTGCTGTTAAAGTATAAACTGCGTATAATAAAATAAATAAAATGTTTCATATGCAATTTTGCTTATTAAGTACCCTTGGGATATTTTTTAATGCAATAGCATTCCTTCTTCATATGAAATTCTCTCTTGGCAATAAGAAAAAACTATTGCTTACATTTAGGAGCCATAAGAGTTGATATTGCATTGCACTTGACTGCAATTTGCAGTTTGTGTGGAATTTGAAATTATCGCTTAGCTCGGGCTGACAGCTAATGCACTTAAAACTTCACAAATGTCTTGTCAATGTTTAAATGTTTCGACTGTGGCCACGCCCACCGCCCAAGCGCCCAAATGCCCACACCCCCAAACGCCCCCAAAACGACAGCGTCAACGACTTGAGTGCAAAATTCAATTAACTTGCTTAAGCACACACACACACACATGAGCATACACCCACACACTCACACTTACACTTGTGTTGCATGCATATGCAATGTGATGCAAGTGTGTGTTTGTGTGGGTGTGTGTGAGCTATCAATTTCATGTCCAATCAAGCAGGCAGCCAGGCAGCAGCAGCAGCAGCATCAGCTGCGAATGAAACTGCAGCCTGCAGAAGTCGTAAAAGCCATGTGGATTGCCCAAAACCCCAGCCACTTAAGCAGATGTCAACTTCATTTTGCATATGCCATATGCCGCATGCCACATGCCACCTGCCACATGCCACACACATCACACACCACACACCTGCAGCAATGCCACTTAAAGGTGCACAATCCCTCAAAAAGTCTTCAATTCTCTGCCTCCCTCTCTCCCTCTCTGTGTCTATCTGTCTATCGCGAGCCAATCAATCGAAGCAGCTGCGGTTTAACTTTGTGGCGATAACTGCAACTGCGGCTAATTGTTTTTGCCACACGTTGTTTAATTATTATGTAAGTCCAAAAACATGCTGACTACGAATACAAATACATACTCAAATTCCAATTAAAGCGCTTTGCATAATAAATTAGACACCAATATCGCAGTCGTTGTGGCTGTGGTTGCATCTGTTCGGTGGTTCGGTGGTTGCCTCATGTTGTTGTCATTGCCAAATGGCCTGTCAAATAAGAAAGCAGTTTGTCCAAATGTTACCGTTACCGACAAGCAACACAACAAAGTTTGACATTTTATGATGGAACAACCACAACTACAGTCACCCACCGAAACAGCAGCAACACCACCCAACCACCCAACCACTCAACCACCTCACAGCCCTTTGGTTGCCTGTCAATTACATCAAAATTGTGAATTGTTCTCGTTATGCATTTGACATTTTCGACTCAATATAAAACGAAAATAGCACAAATAGGGGTAAGAACGAGAAAGAGAGAGACAGGCAATCAACTATAGCCAACAATAGTCGTATATACCTTTTTTGCGTGCCATAAATAAATAATCAATGAATTTTATACCTTTTGCCCATATCCATTCGTACTCGTTGTCGTACAAATCGACGTATACGTAATATGCTGTACAATTTATTTGCCCTGCAGATGAAAGAGTAATTTGATTTTGTTGTGATAAATATGAGACATTGGCAGCTGGACAGCTGAATATATCTGTACATATACATACATATATAAGTGACAGATATCAGATATTGCCCAAGAAGAAGAGGAGATGGGGGTCATGAAAGTGACAGCAATTGACACACTTTTCTGAGAAATGACATGTAAAGATGGTCAAGTGTAGCAGAAATTGCCCTGAATTATGTTATAGCCAAGGATTATGTACACTATTCTCAATTCTTTTTTCATATTAGCTATCATTTAAACTTTCTTCAGGTTAAGATAATTACAAATTTAAGTACACATTCCGTGTAAATATTATCACAAGTTGTTATACATTTTGTGACTTACAGTAATTGGTTTCTAAACGGCATTTGTAAGTGTCCCAAATTTGTTTTAAATTCACCTGCTCCGTGCTTTTTTATTTCACAGCCGTCAACTTAAATTCACTGAGAGAACATTGAGTTCATCTAAAATTCCATGTGTTTGGTTTGCCTTCTCACCTCCAGAATTTATGTCAATTGCGCATTGATTTATTTTGCTTTATATTATGTATTTATTTATTTATTGCTTTTGCTCATTGCCCAATGTCGTGACTGGAAAGAAAATTAGTTTTGATTTTTCGATAGGCTAGCGTGACCACACGGCATTGCAGCTCGAGAAAGCACACATAGAACTTCAATAAATAAGAGTGCAAAGGGGGCAGAAAGAGAAGTGGATAGATAGCAACAAAAACAACAACAACAACAGCAAAACTAAAGTCAAAATGCACGGCAAGAAGAATATTCCCCGTGCGCATAAATTGCTAAAACGAAAACAGAAAAAAAATGAACAAAATAAAATAAATAAAATAGCAAACGGCGAAGGGTAAAAATAAAGATATAGGAGGAGTTTAGGGAGAAAGCAGCTAACAAAATGAAGGCAATGCAGAAACTCGTGTTAACTACACATTTGGGTATTTGTGTATTAACACTTTGGCAGTTGGAGGAGCAGCTGAACCGAAGCAGGGCCCAAAGAATATCATGGCCAGGGACTCAACTCAACTCAACTTAGCTGTTGTTGTTGCTCCGCTCTGCGTCCAGGCTAAAGTTTAATTGGCTGGTTTAATTGTCAGCAAATGAAAAACTAGAGTACACAAAAAATAGAAAATAAAACAAAGAAATTTAATCAAGCAAGGAACAATTGCAGCACACACACACACTCAGATTCATATAAATAAAAAACTGCAAACGTTTATTGGATTTAACGAGCTCTCAGTGTAGTTGTAGTATGTGGGCAAATGTGCAGAGGGAGAGGGAGGAAAAACATGAAAGCACTTTTAACGATGGCAGCTTAATTTAAATGTCACCTGCACTAAACAAATACCAGGGCAAAGGATCGCATACACAGAGTGTGAGAGAGAGAGAGAGAGAGAGAGAGAGAAGAGACAATCAGACAGACAGACAGACAGCAGGGCGATGATATTGTTAGTGACACTCTTTCAGCATTAAGTGTGTACATGACAAATATACATATATAAACCCACATACACACACACACACAGAGACAGACAGACAGACAGCTAGATTGGCTGCACTTCAAAAGCCACTCAACATTTCCAGCCAGGCTCAAACAGTAGCTGGCCATGTGCTTTCTGCTGGCTGCCAGCTGCTTAAATATTTTGATTAAATTAAAATAAACAGAATTGAACGTAACGACATTTGACATTTGTTGCAGTACTAGATCCCTATCAATATGGCCAATAGAAATCATTATAATGCCAATAAAAATAAATTATTACAAAGTCCAAACGCAGCATTTCTAGCGAAAGAGATTTCGCTCCCTCACTCTCTCTCCCTCTCTTCACATTTTCTAAATGTATATTGAGTATTTTGTGTGGCTAATGGGCCGCGTCTTGTGGCTCATATCATTATGCATCATTAAGTTGATGGGCCAAGAGGACAAACTGGCAGAAGGGGGACAAACACACACTTCGGTTTTATGGCCAAGTCCAGAAGAATCCGGGCCATATGTCCCATGTCCCATGTCCCATGTCCCTTTTTCTATTTACTTCGAGCGCCTTCTGTGCGCGCTATTAAACGCATATTACTCATCGAACAGTATCGAGTATTTTTGTCGCAAATGACATAAAGGACATTGTTTTATGTGTAACTTACAGTTAAGCTAATAATTTGATAGTGTGTGTGCGATGATAAGAAGTATGACGTAATACTCGCATTTTGATAACCAACTAAATTATTGGTAATTAAATATAGCATTGCGTAAACTAATTGATTTTGGTTGTTAGAGTTTTTTCGTTACGTGACGTAAGCAATTGTGTGACATAAACACAATATGCTAATTGTTATTGTCTTTACAAGTGCTTGAGAATTATGATGATACATATGTATATTTTGTTGAAAAACACCACTGTCCAATTAAATAATAACAAAACGAATTACGTGACGTAAGCAATTGCGTGACGCAAACATAAAATCAATTAGTAGTTATAGTTTTTACAAGTGTTTGACAATTATAATTATTATAAATTTAGTTTTGTCAAATTAAATAAATAGTTCTACAAATTCGATATTAAAATGTTCTGCACGTGACGTAAGCAATTGCGTGACGAAAACATAATATTATTTATTACATCTTATCACCACAATTTCTTGAAAATTATAATTAAACATTAAGTTTGTTCAAAGTATAACAAACAGATTTCAATAAAAAAAAACGCTTAATGAAAATGGTTACGTGGCTCACAACGTAAGCAAGAAACTCACCTACAACACGTAAATCACTGGAGCACAACGTAAAGCGGAAAGTAAGACAAATTACTTGTAAAAGTGCAACTATATTTGACACAGCTCCCAAGCGGTTGACAACTTAACGTAAGTGCTTACGTCACTGTGTGCACAACTGTACTTTTTTCGCTGCTGATATTCCCGTTATTTAGTAAGTGTTTTGCTGCTGTTTCCCTTTTTTCCCTTTTTAGCTATAACTTTCCATCTTTGCGTCAAGTTTTTTTGGCACATTTGCTTGACAAATTGTTTTGTTTGCGCCGCTCGACATCAGCAATCGATACACATTTATATATATATATATATATATATATAGATGACAGTATACTATAGAAGTCAGTGTATATATTTGACGATAGATATGAGCCATGGGTGTGGGCAATATAAACAGCAACAGTAACCGTCACAGGACACACCCAAAAAAAGAAAAAAAAAATAAACTAACTAAGCAAAGTAGTTGTCACAGCAACCGAAGCATTTTGTGAGCTTTACGCTGACGGCTAAATAAATATAAATAAGAAACTCTATAGAAAGTACGAATGTTGGGTTTTACATAAGTATATACATATATATACCATATAACGCTTGTATAGATTGACTACAATTTCAATTTCTTTATTTTCTTGTCTCTTTTGCAGGTAAGTCCCTGCTAAGACGCTCGCTCGTTTGGTTATAAAATCAAAGTACGTACTTTTTTTTTGACACCAGCTCACACACACACACACACACACAGTGTCAACAATGACGCCATTAGACGTCTGAGGTAGAGAAGGAGAGAGAGAGCGAAAGAGATGAAATCAATAAAGTCGAACGTATCCTGCTGATAGCTGTTTAATGTTTACAATATGTCTTTATTTCTTTTTTGCTCTGCTTCTCATCTCAATACCCAATTTCATATACTACATTTGCCTTTGACTTTACCTTGAGGCCAACGCCTGAGCAGTCGTTGCCATTGGCAATTCAGTCCGTCAGTCCGTCTGCCCGTTCAGTCCGTTAAGTTTGTCCTGTTGGTCCTGTGGTCCTTGCCAGCTATGCAAAACGATTTGATAATACCAAGCGTTATGGTCCTGCCCAGCAGCTGCAGTTGTTATGATAGCAATATTCAAATGGTAGATGGCCTCAGGATTGGCGAGGAGCAGAGGGAACCACAGGACTCTCTCTCTCTTTCTATAATGCCAAACAATTTAGTGCAGTTGCTGCTGGTGTCGCCTGACAAAGGTAACCTCCATTATCCGATTTGCATTTAGGTTTAGGTTGAATGCGCTCAAATGTGCAATTCAATTTAAGCAAACAAACAGAGTCGAAAAGGGGAGCAACCTGCAGAGGGGCAAAGAGGGGGATGCAACAGTAGCTACTGCTGAGTTTCGGCATGCAGTTAACCAGAAAAGCAGCGCAAAAAGCAGCTTAGCTCCTGGGGGCCAACTGCACAGCAACAACAACAACAACAACAACAACAACTAAAAAAGGGTCGACATTGCGCATAAAAAATTCAAAGTCAGTGAAACGCAAGTTAAGCTTTTTTTTTACACTGGCTACCAAATGCTGGGGCAGAGAGGGAATCAACACAAAATCAGGATAAACACACATGTACAACAGCACACACACATTCATACTCATACACAGTCACAAAGTGAGAGGCGGAAAAGCGAAACAGGATGTTAGCACATAAGCAAAGTAGATTAAACACCGCAAAACAGGCGCTCAATGAGTCACATGCAAAATGCCAGCACACAAAGTTGAGTCGAGATTTTCTCTCTCTCTCTCCACATTTTTTTTTGCTACCATTTTCTACCATTTTTCTCTTTTACCCTTCTACTTTTTTTTTGGTATTTTATTTTGAATCCGTCAAAGCCGACAAAGTGCGCTTAAAATTGTCAAAACAAAACCAGTCAACGGTTCATCTGTATACAAAAGTAGAGAGAGGATCAAGGGTGGGGAAATGGAAAAGCGTTTGTGGACCACCGCAATGTGCAAACTCATGCAAAATGATTTCTAAAACAGTTTGCACACAACTTTTGCACAGCACAAAACTAACTTTTTCAGTTGCATACAAATATTTAAATTATTTCTAAATCATAAATAAGCTTCGACTTTATACTAAATCATATTTTAAAACGAGTGCTTTACTCGTTATTTAATTATAAAACAAAAGACATAAACGTCTTACTATACTAAAATTCAGACTGAACAAAGAATTTTCAAAACAATTTTCAAATATTTAAATATCAAAAGATACTCACTGCTTAAGTTGGGATAGTTTAAAGGCTGGAGTTTATAAACAATTATTGAATGCTTTATTATTAGAATGTCTTGCTTAAATCAGTTTCTTTGCATTCATTTCAATCGAAATTTTATCGTTATCAGACTTAATTAAATTTATTTTCTTGACAAATGGTAAAATTATATTGGTGACAATTCTTCTTTCAATCAACTTTAAAATTCTTAAAATTATTTTCTTGGCATTCCTATAAATCAAAATTCGTTAAGTATACAAATTGATATCATTTGTTTAATAATAGATGAAGGTGACAAATCTTTGTGATAACGAATGAAATTGTGTTACAATAAAGCACAATTATTGGGTTCATATAATTTATGGAGGAATTGCAAATATTTGTGTAAAGGCCATAACAATTGTTTGTTGACTTTATAATCCGAATTTAACATTCAGTATGCATGCGTTGCGAATTAAGCAATTGTCTGCCTATTGTAGATACATATAAATATTAAATATGCATTAGCTTGGTTCACTTCACGCTCACACACAAGCACACACACACACACGCAGAAACGCACACTCTATAAAATTTTCACCAGGCGCCCATTAGTATGCTATACTTTTTTATATTTGTAATGCTCTCTAGCAGAAACTGAAACTCAACCTCAGCTTCAGCCACGTGGCGCCGCAATGTGTTAAATTTTTACAGTTGAATTTGTTATGCGTTGCTCTTAGTGGGTGTGTGTGTATGTGTGTGTTGAGTAAATTTGAATTTGATTGAAAAGCATGTGACATAGCGCCCAGCTCGAGGCTGCTCCTTTTTACCTGAACTTGTCGCTTCCTTTTGATGCTGCTTGCCACCCCCTTGTGCCACTTGTGCCCCTTTAGCCCCGCTGCCACCTTATGCGGCATCTTGTTTTCCTTTGCCTTTGCCTTTGCCTCGATGTCGTCTGCAGTTTAGATAACGTTGAACGGTGCGCATCATTTGGCGCCCCGTCTTGACTGCTTACTTTGCCACACGTTGTGGTACGGTTGCGTCTCAGCTTGTCAAATGGTTTTGTATAGATTTCTGGCTCCACCACCAAAACTCCCTTCATCTATCCCTTCCTCTCCCCTCCCCCATTGACTCTCATCGAGTAACACTACCCACTAACAGGGCCCAGGCCTTTGTGAGTTTTTGTGACAGCTTGTTAGACGTGGCATGTATTCTAGTTTGGCACACAGATACGGGTAGGGGAAGGGGAAGGGGAAACAGAAGGGGAAGGGGAAGTAGCAGTGGCAAAGCATTGTGCAGCAAACTGACAACGATGAATGTAAGCGATTTATTTTATGATTTATTGCTTATACTCATTGTATTCGCAGCCATGGATTTACTACTTTGTATATACATATATATCTATTTAAGTACATACAATATGTACAATATATATGTATAGTATATATTTATTTGTCGCATTGTTAACACTTGCAAATCATTTGGATATTGAGACTTCCGGAAATCCATTTCAACAATACATTAAAGTGAATCTGAACTCATTAAGCAGCCCATGAAAATATATTGTAGATTTCCTCAAGTATATAAACTTCCTATAAGAATCAATATACCCTCTGCCAAAAACAGCAACTACAAGACTGTAGCATTTAAAAATTTCAATTCAATCAAGTGTCAAATTAGTAGGGATTTTAAATTCAAGCGTCCCTTTTTTTGTATTTGCCATTCGACTCATAAATAAAACATGCACCTGCCACTCAATTAGGAACCCTGTGGCACACTCGGAACCCGACTGGACGAAGAAGTCGGCGAAGGGGCGTGGCAGTGCCGAAGTGCCAAGAGTTACAAATCAAAATGTATAAAACATGCAATTTGTTTGCCAAAAGTCACGCGTAACTTGCGAACCAAACTTCTCCAGGGACAAAAGCAACCGACTTAGCATAAGAATCGAAAAAGAAGAGATAAAGACAGAGACAGGAACAGAGATGAGATGAGTTGATAAAGAGTGAGACAGAAACTGAAACAGAGTTACTGACAGTTTGAAACGCATCAAACTGTATGCAAATGAAGTGTTAAAGTTAGTGAAAAAGTGCAAAAGTGTTAAATAAAAAAAAATAACTAAACATTTTGTCTTGCTTTGACTCACTCAACCTGGGTGTGATGTTATTTCGATTTGGTATCCATCACAACCTCCTTGAGTGAGCGATAGCAGGATAGAATATCCACTAAGCTAGACCGCTGACCAGCAACAAAAAAATTATATTCTACAACAAAAGTTCAACTTGCAAAGGTAAACAGAATTAGCTTTTAAATTCAGGAAAGTAAAGAAAATTATTCCAAATACTTTTGTTGAAAAAGCTTTGATTAAAATTTAAGCTAAATAAACTAAAAAATTAAGACAACTAATTTTAACATTTTCGGTATACAATATTCATTTTAGAGAGCTGTTCTATTTATAAGAATCAATCAAATGCGTGTTTCATCAATAACTGAACTTAATTCTTACTTTAGTGAATTGTAGTTTTTTCTTTAAAATCAAAATAATAAACTCAATTGATAGTCAAAAAAGTATCGAATTAATGTACTTGAAAATTGCTTCCGCGACAATCCAATTATTTTAGATAATATTTAGAAGTGTTTATTTAATTTTAATAATGGAATCAAAGTCCATCCTATGTTGCTGTTCTAATCCCAAGTCTTCAGTAAAATGTTTTACAACACACACACAGATGCTCTTTCTGCCATTCGAATGGCCAAGTTCATCACGAATTCATCATGCACAACTTTTTGCAAAGGCCTCGGGACAAAAGTCAAGCTGCGTATGCATAATAAAATTTTGAAATGCCAATTTAATAATGCTTAATGGCAAAAATCATTTTTGGTAATAAATTTATAAGCACATCCCAGGCAATATATGATGAGACTCCATCTTCCTTCTCCCCTCTGAATGTGTGTGTGTCTGAGTGTGTGTGTGTCTAAGTGTGTATGTATGTGTGCCCTTGGGGCAAGCACTCAAGTTGAAGCTGTAGCATACTTCTAGGCAGTGGCAAAGAGTCTTGTGGCAAATATTTACCTTTTGGGGGCATGTGAAAATAACATTTGCAATTTTAAACACTTGAGACTTGTCGCCAGCTGCTTGGTAATTTTTCACCACCATCAATATACTTGTGTGTGGCACTGTCTGTCAATTTCGGCTCACACTAATGACAATTTTCATTTCTATGTATACTTATATTTTTTGTTGTTGTTGTTGCTTCCTCTGGTTATTACTCTTGTGGCTACAATGTGATTATTTATTAATTAAATTTGCCATGAGACAGCGGCTAAAGTAAATTCGTTTGTTTTTGTGTTGGTTTTTGTGGCTTTTAGCTTTGGGCTTTGTTCTTTGGGCTTACAGGATACTCACAACACACAGCTCGGTCCTATTATTTGTAGACTTAGACCTGACTTTGCTGCGTATGAGTATTTTTTAAAGCATTTCATTGACTTTATTCATAGCCCTTTCTTTTAGTTTTTTGTGTGTATATATGTAGGTGTGTGTGTGTGTGTGTGAGTTACCTTTGGGTCTACGGTCCTTCTGGCCAAAACCTAAATATTTAATGTGCCCACTTGGAAGCTCAAGCGTAATTATCTCCTGTCATTCCCGGACAGCTAAAGTTATGTATGTGAGACCAGGTGTCCAGGTGCCTAGGCTACCCAGGATACACAGGATACCCAGGTGGGTTAAGGCTGCGATAAATTGTAGTTAAAGCGCTTATAAATTGAACTTAAAGGATCAACATTAATAGTGAGAATATGTCAACTAAATTATTCTAGTTAATGTGCTATTTGGAAAGCAAAGCAATGATAAATGTCATCAAATTAGATGAAATTTAATTTGATATGCTGACGAATACTAATGATAGTAATAATTAAATTAAATGAAATAAATATATCTTTCAAAAAAAGTACTGTTTTACAATTTAAGTACATTTATTATTACTGGGTATTAAATTTATCATTAAACTTCTATTATTATTTGGTGATTTCTCTAGTGATAAATTTTAGTTAAATTGCATATTTAATTTGCGAAACATTTCAATCTTATAAGAGCAATAATAATGCTATATAAATCTGTTACACACTCAACGTTCTCGTTGATGACCCTTTTTTCTTGGTATTGGGAAATCAAAAGCCGTTGGCTGCCACTCTTCAGTTGCCAAAATGTCAACATTACGCCAATCTCTGACAGCCTATCTCAGTCATGTCACAAAGTATCTTCCATACACACATATTTTTGATTAAAATTGCAGGTAGTTTGAGTTCTGTGAGGTGTAAGCGATGTGTGTGTGTGTGTGTGTGTGTAACAACTGCTGTTGGCTGTCTGGCAGCAACGATTTGTTCGCCCTTCGTTGCCAATTGATTGAATTGAGCACATCGAGCCATGAAATGTTTGCCCGACGGCTAACAACTAAATCACCGTTGGCAGCTTTTGCATGTTTTTGCCGTCTAAGGAAAAAACCGTCAGCCAAGTCATTGCCTTCCCCAAAAAAAAATAAGACTTTTACGAAGCGAAGTTTAATGATGCCAACTGTATACGACTTTAAAATACTGCTTATTAATTCTGTTAAAAATGGCAAGTGCCTAATTTGTTCAGACTTGAAAGGGGTAACTATTAACTTGTCGAATTTGATCAAAGTTATTTAAAGAGATAAAGCTGCAGTTTTATTTAAATAAATATTTGAGTGATAGATATTGATAGAATGACGTATTAAATTAATTATTTTTTTACGTCAGCTTAGGAAAGTCGGAAAAAATTAAATCAATTGAAAATCAAAAGTAGAAATCAAATTAAAATAATTATTAATAAGAATAACTGATAAAAAAAATATTAATTTTTATTGAATTTATTTCAAAATGAATTTTAAAGTAATATTAGGCAATAATAGGTCATATATAATATAAAAAGTAAAAATAATAAGATATATAATAATATTTCTGAATTGTAGAAGTCTTAGCCTTAACTACCACATTGCGTTACAAAATGTGCTGGGTATTGGAAGATGGCGTAATAGAAAATGGCTCTGGCCGCGCTGCTGCAAGCGAAGACAACGGTAGTATTGGCGGCATCAGTGGCATCGGTGGCATCGGTGGCATCAATAGAGTTGGTGGCGCATTTTGCAATTTTTTTTCCACCGAATTGCATAGATTTTTCTTTGGCCGGAGCCAGAGACAATTTCGTGCACATTTTCGCTGCGATTTTTTCCTATAAACTTCCGTCGAGAAAGTTTCTCTGGGGCTTTTCTTTTTATTTTTCATTTTATTCTCATGCTTTTGGTTTCTGGTTTTGTTGTTAGACAGCTATCGAAAAAGTTTCGCCTATGTTTGCCCATGAGCGTAGCGAACTAACAAAATGAGTTTATTTTTTGCTTAATTTCGCACAAATTAAAAACGTCGATTCCGGCTCAGTAACGGCTCCAAAAATATTTCAAAAAGTACAAAAAAAAGAAGAAAAAGAAAAAAGAATGGGTATAAAAGAAAGCTTGTGTAAGAAAAAGTTAAGGATGCGTGCGTTTGCCTGGCAACAGCAATTTTTCGTCGTCGCCCTATCGAAAAACTTTTTAACAGCACTGTATGGCAGCTATAAATACTTGAGCATACGTATGAGTATCCATGTGTGTGTGTGTGTAAATTACATAATATTTTTTATTAAGAGTTTTCGTATATATCGTATGGCCACTTCTTAAAAGTCAATTTCAAGAAGGCAGCTCAGCTTATCAGACATTCAATGAGTTGGCAAAGTCCTTAATCCTTATGCCTGAACGCCTGAAACTGAACTTGAACAAAAGTGTAAAATGATCTGAATTACCGAAAGCTGAAAATGATTCGATTTGCGTTGAAATATATCTGAACAGATTCGTGTGTGTGTGTATAAACTGGTTTATGATATCCTCTCAAGTGCGATTGCTCCATTAACTGCTTGTACATACGAGTACTTCAAAGAAAAAGGAGTACTAAAAGGATAAGTACTAAGATTGCAGATAGATTTGATATTCTTAGAGTTGTGAAATGCACTTGTTTTGACCCCAAATTTTTACTAGGTTAGTGAGTATCAAAAGAAGAAGTAGAGTTAAAGATACAGTCAATAAAAACACAATTAAAAGCATTTGTTGTTACAAATATTGGGAGTGGAAATTCGAAAATAAATCCATTTGTAATAAATAAATAAATAAATGTATCAATTAAAATTAAATAGAGCTTATTTTTAGTATTTATTTTAAAATATTAGCAATCAAACAATTGGTCTTATTAGTTAATAACTTTGAATACATATTTACTTAGACTATTTCATTTAATTTAATATTAATCAAAAAAATATTTTATTAACTGAATAATGCATATTTTTTGGCTATCAAAACCAAATGAAGATGAAAAAAATTGGAATCCATTTAAAATACCGTATAAAATATGTACATTAGAATCTTGTTATACAAATCAAAAAATTAGATAACTTTTCTATTGTTATTTCAATTCATTTAACACAAATTAATAGACTAACATTCAATTTAGGGAATAATGTTTTAATAAGATCAAAGGTTTAAAATTATAAAAGGTTTTAAGGTTATTTAAAAAATAAATATAGGTGAAAATTAAATTTATTTAAAAGCAGCTTTAAACACTGTAGTGCTTGGTATTACAAGCCCACCTGTCTTTTTGCTCCTGCCTCCATTGCTCAGCCTATGAAATGTTGCAAATGGAGTCGCGCAGCCATTTGGCTAATTGTTCGGTTTGTTTTACGTGTAAGGCAACAAATTGGCCGAAACACACGTTTGACAACAGCAGCAGAAGCAGCAGAAAGAGAAGTAGCAGAGCCAAAAGGTAGTTGCAGTTAGAGAAGGCCAAAATAGAAAAAAAACCCCAACCTTTGACTAAATAAACCCCATTGGCAGTGACGTGTCCTGGCTTGCAGTTGGCAGTTAGCAGTTAGCAGTTAGCGAGGCGGGTTCATAATAATTTAAATGCTCGGCACACAAAGTGACATGGCAAAGACAAACAGAGGTCAAACCGAGAGGCTCCAGCTGTTGCTACAGTTGTTGTTGATGTTGCTACATTTGTTGCAGCTGGAAATGGCTACGTGACAGGACACAGTGCAATGGCTCGCATTTAAATCCAAGCGCAGTGGCAACAAAATTAGCACGACAAAGGGACTCGTCAGAGAGAGAGAGCATGATGAATGATGGGAGAAGGTAATGGGAAGTAATAGAGGGATAGAGGGGAAAAAGGACATTGGTAGTGCAGTTAATTTGCCATTGCGCGGCAACAACAACAGCAACAACAACAAGCTTTTTGAGCAAATAGCAAACGAGTCACATCACCAGCCTTCTGCCACGCCTCCCTTGCGCCCCCTTTGGCACACAGCTCCTGTATAAGGACAAACGGATCAACAACTAAGCAAACAAATGGCGTTGCAATTGAGCACGTTTTGGGCAAAGCGCCGGAATCAGAGTCGCAAGTCGTAGAGCAGCCCATGGAAATGAACTGTAGCATTGTAAAAGCTCACAACAGGACACGAACTGAGACAGGAGACAGTAGGCAGGACATGGAGACAGAAGACAGACATATGTATGTACATAGGTCAGGTCAAGTGACCATGCAGCAGTATCCAATCATTTGTACGTGTGGCTAATGATGTCGCAGTCCGATTCAGATTCAGATACAGATTTAGATGCAAATGCAGATACATCTCCAGTTGCTGAAACAGGTCTTTGATTTTGGCAACGTGTCACCAGCAGCCGATGGTTCATTTGATTGGAAAACGTCACAAGAGAGAAAGAGACAGGAAAACACACACAAAAACACACAAACACACACGCACACACAATGTTCACTTAAGTGAAGCGATCATGTGGGCGTGGCACTCAACTGGTTAAATGCTTCAATGCATATTGACAAAAAAGACAACACGCATACGCACTGTAAGCCAGCCGCAAATGAGAAACTACGAGCAGCAGGACATTTTTGCCAGCACCGGACAAGGCAAACAAAAAGTCAAGCCAACAATGGCAAAATGGAAGTGGAAGTAAAAAAAAAAAAGAGTGCAGCAAAAAAAAAAAAACAAGAATGGTAAAAGGCCAAAGGATAAAACAAAAACAAAAATAGATGTGATATTAAGAAACATAGCAGCAGCTGGCCCAGGCCTGGGGATTTTATGTAAGCCACACACACACTGACAAATACGGGGCAAAAAAAGAAATAGGAGAACAAAACTTTTTGCTTTATAGTAAAGAGCAACAGACGTGGCCGATGCCGAGGCGAGGCAACAATGGCATAAAAGAAACATAACTAATTTGCATAAAATGTTGGAACACCGGCAGAGAGAGAGAGAGAGAGAGTGCTCTGAGAGAATCTGCCAGGAATATTGTAGTGACCAGGATACAGGTAACAGAGCCGGTTGGAAAAACTTCTGTCCAAGCGGAAATCGAGTAAAAGTCGTAAGTGAAGAGTTTCGCTAAGAGTAAGGGATATACTCATATACTCGTAGTCAGTGCTATGTTGTTTGCCTTTCAGGTGAAATTTGTTGCCAACTTTGGCACAAAATTTCCAAAAATAGTCAACTAAGTGACAGTTTTAGTCCTCCACCTGCTGTCTCTCTCTCCCCTCCCTTTTGACCCCCTTTTGTGCCTAGTCAACTGACTTGTATATGCAGCAAACAAAATATATTTTTGCATCACAGCATAAAAGTTATATATGTAAGCATATATGTGAGATAGTGTGTGTGTGTGTGAAAGTGCGTATGGGTAAAATAATAGTCTTCTCATATTAGCGGCTTGTATCTTTTGCAACATGACCATGTTGAGACAAAGTTGTAGGCCAAAATATCAGCGAACAATGTGCAAAGACTATTAAATGTGTGTATGTGAGTTGTGTGTGTGCTTAAGTTGTGTGTGTGAGTTGCGTCTAGTCTATCCATACACATAAGAAAAGAATCTTACTTTGGTATGCGCTTTGAAGTTTTATATTCACTCAAATTCAAGTTAAAGGGTTGCCACCTCATACCAAAATTGTGCAAAATATGCGACAAAACCATAAATTATTATATTTATTTTATTTTACGATAAATTCCTTTATGTGCAAATTCAATTGCAAATCATTGAAAGCTTCAATAGAATTTTACACATGGAATTTTCTTAAGCTAAACGATTATTCAGACAATTATTTAATAAATAAATACCGTTGGAAAAATAATATTTAATATTTATTTTGATTCAGTATTTAGGTAATGATTTTTTTAAGAAACAAATATTCAGTTAGTCAAATAATTGTATTGAAAATACAATAAAATATTTAATGTCTACTTGATTAAATAAGTATTTAGTATACAAATTAAGTCAACACTTATGTGCAGTTTATAATTTTTTAGCTTTAATATATCAAAGAATTTATTTATTAAAAATCAATGCATTTTCATTTGGATTACTTACAGTTTGGTGAATCAGTCGATGCCGGACGCGCCCAAGATACGGATGATGGTGGCCCAAGCGTTGCGCGTTTGGGAAAACAATTCCAAGTTGACATTTCGTGAAGTGTACAGCGATCAGGCGGATATACAGGTTCTCTTTGCACGGTGCGTATAAAAAGGGGTGGTGTGTGCGGGGAGTGGAGAGGAGAGAGGGGGGAGGATAAACCATAAAAAGCGAAATCGTTATGTAGTGCCATAAACCTTGTGCACCATGGGCAAACACATAAAATTGCACTTAAAACCAGGCAACGATAAATAAGCCAAGTATTAAACCATGAAACCGAAGATGATGATGATGATGACGACAACTAAGGAGTGTGTGTGGGTGTGTGTGTGCTTGTGGGTGTGTGTATGCTATAACCAATTTCAAATCAAAGAGTTTATGTTGCAGCTGTTTGTGTTTTTTTTTAATATAGATAAGTATATAGAACAGCTCGTTATTTCAATGCCATTGAATTGACTAATCAACGCCGCTATTAACTCGACAGCAAATATAATAATAATGCTCTTCTCTTCTTCCATAGACGCGATCACGGCGATGGCTATAAATTTGATGGACCTGGTTTGGTGCTGGCACACGCCTTCTATCCGGGCGTGGGGCGTGGCGGCGATGCGCACTTTGATGCGGAGGAGACCTGGGAATTTGATGCCAGCAGCGATGATAGTCGTGGTAAGTGTGTGTGTGTGTGTGTGTGTGTGCGCATGTGGTTAGCTCATGATTTAGTCAGACTAAATGAATGCATAATTTAATTACATTTGATAACAACAATAACAATAAGAGTAATAGATAATAATAATCATGGGCAGGCAGCTGCTGTTGCTGCGGTCACGTCGCGGCTAAAAAGGCTGCGGGCAAATTGCAGGCGCCAAAACCACAGCCAACAAAATCAATAAACGTTGCATACGTAACGGCGCAGCTCACAAAAGGGGGAATCCCCAAACCAAACCCAATACAACAAAATAAGCAACTGGCGCCGGCTGACTGCCTGTTAGCCTCTTCGCCTGTTGTCCTGCCCGTCTGTTCCGTGTGTCCTCAGTGTCCTCAGTGTCCTGACTGGCCTGCATGCGTTTTGTAATTTAGCGCTATAAATCGTGTCCCTAGCAACAGCAACTGCAAATCCCCTCAATATCCCAACCAACCTCAATGACATACCCACAGAATCAAGCTGCAATCTTCCATCTGCAACCTCAACCCAGTGTCGACATTTTTAATGGTTTTTAATGCCAATAAAAAATTGTCAGCATGACGCGTGACGTTGGCAAACGCAGCAATGAGCATTTTTCATACCCTGTTGCCATAAAGCGACTATAAGCGGAGTTTCTTATACATACTTCTACTTCATTTAGTTATCGTTTAAGTTTCATATTAGAAACTTGACTTTTAAGTAAGCTCTAATTTTGACTTCATTCATTTCAATTGTCTTTTTCATTTATCTTAAGTGCTAGAGGTACCAAATTCTCACTATACATATTCAAATTCTATCTTTTACTCCAAAAAAGGCATTTAAATTTTTAATGTACTGAATCTATGTTCTAAGCATCTTCAATTTAATTGAAGCAATTACAATTATCTGTCTCAGTCTGCTTAAGACAGAGAGATACCAATTTCTAGCTTAACAAATTTAGATTCTTTTCTCTACTCCAAAAACATCATTCCAATATCATTTAAAAAAGTAGAGCATCTCACATCTTTGCATCTATGATCTTAGCATATCTAGAAAGTAATATGATCAAAACAGTTTATCACTCTTGTCTATTAGGCCAGGGTAACTGCAAGTCGTACACTCTTATCTAAATCTATCTTATAAATGTTTTTTGCTGCAAAATGTTGCAACGACGCCATTTTTATGCCACTTACAAAGTCGTCAAGGCGACGGCAACGACAACGACAGCAACGTCGCAATGTCGTTGCCTTTGTGTCAGTAGTCGCTGTTGCTGTTGCCATTAACCAGTCGCATTTTACTGTCGTTTTGCAGGCACCAACTTTCTGAATGTGGCCCTACATGAACTGGGTCATTCGCTGGGCCTGGGCCACTCCACGGACTCGAATGCGGTCATGTTTCCCTGGTATCAGAACAATGAGGTGGATGGCAAGCTGCCCGATGATGATCGTAATGCCATACAGGAGCTTTATGGTGCTAAGGAGAAGGTCTGGGGACCTTATCGACCGCAAACCACAACGAGTACCACAACAACAACAACGACAACAACAATGCGATCGCTCACATATTATCCGAATCGTTATCCCAACAATTATCCCAACTATTATCCGAACAGAGATCGCACGCGAGAGCGAGAGCGTGAACGGGAGCGAGAACGAGAGCGAGAGCGAGCACGTGAGCGAGATCGTGTGCAACGAGAACGTGAGCAGCGAGAGCGTGAGCAACGAGAGCGAGCACAGCGTGAGAGGGAAAGAG
Source organism: Drosophila recens (assembly GCA_037043495.1). Taxonomy (NCBI): domain Eukaryota; kingdom Metazoa; phylum Arthropoda; class Insecta; order Diptera; family Drosophilidae; genus Drosophila; species Drosophila recens. Next base: position 39,711 of record JBAMBJ010002384.1, on the reverse strand, counting down.
AACGCGAGCGAGAGCGAGAGCGAGAACGCATGACAACAACAAGAACAACAACGAGAGCAACAGTGCCAACGAGAAGAACACAGACCTACAGACCATACAACTATCCGACGGTTCATCAGACTAACAGACCACATAAGCCACACAAGCCACGCAAACCCAAACCCGACAGTTGTATGACCAGCTACGATGCCATCTCCATGATACGCAGCGAATTATTCATCTTCAGGGGACAGGTAATTAACGAGTAGAAAGTAAGAGTTATGAGTTATTAGAATTAATCTAAAATCTCCATTAATCTGCAGTTCCTTTGGCGTATTGGTGCAAAGGGATTATATAATGGTTATCCGACGGAAACGCGACGTCATTGGATGGCACTGCCCGAGGATTTCAGCAAGGTGGACGCAGTCTTTGAGAATCAACAGCGACAGATTGTCTTCTTTATAGGTAAGAAACGAGAAACGTGTGACGAGTAAAGAGTAACGATTAGCGAGTAACGAGTTAATATTCATCACTAAACTAAATTCTATTTATTTTTAGGTCGTCAGTATTACGTGTTTGATTCGGTGACTTTGGCGCCTGGTTATCCACAACCATTGACCAGCCTAGGACTACCACCGACACTGACCCACATTGATGCGGCCTTTGTGTGGGGCCACAACAATCGGACGTATCTGACGAGTGGCACACTCTACTGGCGCATCGATGAGAACACGGGCAAAGTGGAGCTGGATTATCCGCGGGACATGTCCATCTGGGCTGGCGTTGGCTATAACATCGATGCCGCATTCCAGTATAAGAACGGCAAGACTTATTTCTTCAAGAACCTGGGCTACTGGGAGTTCAACGATGATCGCATGAAGGTGGCACATGGGCGACCCAAGTTATCGTCTCGCATGTGGATGCAATGTGCGCGCAGTGTCAACGATGTGGATGAGGAACAGCGCTGGACATCGCCATTGGTATCTGGCACCAATGAATCGATAGAAACCAACTCCGCCAACTGCCCAAGGCGGAGGCATGGTCTGATTGGGGTTGTGGTACTGCTGCTCACATGGTTCGCATGGCATTGATCTATAAGAGTTAAAATATAGCTATAAGCTTAGCTATAACCATCATTTAAATAAAAATTTAGAGTCCTCTTCCGCATTCAAATGGAAAACTAAATTTCGCCGAAATAGGAATTCGGAATGGGAATGATAAATATAGATAAAGCTTACTGTCAGACAGTAGAACGTTTCCCCGAAGACACACACAACGCGGCCTTAAAAACTCATTTTTCGATTCATCATTTTAATTGTAAATTAAATAATGTTGTTTTTTCCTATAAGAAAACTTGCCAATTGTGCACACACAGACACCATCTATTGGTCTGAATAGCAGGATTCTTTAATCGCATCTACTAATTTAATAAACTTTATAAAGATATACAAAATTTATACAATATACATATACTATTAGCTATTTACTCCTAAGAAATATAAATACATAAATTAAAAATTGTACGTAAATAATTACGCACTGAATCAAATGAGAACTTCTCAGCCACAACTGCCTTATAATTAAGTACAGTATTGCTTCATACGGACGAACAGATTGGCCCGAGTCTTAGTAGCTATGAGCTGCCCGCATTTTATGTTTGATTTGATTATAAACATTTCTAATTATTTATATTTAAATGTGATATTATCATAAATTTTATGTGTGCGATTGAATTGATAAAAAAAACATACGAACTCATGAACAAAATCAAAAATCCAATCGACAATTTCAAATATAACAAACAATTATTTTAAATATTTTTTGTTAGCATTAGTTCTATATTATATATGTATCTCTGTACATTTATACTTAAACACCCACATTTAAGTTGAGGATATCGTTTTATATATATATTTTTTATGAAATAAATACGAAATAATAAAACATATTGCGACATAAACTGAAATTGGACTTTCTTATGCTTTATATTTCTTAGGTGATTTATCTTAAGTAGTTCCATTCTTTGACACCAGGTGGCAAATTGTGCAAGTTCAATATTTGGGCTGCGGAATGGAATAAAGGCATCAACAGCAGCAAATGTGCAAATGTTACCTTTGCAACAAGGACAATGTCGTGCAGTGGCATAACAATGCTGGGCTCCACCCTTACGCACAAGAGCTCCCACAAATATTTAGGTGTTGTACTGGACAGGGAACAGAATTTCCAATCCCATACAACAATAGTTCGGCAGTCGGTGATGGCAAAAGCCAGAAAGATGGCGTGGTTACTTGCTCCGAGAAACAAACTGTCATTGCACAGCAAAGTCACCATTTACAAATCCATCTTAAGCCCTATATGGAGATACGCACTACAAATTTACGGCATTGCGGCAAAAACTAACTTAAATAAGATTAGGGTTGCTCAATCAAAAATCCTAAGGCGCATATGCAACGAAATAGGGACATCGAAAGAGACTTAAAGGTTCCTTAAGTGAGCGATGTTATGCAACTTCAGGCATCGAAGTACCTTCAACGACTTGGTGGTCATCCTAACGCGCTAGCCAGACGACTAACTACCAAACCCAGAAAGAGAAGACTCAAAACGTGCCATCCATTGGATCTCCCTACTAGATTTCTTCATTGACTTGTAAATAATACACTGTAAATAATACATTTCTATATATGTACATATGTTACACCTGTGATTAATTGTTCCTTCCCTTAAATGTAAAACTAGATTAAGTTGCCACTAAAGGTAGCAGAAAACCTGTTTAAATAAAATATTCTCTTTTTTACAAAAAAAAAAAAAAAGTTCAATATTTGATGTGTACCTTTTTGTTGCATACTTCTAGGCTGAAAAATTATTTATGATAAAAATGCCAAAAAAAATGTATAATTTGGGAATATAACTGAATGTTTTGATTTGGGTTTCAAAAAGCGATCTGTTTTCAGTTGAGTTAATAGATATTAAAGGAATTTAAAGATCCTTAGCTTAATTTCAAACGGACATCAAAAATTAACTTTTATAAAACTCGAATATTTTAATCAGAACAGAAATATGATTTAACGAATGATGAAATTTTGCAATGCTCTTGCTTTTAAACCATGACATGCCGATTCTACAATTGCCAAATTCAAAATGACGATTTATACGAGCGTTTAAGCTATAAATTCATTAATATGGTACTTTTTTTTCTGAATGACGTGTCGAAAAAACGATCAGACCAAGTTCATAGCAATTATATTTGCTTTATTTGTGTCCTATATCTAGCACATAAAATGTAGCGATAAGAAATGATAATGTGCTGGGCTATGTAAAAACCGAAAAACCGAGTGAAATACTAAAAAAACCGAAATAGATGTATCATGTTTAACGATAATGCCCTTATCTAGCTATAGACAGGTAAATGGAAACGCTTTAGATATCTGTGTATAACTGATAACTGGGCCCAAAAACAGTGTGTTGAGTGTTGAGAGTGGGTTCAGAGAAAAAACAGATGTTACCGCTACCAACTACTTAAATGTAAGTGAGTCTGAATATCTTAACTTGAAAGTTGTCCCATTGAATTGATAGCACTACACATTTAATGAGCACTTAAATATTCTGTATATTTTGTTATCTTATCAGTTGTAAAGTGTTGGAACCAATCGCTTCCGTAGAGTCCAACCAGTTCAATTCTCCCGCTCTCAGATAGACTCTCCAGTGGAAACAGATGTCATTAGTCCATGCGTCATTGGCCGTGACGACACGAAAGAGTGCACCTCCCATTCCGAATATGAATCCGAATCCGATTCTGAGTGCGAGTGCGAATGCCAGAACGAGTATTCCACACAGATACAAAAAAAAAAAGAAACGTAAACGACAATTCCGGATCGTTGACAGTCGGGCATAGACCACAGTCGCGTTCAGTAGTTAGTGGTTTGACATTTAAATTACGTATACGTCGTGAATACCCATATATGTATATATAAATAACATCTACATCTACACCTACATAGTTGCCTCTATAAATAACAGCTTATATTAAATTAAAGACAATTGTGAGTAGAGGTCGAAAATTGAACTGAGCATTGTGCTATATGTTATGCTCGTACTCAAGACAAGTCAAGGCCCAAGGCCTCCATATGGTTGATAGGGGTTTACCTCTATCTTAACCGTAACACGACCCAGAACTAGCGAGCTGTAATTCTTATCTTTATGTGTTTGGGCTTACTCCAAATCTATGACAAATCATTTGGCAAATTGAAGTGTCTGGTAGCCTTAGTCCATATCTAATCGGGAGTTAAGGCCATGACAACTGCAAATGGCCCCGGAAGTTGACAATCAAAAGAGAAATTTTAATAAATCACAGTTCGATGTACAATCATATCTATTTCAGATACCATGTCGTCCAATCAATCCATCGATGATAATGCCATACGTCCACTGAGCGCCGAGTTGGCGCTGAGGGCTCAAGAGGAACTGGGCGAGGTTCCCGATCGTGTGCCGAAAGACATTGAAGCACTGCGGACATGGATCTCAAAGCAGCCGCATCTGAAGGCGCGACAGGATGCACAGTTTCTGGTCGCCTTTCTGCGCGGCTGCAAGTACAGTCTGGAGAAGACCAAACTGAAGCTGGACAACTTCTATGCGATGCGCGGTGCAGTGCCGGAATTGTACAAGAATCGCTTTGTGGGCGAGAAACAGTTGAGCATACTCAAAACGGCGTAAGTAACAGGAGATTACAGGATTAATCAGTGGATCTAATTGAATCTTATACCCTGTTTAGCTGCCTGCTGCGTCTCTCGCAGCCACTGCAGGTGGATGGACCACGTATACACATCTCACGCTATGCCCAGTACGATTCCAACAAGTATTCCATAGCCGAGGTGATGCAGGTCAATACCATGCTGGGGGAAATCCAAATACGTGAAGATGACAACGCTATGGTATCTGGATTCGTGGAGATTATTGATATGAAAGGCGTCACCGCCGGTCACATGTTCCAGTTCGATGTGGTGCTGATTAAGAAACTCGCCGTGCTGGGTGACAAAGCTCTGCCCTACAGGCCCAAGGGATTCCACTTCATCAACGCTCCATCCACCGCCGAGACGGCCATGTCCATAGCCAAGAGCTTGATGAGCGACAAGATACGCAAACGGGTGAGAGCATAACATATATAAAATAGTACAAATATAATAATAAAATATTGTCTATTGTCTTTTCCAGTTCCATATACACTCCAAACTGGACACGCTCTATCAGTATGTGCCCAAGGAATGCCTGCCCGTGGAATATGGTGGCACAAACGGCACCATCCAGGATGTTGTGGACACTTGGACACAGAAACTGATCAACTACACGGACTTCTTTGAGCAGGATGCCCAATATGGCACAAATGAGAAGCTGCGACGAGGGGAACCAATTAACTCCGAAACGCTGTTCGGAATTCAGGGCTCATTTCGGAAACTGGACATTGATTAGTTTCTGCATCTAATATTAGTACAAATTTATACAAAATGATCCAATTAATGAACAAAAACCATTTAAAGCACAACAAATCAATAGATTGTAAAATAGAACACAACGAAATTAAGCTAAACTGTTTACAAAATCAAACGAGAAAAAATGCAGTTTTGACTAAGGAAGTGTCGAGGACAGGAACTTAGATCTTGGCTTTGGCTGCCTCCTTGAATTTCTTGTCGAGGAAAGCGTGAGCCTGATCATGATAAGGATGAGCAGCTTCCCGCACACGCTCCAACCACTTGGCCACCTTGGGAAACTGCTTTTCGTTCACACTGTACTGGCAAAGTTCTGAAAATTAAAAAATATAGTATTAATATTAATAAAAAAAATAACAGCTAAATTAAAGCAACCTACTTAGCTGTTCAATATCGGAGGCGCCAAGCAAGTCAGCTACTGTCAGATTCTTGCCGATCAAGAAGTCATTGTCCAACCACAAGCGCTCCAAGAGACCCAAACTCCCCTCGACATTTTTGATCAACTTTTCGACGTGCTCTGCCTTTGGCTTGGGCTTAATGCCATTGATCGGAAACAGCCAGGCGTCCCGGAAGTATGTGAGCGTAACCATGCGTAGGTTAAAGTGCTGCCACTCCAAGAACTCATCCACACGTGCCCGTTCCTCCAGAGACTTTGAGGGATACAGCTGCTCAGTCAGTTGATTTTTAGCCGCCAAATATCTGTTAGTAGAAATACATATACATAAGTACCAAGAGCAAGTCTTTCAAGTTTATATAAAATTCAAAATAAAACTAAGAACTCTAATTTCAACATACAAAATAAAATAAATAATACTAAATTAGAATAATAAATGATGTGTATAAAAACTAAACGTACCGCAGCATTGCCCCGCTCTCGGACAAGTGGAAGTTGCCATCCACCAGGGCGGGCACCTTCTGGAAGCGATTGATGCTCTTGTATTCATCTGTCAACTGTTCGCCTGCCAAAAATTAATTGCACTTTAAATTGCCGGGTGGGTAACAACATGCAGTTGCAGTTAAACTCACGTTTGCGCAGCGCCACGGGGCAATCCTCGAATGGTGTTTTGGCCAATTTCAATGCAATCCACAATGCACGCGATGGCGGCGACAATAGATCATAGTAATACTTAATTGATTGAGCCATGTTGACACTTAAATTGAGCAGCACAATTTGTAGAGCTTCGATGGCAACAGCTGTGGTACAAAGTTCAAATTGCGTTGCTTTACAACACTGTGGACTTGCTGTTCTCAATTGGGGTGCGCTTATATAGTTGTCTCACTCACACTTATAATGTGCCGTATGGCAAGTTGCGCGCGCTGATTTTTCAATTCAAATTAACAGCAAAAGCAAATATTTCAAATGTCAATTTGGTGTTTTGAATATGATTAAGTGGACTTCGTGGCCAGTTTTATCAGCAACCTTCCTGAGCTAACAAATACATAACATTAAGTTGTATCTAAAGCACAGATAATATCGAAGCATAAACGCAACTCTTATCAGTTGATATGTTACAAATGATTTGTACATAAATTACACTTGGAATCAAACAAGTGTCATTTTTTGTGTGATAAGTTTTTACTATCTAATTTTAGTACAGATATAAAAAATATTTCAAACTATTTAAAACACAAAAATAAATAGATTTTAGAAAAGAACACATTTAAATGAAGGTTAACTATTTACAGAATCAAAGCCTGGCTTGAACAGCCTGCCCGGACTTTTTGTTAACGAAAGCATAAGCCTGATCATGATACGGTTGAGTAGATTCCCGCACACGAGCCAACCACTTGGCCACCTTGGGAAACTTCTTCTCATTCACAGTGTACTGGCAAAGCTCTAAAAATAATAAGACATGTTTATTAATAATAATAAGAAATTCTATTGATGCTACTTACTTAGCTGTTCAATATCGCAGGAACCAATCAAGTCAGCTACTGTCAGATTCTCTCCGATTAAAAAGTCCTTTTCCAACCACAAGCGCTCCAGTAGCTCCAAGCTTCCCTCCACATTTTGGATTAGCTTTTCCAGTTTTCCGCTGTTGGCTTGGGCTTAATTCCGTTAATTGGAAGTAGCCAACCTTCCAGGAAGTATTGCCCTGTAGGCAGGCGCAAGTTAAAGTATTGCCAGCCCAAGAACTCATCCACACGTGCCCGATCCTCGACGGACTTGGGATACAGCTGCTCAGTCAGTTGGTTTTTATCCGCCAGGTAGCTGCAAGTGTTTTCATAATTCGTATTGAAAATCAATTAAATCTACATGTGTTTTATATACCGAATCATCGCCGCGCTCTCGGACAAGTGGAATTTGCCATCCACCAAGGCGGGCACCTTCTGCAAGCGATTGATGCTCTTGTATTCATCAGTCAGCTGTTCGACTAAAATCATTTGGACTCTAAATTTGTTTAAAATTATAGTTGCATGTTACTCACATTTACGCAGAGCCACCGGGCAATCTTGGAATGGTGTCTTAGCCAATTTCAGTGCAATCCACAATGCACGCGATGGCGGTGACAATAGATCATAGTAATACTTAATTGATTGAGCCATGTTGATGAATTGAAGAGCAAAAATTGTAGAACTCCGATGGAATCAGCTGGAGTACAAAGTTCAAGTTTTTGCCTATGTGCAAGTATAGTTGTCTCACTTGCACTTGTAAAGTGCCGTATGACAAGTTGCGCGCGCTAATTCAAGTTCAAATTGACAGCAACAACTAATTGTTTGAAAACATATTACTCCGCAAGTATTTATAATGTCAGTTCGGCATTTTTTTAATGATCAAGTGGATTTCGTAGCCAGTTTTATCTTTAGCCTTGCTGTGCCAAAAAAATAGTATCTAAAGCATAGATAATATCAAAGCATAAAACTAAAATGCCTCGATACGTCATAGACGCTTATCAGTTTCTTATCGGTTACAAAATGATAAGCTCATAAATTACAGTGGAAATCAAAGAAAAGTCTCGTTTGTTTGGTTTCAGATGTGTTTTTGTTTTGACATTTAAACAAATTCGTTTTAATTTATTAACGTACTCAACATGGGTCGCGCTACAATACTCATTCAATTATATATCTGTATCTGCATGTATATACTAAATATATATAAATATGTAGTATGCATATCTGTATGTATATATGTGTAAACTAGTATCAAAAATTAGTAGAAATGACACTTAACTAATGCAAAACTCATCGAAAAATTATATATATGTATGTATGTATATGCATTCAGTATGTTTGTATGTATGTGCGTACGCGCATGTTTAAAATAAAAGCCAACAACTTAGCATAGTTTAAGTATAATAAAGTAGAAGACGTTTCATAGTGAGCGACGAAATGTGGCGAGAATAATTTTGGGGAATCGACTATCCAAAACGTCCATCGATAGACATGGAGGGGGCATGTACTACATACTGTTGTTTTTGATAAGAACACGACAATAAATTATAATCGACATTCATGAGGTTTTTTGTTGCCATTTGATGGCGTTTCCTTTTGTAGATATTTGTTTTTTTTTTTTTCATATTCAATTTCATATCATTTAATTTTTTAGTGTGCACTCTTGACTTATTTTGGTTGTGTTTTTGTTGTTATTGTAACATTGTTCAATTTGCTTTTAGTTTCGATGTTGCTTTCTATGAATTGTTATAAAATATCAGGTTCAGCTATGACCAAAGTTCGCTATAGCGTTTGTAGTACATATACATATGTATAGGGTATATATAGTAAGTATATACACATATGTATATATATGCATAGAGAGAGAGTGTGTGAGGTGTGTGTATATAGTATGTGCATGTGAATATACAAATTAACTGTCTAAGCCACAGCCACAGCCTCAATCGATGTTCAGCTTGCGAAAGGCGCCCTCTTCCCCAGAGACAGCGGGGACACCAGTGACGCCAGGGACAAGCGACGTTTGGCGCTGCTCCTTCTCGCGCTCGCTGGCCTCGCGCAGCTTCTCATCGACTCCATACCGCTCGTCATCACTGAAGTAGCTCGCAAAGCTATTAAGTTGCGTCTCGTAGCGGGACACGGCATCGTTCAGAGCGCCATTATTGCCGCCCAGCTCCACCGGCAGGTACTCCTTGCCAATGGTCTTGGCCAGTGACTCCACATTGGGGTGTATGTGCAGCTAAAATAAAAGGAGATAAATTTTAAATATAATAAATAATCTCGAGATCAATTTTAAATAACAAAATAAATTTGTAAAAATTAATATATAATAAATATATGATAATTAATATAATAAATATATAATAATTCATATTATTTAATACATCATTCATAAAAATATTTATTTTAAATTATTTAAAAATTTATACTAAATAAATAAATAAATTGTCTTTATTTTAAATTTATTTTTTAGCATCCTTTTAGTTTTAATTTAAATTTAATTTATTTTTATTCAATATCTTATTATGTTACTTCATTTTATTTCAATTTGTAAAAGTAATAATATTAATATTAACGTTGATAAATATTAACCATTATTAATAGAAATATTTATATATTAATTTTATATATATTATATGATATAGGAAAACGGGATTACTCATAGAATTACTCACCAATTCCTTCTGTTTCATCACATTGCGGATTACAGTGAGCACAAATTGCGTTTCACGCGACGCATTCACAATATGCGTGGCCACTAAATTCGTGGGTATGCCGTGCTCCAGGAATGCATTCATGCGCCGGAACAGGCTTGGATCGAATTGCAGCAACAGTGAGTATGGGATTTTGGTGAAATCCATAATCTCAACAACGCCGGAAATGTTCCAATTATCGTCTGTATTTAACTCAATTTCGGAGCGGAAGGCATGGAAGCGAAAGATGTCGGTCACACTGTGCTTGGAAGTCTCAATGTGTCCCATGCGTGTGTAATGAATCCGCGGACCACCAGGTCCAATTGGATTTGGCAACGTAGCAAATATGCTGCAATTATAAAAACAGACATTCAATAAATCATTTTAAATTGTTTTGCTGATAAACGAGCTTACCCAGATCTGGCCAGTTCGAGCAGTTTGTCATCGACGAGACGACTTTTGAGGAGTCCACGTTCCTTGGACTTGTAGTTGTAGAAGAAGACAATGCGCTTTTTGGCCAACTCCAAGTCCCACAGGCAGACGCGCAGGAATGCAACCAGGAACTGGTCATCGGTGCGTGCCTCCAGGTAGTTCTGTTCACTGATCCATTTGCGGAATGCCACAATGAGTGCATCCCGATTGGCCGCATTCTCGTTGAGCTCCGTGCGCGCCACTTCCGCCAGCTCCGGCACCAGCTCCCGTATTTTGGCCATAGTCTGGATAGGATAACTGCAAATTTTGGTATCGAAACTTTAGTGTGTACGTGAGTGTATGTGTGTTTGTGTATTTCCTGTTGTCCAAAACAAGATTTTGAGAGACTTGTGTTCTCTATCTAGGCTCATACACGACTAATAGCAAAGTCAGCGCCTGCTTCGAGGGGCCCAGACAAGTGTACATTTTACTAGACTGTTGTCGTTACCATTGCACAGTGGCGCAACATCGATTTGTATGCTGCCAAATCAAAATATTGCTGATGCAATAATTATAATTAAACTTTGCAGCAGATTAGAAATTCAGTTTAAAAACAGGAAGACTATAAATCGATAAGAAATCAGGTGATGTTAGCAGCCCATAATCCTTTGTTTAAATTAATACAATTTATTTTTCCATACAAAAAATTGAAAAATATTTCGCTCTAATAGGAAATAAGCTAAGATCATTATTAAATCGGTCTAAATTGATTTTTTGAATGGTTAAAAATTAACAAAAAAAATGCTTAATTTTGATTTAATTTAAAATGCTTAAATTTGATTTAATAATCCATCATAATGAGGACACTGTGCAGCTCCAGTTTTGAGATAAGATAACGTTTAAGGTACATATAACGGTTACGCGGTTCGATTAACAGACGATATCAACAAAAGTGAACTGTTTTATTTTTTGCGCCCCCTTTTTACAGCTGCATTGCGCTGACTCCATGACCAATTCCCAGTTCCCAGTTCCCAGTTCCCCATTCCCAGCCCCGACCTTAACCGTATTCCTGGTCTTATCTTCTTGGAACAGCTGCAATTTGTGTCGCCATTAACGACTAACGACTAAGCATGATTCTTGGACTTGAGTCAATCTTATCAACGGGTTGACACTCTCCCCAACTGAACTGAACTGAGTTAAGAGCAACCAGAGTACGTTGGTACCCGGGGATTCTGGCAAAACTGGCAAAAATGTTACCATTATCAGTTCACGCAAATGATTGGCCATAAAGGCCAATTGATTAGAGCCAAACGGATGATTAGGCGGCAGTAGCAGACCAATTCAGTAGTCGGACAGTTGCCACGACGCACAGTTGAGATACAGGTGGGCAGTTGGACAGGTGTGCAGAATATGGCCGAGATACGTCCACTCAGCGCTGAATTGCGCCACATTGCCGAAACGGAGCTGAACGAGGTGGAGGAACGCATTCCCGCGGATTTGCAGGCACTACGTGATTGGCTGGGAAAGCAGCCGCATCTCAAGTGTCGCCAGGATGATCAGTTCCTCATTGCCTTTCTGCGTGGCTGCAAATTCAGCCTGGAAAAGGCCAAGTCCAAGCTGGATCACTTCTACACCATCAAGACCATGATGCCCGAGCTGTTCTCCAATCGTCAAATGGACGAGCGAAACATTGCCTTGTGTCGCACGGGGTAAGTCTTAAAGTGTTAAAGATCTGTTTTTTCCGATAGAGAACCTCTCTGAATTTCCTCACAGCACATATTTGAGTTTGCCCAAACCCTTTGGACCCGGCGGACCACGCATTCAGCTCACAGACTATTCCAAATTCGATCCGAAAGTCTTCAAGATGATCGATCTGTTTCGGTACCAAACACTTTTGCTGGAGCGCAAGGTGCGCGAGGATGACAACAGCATCATCAGTGGCTACATTGAGATTCTCGACTTGTCCGGCATGAGTCTCAGCTTTCTGGCCCAATTCGATCTGCCGCTCATCAAGAAACTGGGCGTGTTTGCCGAAAAGGCGCAGCCGACGAGAGTGAAGGGAGTTCATTTCATCAACTGTCCCAAGGAAGCGGCCACCATACTTAACTTGGCCAAGAGTCTAATGCCCGCCAAGCTGCAACAGCGCGTAAGTATAAAAAACTTGTGTTTGTTTTAGTCAGCCTTTACCGTGTTTCAATTTTTGAGATATGCAACAAATTAGCAAAGTTCGGAAATTGCATTACAGCTTGTGATAATCGATTTATTGGTCGATAATCCCGCTAACTGTTTAGTTTATAATTCCCTTGGCAATCACTTATCAAGTAATTTTTGATTTGATAACGAATAAAAGCACTTGAAAAGATTGCAAGCTCAACATAAAATCTATTAAAGTTTCACTCAATTTCAGGGAATTTTCCCATAGGGGTATTCACAAATATACATTTGTATTATTTATAAATTTAATACTTATCAACTTTTAACTCTTTGATGATTTGCTTAGTTCTATGTGTACAAGAGTCTGGAGAAGCTTTACGAGGTAATACCACGTGAATATCTACCTGAGGAATATGGCGGCAGTAATGGGCGCATAGCTGATATTATAGCCCAGATGGAGCAGGACATGATCGGCTATAACGACTATATGAAGGAGGAGAGCCAGTATGGAGTCAATGATCAACTGCGTCCCGGCAAGCGGATGAATCCCGACACACTGTTCGGCATTGAGGGATCCTTTCGCAAGTTGGACATTGACTAGACTAGATCACATTGAACTTAACTGAAATTTAATAGAAAAATCAGCGATCAAATGGAACAAATTAAAGAGCAAACAAAACTCAAAAAAAACACATTCTTTATTTAACAGCCAAGCAAAGTTACAAAAACATATTTGAAAACACTTTTTAGTAGGAAACTGTGTGGATTATATAAAAATCAGCCAAAATAATAACAAATTCATACAAATTTAAGTCAAATTCAAGCGAAAGCGATTTCTGTGGTACCACTGATGAATATATTCATAATTCACATAATATAAATTTATTTTTCTGAGAATCGCATAGAAGGGAATCCCGTTTGTTTGCAAAACGCAAAGAGAATTGAGAAGCACTTTAGTCCGTTTCAGTATGAGAGGTAAAACAACAACAAGGCCCATCAAATTCATAAGCTTTTAGTGTGAATTATCAGTGACAAGTGTTAATAGCCTTATCTATCAGTTAAGTGAATCACACAGGATCAATAAATGGTCATGTTAATTTGCATGTTACTTGGCAGTCAGTTGGCCAACAGACTGCCAACAGTTAGCATCTAAAAAATGGCTGAAAATACGACAAATTACAGCAGCATTCAGGTGCGTAAAACGCAGGATTTTAGAACCAGAAGTTAATCAGAGTTCTGGTTGCAGTTTGATTTTAGTCAATGGGATTTTCCCGCTGAGCGCATTTGGCTGCACAAATCGATAGTGAATATATCCTGGAAGATTTGTACATTTGTGCCACTGATCGCCTTCGGTTTATATGGCAACTTTGTACTGATCTATTTGATAGTCAGAACTCGATCACTGCGATCACCCACGAATATGATCATTGCCAACATGGCTCTGGCTGACTTCTTCACGCTCCTCATCTGCCCGACGATGTTCATGATCAATGACTTTTATCAGAACTATCAGTTGGGCTGTGTTGGCTGCAAGCTGGAAGGTTTTCTCGTCGTCGTATTTCTGATTACGGCCGTGTTGAATCTCTCAGCGGTCAGTTATGATCGTCTCACAGCCATTGTCCTGCCCCAGGAGTCGCGTCTGACGCTGCGAGGGGCACAAATCGTAATCGGTTGCACTTGGCTGGCGGGTGTGATCCTCGCCCTTCCCTTGGCCATCTATCGGGTGTACAAGGTGCGCATCTGGCGCAACTTCACCGAGTCTTATTGCAAGGAGAATACCAATGTATTGCCCAAGTATTGGTATGTTCTGATTACGGTATTGGTATGGCTGCCACTGGGCATTATGCTCATCTGCTACACGGCCATCTTCATCAAGGTAAGTTCTATCCCGCAAAATGGTTCAATTTATTATCATTTTAATCATTTTCATTTAAATATAAATTTTCCTATTTTGAACTGTAATTTATTTAGTTATTTAAGTTTTTAATTTGGATTTTTAATTCATACTTATATTGTTAATAAATATAAATTTTGTTTTTTTTTTAACTTTAAATAATTTTGATATTGAAATTTTTAAATTTTAAATTTATACTGTTGATAAATATTAATTTTGATTTTTTTTTCTTTTATTTATTTTGGTAATTGATGTTTATATTGTTAATAAATATAAACTTTTTTTCAACTGTAATCAATTCTGGTATTTACATTTGTTAATTTAAATTTTAAATTTAAATTTATATTGTTTATAAATATAAATGTTGTTTTTTTTTAAGTGTAATTTATTTTATTTTTTAAGCTTTTTAATTTGAATTTGTAATTAAAATTTATATTTTTAATAAATATAATTTTTTAATTTTAAATTTATATACGTATTGTTGATAAATATAAATTTTGCTTTTTTATCTTGAATTTATTTTGATAATTTAAATTTATATTGTTAGTAAATATAAATTTTTTTTTAACTTTAATCAATTTTGGTATTAACTTTCTTAAATTTTAATTTATATTGTTAATAAATCAAAATTTTCCTTTGATTTACTGTAATTTATTTTGGTATTTAAGCCGATTTATTTTGGATTTATAATTTAAATTTATATTCTTAATACATTTATTTCCTATTTCAGCTGGATCGCTATGAGAAACGTGTTTTAAGCCGTGAGCATCCGCTGAGTGTCAACTACAAACGCAGCGTGGCCAAGACACTTTTCATTGTGGTCATTGTCTTTGTGGTGCTGCGTTTGCCCTTCACCATTCTGGTGGTGCTGCGTGCCAAGTATTACACCACCGAAACCACAATCGACAGTGGCATGAAACTCTTTTGGTACATCTCCCAGTATCTTATGTTTGTCAATGCCGCCGTCAATCCCATCATCTATGGCTACAACAATGAGAACTTTCGGCGTGCCTACAACCAAATATCGTGGATCAAACGAAGCAAATCCAGTCGCATTCATCGATGTTTCTATTGCGATTTCATAAAGCGCAAAAATACCGACGAATCGCCAACAAATGCGACGCAGAAGCTGGAAAATGATATATCACAGTCCACAGCAAAGGGAACTAAAAAGTTGGAGGCAACATCGCAGTTTTATGAAAATCCAGACGATTCGTTAGTGCCACAAATCAACGGAGATGGTTTTATATAAACTCAAACGTTGATGAAAACTTAAAAAAACTCCTGTTTTTTATCGATTAATCCTATGACATCTATAATTTATAGTTACCCGATCTTGAATAAATCTATTTAAAATAATATATACTGGGGTGCCACAGAAATCTCTTTCACCTGAAAAATGACGTAAATTTCATACAAATTTACGTCAAATTCAAGTGAAAGAGATTTCTGTGGCACAGATATAGTAAGTTTTCTTAATTTAATGTTTTAAATCCAAACAGTAAATCGAATTTAATATTTGAGTGTAAAAATCTACAAAAATGGAATCGAGTTGACGATATATCTTTAAATAATTATAATATAAGTATCATGTTTGTCTAAAAAATTTAGTTTTATACAAGATATACTTGTTTTCTATACAAGATATACTTGTAAATTTAATTTGTATAGTTAACAGTTTGAAAATCAGAACAACTTTATTATTTCATTACTTTGCCAAAACTTAACAGATTTCCAATTGTTATATCATATCAAATTAAGCTTTCAAATATTATTAATTTCGCAATTTCGCAACGTTACTTTTTTGAAAATTTAAAACTTTAAATCTCAGCTTTCATTTTCAAAAAAATCCTATCATAACTAACTGAACTACTTCAAACAGCTGTCTGAGCTTGAGTCTGCAAAAAGTTCACTCTCTTGCTCTCTCCCTCTCTCTGATTCTTGCTCCCTCAGTGCTTTAAAAGCCGTTATAAAAGCTGAGCTTAGTGTGCGTTTCAACTGTCACGTGTTAAGTGTAAATCGTCAATCGTGAATTGAGTTATTGAATTAAATATGTTTCGTATATTGTTTATCTTGATATTGTTTTGGATACTATGGGGAAATGTGCCCGCCTTTGAGGTGCGCTTCCAGGAGAGCTATCCCAGTCATCGGCTGGGCTCGGATCTGGACGCGGAATCGATGCGACTGCACAAACGCGACATGCAGCAGTTTTTCGACAAAGGTTTTCATTTCATTTTTAAAGAACAACAATCTAATTTTATTAGAGCTCGAATTTGAACAAAGTTCAGTCTCAGTCTATGCCAAACAACTCGGATTTCATGTAGCCCGTGCCATGTGCCTCCAGGAATCGGATGAACTGGCCCATGTTCATGACTCCCTCCTCCCCGCCGCCGTCGCTGGCGTTGAAAAGCTGCTCGCTGAAGTTGCCAAAGAGCCGCTTGCGCTGACGCTGCTCCGACTTGACCAGGCTAATCTTCTGCCAGCGCAGCATCTTGATGGTGCGCCAATACTCCTGCACCTGCTCCGGCTGCCCCTCGACGCAGATGATGCCCGGCTTGCCGGGTCGGCTGAAGCCGCTCAGCTGCAGTTGTCGAGCCAATCGCACAATCTCCTGCCTCTTAGCGCTCGACTTGATGTGATGCGAGTGGATCCAAAGTCGTTCCAGTTGTGTCGCTGCTTTGGGCAGTTCTTCTTCTGCCGGCGCACTCTCAAGCTCACTGGACGGACGCAACAACAACGCTTCAATCTGATCCTGCAGCCAACTGAGCAGTTGATATACATATGGCTCCTCTGCTTGGCATTGTTCCTCCAAATATTTGGCTATTTCACTCTTAAGATGCTGTTCCTTCACCTTGTCCAGCAGCGTGGTGTGCACACTAATCCTGGCCAGCTCCACCAGGGGATACAAGTGCGGCAGCTCAATGCGCACATCCACAATCCGCTTGCCAGGCAAACTCAGCTTGATGATGTATTCCAGGTGGGAGCGCAGTGCAGCTGGACTGGGACTGGGATTCGTTGCCTCATTGAACTCATTGAAGTCCGCAACGACGCCGGCATCGAGCAACTGCAGCTCGCCGGCGCCACAATAAATGGAACTGAGCAGCTCCAGTTCCTCCAATTGCTGGCCAAGGCAGCGTCGATAGCTTTCCAGCTCCAGCTCCATGGCCTGGGCTAGCGAAGATTGAGAAAGAGTTGTTTTTGTTTCTTTTAGTCTCAGTCCGAACTTAAACACACAAATAGATCTAAAGATGGGGCAAAGCACTGAGAGAAATACATTGTGATTACAGAATAAGCTATCACAACTAATGTTTCCTATTTAATATGAGAATAAACATAAGTTTACCTATATTTATTGATCCCTGATAACTCCCAGACAGGGTTGCCACTTTTCACATAAATGTGTAATACGGTAACTCTTGTTTTCATTATTTTAAAAAAGGCAACAGTTTGGAAAAATTTAATCCAAGGAATACAAATGTTTCAATTATCATATTAAATTACATTTTAAATATATCGTTTTTAATGAAAGTTCTCTTGAAGATTTCCACATTGATATTACTTTCCAAACCAGTGGTGGGCACGAAATCTGAATTCGGGAGCAGCCACTAGCCAGGCCAGCGGTGGGCACGCTGATTTAAATCGTAGATTTCATACTATTTTTAAACTATAACATTTCCTAAACCTTTCCCCTTTTTCTTAACTAACTATAGGATTGATGATCCCACACCTGCATATCACATCTAATTATTTCCTTAATCTCCGATAGAAATTAAATAATATACTATTAATAATTTAATTATTACATTAGATTACATTCTGAATTATCTTTGATTTCAGATTATTTCCAATATTTTCTCTAGAAGATTTTACTAACAGTTTCGCCCTCTTTCTTTTCCAACCCAAATAGATATTTCTCTACAAGATTAACTCCTCTTTTATAAACTTCTCTTAGCCAGCTACAGTTTCAATGGCCTCGTGCGTGTGGCATCCGTGCCAGTGCCCTTCCCTCTGGACATTTGCATGCTGCAGCTGCCCACGGTGAAGTATGCAACGGCGCTACACAAGGATGCGGCAGGAGTGCGTCACTTTGCCGTCTACATGTGGCGTGCCACGGAGCAGGACTATGTGCTGTTGCATCAGCAAGCAGCGCCCAAGGCGGTGGCACTGGACTGCCTCGCCTATGCTGGCCATGGTTACGTGGCTCTGAGCTATAACCAAACGGAGCCCGTGGAACAGGCCAACGAGGGTTCACCCATTTACGAGCTCTCGCCGGACGGGAGCATGCGCACGGTTCAGTATTTTGCCGAGCAGCGACTGCGTGGCATGTACTTGAGGATTAGCAGCCAGGAGTTGACGCTGCTCCAGGCGTACGAAGGGGGCGCCAAGAGGCAACAGCGTTGTCCCTACTTCAAGTGGACGGGCGGCACCTTTCGACGCCTCGGATCCATTCCCTGCAGCAATGCCCGACGCATGGAGGCCTTTGGCATCGACTTTGCCGACTACGTGGCGGTGGCCAACTATGCGAGTGCCGATGGACGAACCTCCACGCACTCCGAGATCTTCAAATACGACGCCACCGCCCGTCGCTTCGAGCTGTTCCAACGACTGCGCTCCAATGGCGCCGTCGATGTCAAGTATTTCAGTCTCCCGGTGAACGAAGTGAGTCGTCGGCACTTTCTCATCCTGGGCAATACAGTGGCCAGCCAAGGTGGTATTGGTGGCACCACCAAAGAGGCGGACACGGTCATCTATGTCTACGATAAGGGACAATTTGTGCCCTACCAGCGACTGAGCTTCTTTGCATTGGAACGCTTTCTGCCCGTGACTGTAAGTACAACACACAGTGACTCTGAAACTGTATGTGCTCAGTACGCTGTTCCCAAAAGTTGCGAGCAAAATTTTATGATCTTTTAGTAAGATATAAACACAAGAAATAATTTAAATCATTTCCTTTACTAGAAAAACTGATACAAATAACAGATAATACGAAAAATTATATTTAATTTAAAAAATGATTTCGTTTGTCTATTGAAAAATATTTTTTGTTGTCCAAAATTCATTTTCTTTTAATTAAAAACTGTTTTAAAATATATTTCCATGTTAAATTCTTTTAAAATTTTATTTTCTTTAATTTTCAGCATGTAATTTCGGAAAAGTTTCTGCTTTTTGTGGCCTGCAATAAGCAGGATGTGAAAATTTATAATCTCAACGATTGGAAATTTGAGGAGTCAACGGTGCAATTTACAGAAGGCGCTTTCAGCAGGGGCGTGGCACGCATGCGCAGCTACGAGGAGAATGAACAAAGCTATTTGGGTACGATTTTAACGAATCGTTGTTCAAATCATAACTGACTCCCTTTTTTTTAAATAGTTATTGCCAATGAAAATATGGCCGCCAACGAGACAAACATTTTCCAGCCGCTCTACAAACAGGACGAACACGCGAATATCCTGCGTCAACAAATCATCGACTGGGCACGCGAACAAACCAAAAGATTGGAGCAGGTGAATGTGGATCACTTAATGCTGGCCTTACAGGTAAATAAGGAAGCTTTAAAGCGAATCAAAAATATGAATAAGTTTTATATTCACAGCAAAAGCTTAAGGAGCGCAAAAATAAAGTACAACCAATGCATGTCAAACGTGTGAATACCAAATCTGTAAGTATGTAGATTAGAAACTAAATGTAAGTTCCATTTTTTCCATAATTGTTACAAATTTGTTTAATTTGTTAAAAGTTTAAAACAACAATAAGAAAATATGGAAACTAGAAACTTAGAAAAAGAAACTGAGTTAAATTTTGGATTAAAGCTTTAAGTTTTTAAGGAAACAATTAAAAATATTTATAAATAGGAAATGTATTTTACTGTTTAAGATTTAAATACAGAGCTAGTTAAATAATTAATTTAGAAGACTAATAAATTCACCCATATTAAAATACTATGTTTTTATAGTATTTAATCAGACACTTATAAATGATTGTTTTTCGAACAACTTATAAAAAGAAAGATATACAGGGGTACCACAGAAATCGCGCTTCGCTTGAATTTAATTTAAATTTCATACTGTGGCACTCCTGATAATAAAATTCATTGGGTTTAACCAAGAGAATTTTGAAAAATTTTAAGAATTACTTGACTAAATGTAGTTTAAACCTTGTAATCTTGTCATAACCCACATGAATCTACGCCCTAGTTCGTCGATGTGAATCAACGGCTGACCACAAATTATTGGGATGCACTGCAATATGCGAAACGGGCCCTCGATATACTCCAACATGATGCAGCCGTGGCCCAGCGTCAACCGGTCAAGCGGGCATCCGGAAGACAGCCCAGGGAACAGCACGAGTTCGATGAGATTACAGTGGGCACTCTGGTGGTGCACGACAGTCTAAAGGCGACACGCATCAACGGAGTCGATCCACAGAAACCGGTTTATGAGTCGGTTAATGCCAGCAAGGTGTACATAAGCGAGGAGTTCAAGGAGGCGACTGGTGGAGGAAACCAGCTGCCGGTCATGAAGGCGCTCCACTTACAGGATCTGCAATTGGATGGCAGCCTCAATGGCCACAACTGGACGCAGTTGCTGGAGCAGACACTCAAGCGTCGCGGCAGCCAAGTACAGTTCATCAAGGCTCCCGTGGACATAAGCAATTTGAAGGCGGAGGCGATTCTGGTCAACAGCAATGAGATCAATGATCGACCACTGTGCCAGCTCGTCTCCGTCGATGGTGGCGACTACGTTGTGCAGCAGGACATACAATTCGCCCAGCCCATTGAGGTGAACAAGCTGCTGATCAATCAGCGTCTCAATCACATACACGTGAATCGCCAGAGCTTCGATGTGCTGCTTCATCGGACAAATCACACACAAATCATCGAGGGATTCAAACACTTTGAAAACATTCGCGTCCTGGAGCCCATCACCATGGCGGTGAGTGTGGTGATCAATTGGATAGGATCGATAACGTTTATAAAAATTCAAATTCTTTGCAGGGTCAAATGCTTGGAGCTGAATTGAATGCTATGTCGCCCATGAAGGTGACGCATCAATCGGTGGAGCTACAAGGAGACTATGTCATCAATGGAGATGTGACAATTGGGAAGCTGTTGCAAGTTGAGGATTGGCTTGACGCAGCCACACAGAGATCAGCAGCAAGGACTTTGCAACAAGCACTGCGAGTTGACCAACAAATGGAGGATGTGAATCTGCGCTTTGAGCGACCGTTGATAGTTAACGATACGCAGTTGAGTTTCGTCAATGCAGAGGACTTGCAGCAGCTGGTGCAGCTGAATGTGGACGAGGTGCAGGTGGTGGAGGGCGCCAAGTGGCTGCCACAGAGTCTGACCATACGCAACGGCTTTGGCGAGGTTAACATATTGAACGACATCCATGTGGATCAGTTATCACAGCAGCTGCTGCTCAAAAGCTCCAATCAAAGCCTCAAAATGCCGGTGCAGTTGCTCGCCTTGGAGGTGCCACATTTGAATGCCACAAAGCTGCACCTGAATCAACTGGAATTGCAGGATTATATGCGTCACTCGGGCGAGCAGCGCAGCACTGGAAATCTGTATGTGGATCATCTGCAGGCCGACCAGGCGCAAGTGGAGCAGCTGCACATGCACGGCACGCTCTTCAACCACCCGCTGAAGCAGCTCTATGAACTGGGCGCCCAACGCCTGCGCAGCTGGCAGCTGCCGGCCAACTTCAATGGCACCATCCACGCCCACAACGTGTGGCTCAAGGGGCGCATAAACAACGCCAGTGTGGCACAGGTGGAGCAGCAGCTGCAGCAGCTGGCGGGCAACATTAAATACGTGGGTGACTTCACCTTTCGCCACGTCGTCAACATTAGCAAACTGACCTTTGACGCCTCCTTGAATGGCATCCAAGCTCAGCGACTGGGTAAATGTTGGCTAGAGAACAACGGGGAACAGAAGTTCACGGCAGTGCAAACGCTGGCGGCTGTGGCCAGTGATCAGGATGTGCTGCTCCAGGGACGACTGAACAACTACACATTGGAGCAGCTGGTCAGCGACAGCTACAGGTTGAATGCCTCGGAGCAACTGCCCGCAGTCAAGTTTGGTAAGCAGAGATAAGACTTGGGATTAAGTGATCATGCCTGCTAAAATTCGATTAGAATTACTAAACAATTAAATTATTTTTGGAAATAATCGTAGTTCACTGTTGAAAAATTTGTGATTATTTAATCAGAAATAATCTAAAATTATAACAATTATTCAAAATCAATCAGAAATAATCCAACTACTTAAAAAGATTATTTTTGTTTATTTCTGATTATTTTTGAATAATTGTAATATTTTTAGAATATTTCTGATTTTTTGTAATCGTAATCATTAAATAATTGGGCGAAACCGAAAGTAATCGTAATTTAATCATTAGTTCGACTTTTAAGCAAAAATAATCGAATTACTAATGACTATGATTCATAATCATTACTTAACAGGTATGTAAGTGATCACCATAGATTAATCATCAACATTCATTCTCTCTAACCCTTCTCGGCGCAGTGAATCCCATTGTGCTCCAGCGATCGATCCAAGTGGGTCGCGTGAATGGACTGCGCGTGCCGGAAGATATGCTCTATGTCCAAGGCGACAACTGGCTCCCAGCGCCGCTCGAGATTAATGGCAACCTTCACGGCCAGCTGTGCAATGTGAGCAGCCTGAATGGATTTCATCTCGAGTCGCTGAATCATTATCTGAGTGACGCATCGCCTTTGGACACTTTGCACGTGGAGCAGGCACAGTTCGAGAGGTCGCCCAGCTATGAGACACTCAATGGTCGCCAATTGCAGCAACTGCTGGACGATCTGTGGCTGGACAACGAGCATGTGGAACTAAAGGGCGTGCAGTTATCCAAGTGCCGCTTCGAGGGATTGCTGCAGTTTGAGGTGAGGGCGAGTTTTAAAAAATATGTGCACATTTCAGCAGTTTTTCGTTTTTTTGCTTGTTTTTATTGTAATAGGGCACTTTGAATGGTCTGCATTTGGAGCATATCGAGCAGAATTATTTCAGCCGAACGCGCAGTCAGCGCCTTAATGTGCCGTTAAGTTTCGAGCATGACGTCACTTTTGCACAACAGCTAACGGCACAACAAGTACAGCTACGTATCAAAGATGGCGCACTTGTTGAGGGCATAGGGTAAGTAAGTCGCAAGTGGTCGTAAAATCATTTTGCTGTAAATGGTATCAAATTTCACTGCATTTGTTTACGCGCTCGAAACGGTTTTGCAAGCATTGCCCAACTACATACAAAACAAAATACACACACACACACATAAACAAGGTAAAATCAGCTGTGCGCGCTACTGTTTGCAGGTGAAATTTCTGTACACGTTGCAATTGGCACAGCTATCAAATAACGCGAATACTTCAAGTCTCTTGTACATTTTACCTTGTGTTTGTTGGAGTTTAACTCAATTTAAATGCACTTTCTACTGGCAGGCAGCAGCTTTTTTAATAGTTCAACAACACTTCGGGACAAGAAGAAAAACAATAGTGACTGACAGACTAGGGATGGGTATCGATATGGCGATATCGATACTATATCGATATTTAGTAACGATATCCAAGCAGGAGACGATATGATATTCAATGCGATACCATTTGGATATATCGAACTTCAATTCGATATATCGAAAAATACATATCATCCCCAAATTTTCGTTTTTCCATTCTTTTCTGTGAGCGGTGATGCTGGTTGCATCGTGCGTTCACGTTACACATTTTCAATATGCCAAAGTAAGTAATTTTGAATCGTTTTTAAACGAAATTATTTATTTATTTTGAAGTGCACTCACTTTCTGATCGGTGCAAGTCTTAAGTTTGTGAAATTCTGATATTCTGTTTCCTTTTAAACTGCTTAAGAAGCATTTCTTTATTTTTTTTGTGAATTAATAAATATTGTTATTGTTTGAACAATCTAAATTCAATAAAATTTGATGTTTTTGTTGAAAACATAAGAATATCGTTTTTATCGATATTCAAGGCGATATTGACGATATTTACTACGATATGATATTTTCGATATGATATTATATACGATATTATTATGGATATCAATATCGTCACTTTTTTGGATATCGCCATCCCTATGACAGACAGAGTTGTACTTTTGAAAGACAGGGTCGGTCTACTATCAGTGATGCCAAATATTTTCCGAAAAAAAAGACAAAACGGCCAAAGAAACCAGGGAAAAAAGCTGAAAACTAAAAAAAAGACAGAAATACAGGCCAAACTTTTTTTTCCTTTTTTTTTTAATTTTAAAGTTTTAATGCATTTTTAATGTTGTTTTTGGGCATATTTTTGTCATTGAACTTCGGCCATGGGGCCTATCATCATATAAACAATTTATTCGTATGGCAACAAGTTGCGTTTCGACGCAAACCGTATCTGCAGAAGATAAAATATACGTATGCATATAGCAGAAAAATTTTAAACCATATACATTTACCTAATTGCCAAAATAGAATTTAACGTGTCTATTTCTAGACGGTTCCTCAATATCCCTCTCTTCTTCTGCATTCGACCATGGCAACAATAGAAGAGTGAGAGCGAAAAAAAGATCAAAATTTAGACGTATTTTCAACATTTTTCCATTTTAAGACGTGAATTTTGGTACAATGGGAAAGTGTTTCGGCTTTAAATAGTTTCTTTTTTTTTTTAAATTCCAAAATTGGCACTATAGATTCCTTTTTGGATTCAATTTAATTGAATTTTCGGATAAAAGATGTTTGAGATTTTTCTTTCCCGGCTGAAGCCAAATTGACATCACTGTCTACTATTAAAAATAAAAACATGTGGCAACCTTAATTCCCAGAAAAGGGACGATAGTCAGCTTTAGGTATTTTTTATAGAGGATCTCTTATGGGGTGGCAGCTCTGTTGATCGGATTAAAAAAAAATACGTTACTTTTGGAACTTGATAATAAATTATCAACATTATCATCTGCTATAAATTCTCAACAGCAATGTCTCGCTAAGTTTTGACGATTTCGTATCAAACACGTTGAAAACTGCCGGCCCACACACCATCACGGGACAATGGATCATACCGGAGGCAATTGTGGCGGGAGATTTGAACAATGTTTTAGTAAATCAATTAAATTTAGTCGATGACATTCTGCGTACTGACACCAAAGAGATTACACTGATAGATGCGCCCAAGACCGTTGAAAGCGCCACAATCAAGCGGCTATTTGCCACGCCCACAAGCACAGTGGGAAATGTGCCCGTGGCACAGTGGATCAACGATACGGTGTACATCTATGGGAATCACACGATTGCCGGCACCACAGTACTCGACACGTTGAATCTGTACAACGATCTGCGAGTGATGGGACCGGTCAATGGTGTCCACTGGCATCCCGATGAGCTGCTGCTCTGCGATCAGCCACAAGAGATCAAAGGATCCTTGCTGGTGGAGAACTCGCTGCCCGAGGAGAATCGCATGCTGAGCCACAACATTAAGGAGCTCTGGGTGGACCAGGTCAATGGGCTGAATGTCAACGAGCTGCTGTCCAACAAGGCGCACGATCGCCCCAATCTGCATGTCTCCGGCCAGCTGGTGTTCACCAAGCCCCTCACCGTGTCCAACTACGAGCTGGGCAACGACGTGGCTGCCAGCACAAGTGGCAGCAAGTGGAAACGCGGAGCAAACTCAAACGCTGTCGAGGATTTCCAGCAACTGGGCCAACAAGTCGCCGCAGTTCAACAACGCCTCACAGGTAAGTCGAGTTGAATCTTCTGGATGGATTTACTTTCATTGCTCTGATTTCCACAGAGCCATCATTTGTGCTGGAAAACTTTGAGCTGCTGCAGCAACTGCCACTCAATGCCAGCGATATCGAGATGCTGGACACGGAGGATGCGCTGGCCATTTGGCATGGAAACATCTCCGAGCGGCAGCAAGTGGATGTCTTCGAGTGGCAGCAGCGGGATGAACGCTTCAAGCACAATCCAAGTAAGTGGGCTCTATAATGCGTCTTTATTTATAATATAATATAATATAATATTATTATTATCATATAATTTAATGTGTGTTCGAAATGATCCATTCAACTTACAAACTAAAATCAAATGACATGAGTCTGTGGACAATTTCCACGTTTATACGAAGCACAAAGACGCGACTTTGTCAAATTACAAGGTATAAAATTGCTATAATTCATCGCTCTCGATACAATTGTTGGTTGTCTGTATAAACGTAGCAAATTGTATAAATAATACCAATTAAAATGAATACAGTGATTGCTGCTGAACAAAAGTCTCAAATACTTAAACAGTTCTAAATTTGTTTTTTTTTTAATGAATATATACAGTGACACACAAGAGTATTGGCAAAGCAAGAATTTTTACATATTGGCATCAATGGAAAGGTCATTTAAATTCCGATTGAATGCCACAAAACTTTCCTTAACCCTTTAAGTACCCATAATATAAAAATTGGCGAATTTTCAAAAATATTTGCGAAAAGACTTTTAAAAATTGTTTTTTGCAGTCAGTCTTAGAATTGCTTAAAGTTTTTTTTGCGTTCAAAAAATTTTTTGAAAAGATCGAGGAAAAAATGTTAAAAATAAACATTTATATAAATCCGAAATTTTCAATGGGAGCTTAATGGGTCAAGGAAAGTTTTGTATCATTCAATCGGAATTTAAATGACTTTAGCATTGATGCCTTTAATGTAAAAATTCTTGCTGTGCCGATACTTTTGTGTGTCACTGTATGTAGTCAAATACTTTATCCGTTAATGATGACAGACAATAATGTCATAAATTAAAATGAAGCTGTTCTCTCAGCTCGTTGTTGTCTAACTGTAACCTGTATGGGGTGTCTACTGTATGTGGTAATTGTAGGATGTACAGTTACTGCTCCAGCTCATCGCTCTGCACATCGACAATGGCACGGAGTATGCCCAGCTCCAGTTTGGCGGCGCCGCGTCGCGAGACGCGATTCATGACGTTGGCCACGTAGAGACCGAGTGCCTCGTGTCGTGTCGAGTTGCACAGATTCTTGAAGAACGTGGGCGGCAGTGAGTTGTCAAAGTTGCCCAAGTTGATGATCTCTGGTGTGGCATGCGAGTTGGCATTCACCTTGGACGAATCGAAGATGATGTCGTTCTTAAAGTCCAGCTCCTCAATGTGCGGCGAGAAGCCATTGGTGCTGGCCACCGATGTGGATGCCATTGTGGCAGCTGTCGAGGAGTTGCCACCACCACCACCACCACCACC
Organism: Drosophila recens; assembly: GCA_037043495.1. Classification (NCBI taxonomy): domain Eukaryota; kingdom Metazoa; phylum Arthropoda; class Insecta; order Diptera; family Drosophilidae; genus Drosophila; species Drosophila recens. Next base: position 11,961 of record JBAMBJ010002384.1, on the reverse strand, counting down.
ACCACCCACCAGATTGCCATTGAGCTGCTGCGAGGCAGGTATGGTTATAATGTTAATGCCCGGCGGAGGAGATTGATTGCTTTCCCGCTCCTTCTTCACCTGCAGCAGTTGGGCGGTGGTTGTGTGCACCACATTGCCGCTGGATGTGGCTGAGGATGTGGTTGCTGTCGGAGTGGTTGGCTCTGCTGCAGTGGATGCCTGTGCTTGTGCCTGCTTGGGACTCGTCTGGTGCTTCATCAGTTTCTTTTGCACTGACGAGCTGGCGCATTCATCGGACAACTTGCGTTTCATTGCCTCCGGCAGTTGGATTGTGGTGCGTACCGAGGGCGTTGCCTTATTGCTGCCGCTCTGCTGCTGCTGCTGTTGTTGTGTCGTTGCTCCTTGTGTCGCCTTGTGTCCAGCTGCGACGCTGCTGGGCGTCTTCTTCAGGGTGATGCCCTTCTTTTGCAGCGCAGCTGCGGCCACCGAAACGGCCGAGGCCTGTGAGCTGCTGCTGGAGCGTTGTGGATTGCTGGCCATGGTGTTGAGCAGCTTCTTCTCCTCAAACACAGGCCGAGGCGTGTCCACAATGGGCTTGGAGTACGGTTTGTCCTCCTTTTCGGGTGTGCTGTTTGACTTTGTGGGACTGTTGTCGCCATCCGAGCTGGCTGACCCAGTCGAATTCGCTGTCTGGCCATACATCGGCGGTGTTCCAGTCGCCGAGCAGTCGTCATCATCCTCCGGCTCCTGCACCTCCAGCATTTCGTACTCCTCCACCTCCTCCATGGGCAATGGTTCTCTATTTTAGGTACAAGCAACAGCAATTATTATACTGATTACATTAGTTTACCTTGTGCACTTACTCTTCCGTCTTGACCACCACCTTGGGCTCCTGATGGATCTTTTGCATCAGTCCGAACAGCTTCCAGCCCGAGTTGCCCTTCAGCTTCTCCTGCTCGTATTTCTTTTGCAGCACTATGAAAATGGAGCGCGACTCGTGCACGGTCAGTTTGTTGAGTCGGCCGATGCGCGCCCAGGCGTCGTCCTGCTCCTGCTTGGTGGCACCAGCGTTATTCGGATGCAACGCCTTCTCCTTTGCAATGTCCGCCAGAATTTTGTCCAGCTGTATTGCCATTTTAGTCAGCGACTTGCGGCCTGCGTTCTGCACGTTTTTAATAATTTTGACGGCTTTTTTGTCAACACTTTTCGTCTTTTAACTTTTATGCTTCTGTTTTCTGCCTCTGCCGCTCTTTTCTAGCGTTTGCGCTGTTTCTGCTTCGTTTTGCAACTTCGCTTTTTCACGTATGCGGCGTCTGCTGCGAAGCTGATTTGGCGGAAAAATAATTGGGAGGTCTACACACGTTCAGTCGCAAACGACAAGATGGCTAACCAGTGACATTTAATATTCAATTCATTCAAGGCATACATTTAATCACCTATTTATATTAGTTACCATATGAATAAATAAATAAATATATGCTATCAGCTGCACTTGCCAAAATTTCACAGAATTTAAAAATGTGTCACATGTTTACAATGGCCAATTAACCATCACTTATTCAAAGCATATCAATCAGCTGTTCAATTGTCAGCTTGTCAAACAAGTATGTGAGCAAAATGTGGAACCAGTTTTAAAAAATAAGAACTATGAACATTTTCTCTAATAACTTTTTCATCATGCAGACTGAACGTGTTTCACAAGCGAAACATTTTCAAAGAGAAATGCAAAAACCGTATGCTGTTGTGCAACACTGAAAAACTAACAAAAGAGCCCAACAAAAGAGATAAACAGAGAGAATGCAATTATTTTAGTAGCTTTTATTTAATTATGTTTTCAAAGGCACCAGATCCACATCCGTCAGAGTGGGCAAACACTTGGCTGTCTGCACGCTCGTCGCTTGCAGGGGGCTGCTGACCACGAAGGGAAACTCGGCCATTCCATAGCAGGCGGCGGCAAATTGTCCCTGGCGATTCACGGCAATGACCGCGCCGGAAAAGTCCCTGTGGTGCCTGAGGATGCGTCGAATGGCCGCCTCGGCGGCCTCGGCCGGTGTCTTGCCACTGCGCATGGCCTCCACGGCCAGCAGAGTGGGCAGGAAGCGCATCATGATGTCGCCATCGCCGGTGGCGACGGCAGCTCCGACTTCGTTGTCCGCGTAGCCGCCGGCACCGGGAATGGGCGAGTCGCCCACTCGGCCGGGTATCTTGTGGCGTGCTCCGTTGGTGGAGGTGCCCACATGGATTTGCTCGTGCCCATCGATGGCTATCATGCCGATGGTGTCGTGATTCTGCTGTCCAATTTGGTATTCGGTGCGAGCCCGATCCTCCTTCCAGCGGGTCAGGGGCGTCGCCTTTGGGGCGTAGGGGCCGCATGAGATCTTCGGATCGGGATGGACGTCATTCCAGAAATTCGGCTGGCAATTGCCAGCCTTCCAGTGCTCCCACATGATCTTCGATTCCGGCGTCACCATCGATTCCGGACGAAATCCCATTGCCTTGGCGAACTCGGTGGCCGAACTGCCCACCAGCATGGTGTGGGATGTGTGCTCCAGGACGTGCCTGGCCACCCGTATGGCATCCCTAATGCCCTGCAGTCCCGCCACGGCGCCCACCTTCATGGTGGCCCCATCCATGACCAGTGCGTCCAGCGTCGTCTCGCCCAACTCGTCCGGCGAACCGCCATAGCCGACGGTGCCGTCGCACTGCAGCCGCTCGCATTTGGTGCAGCCCTCCACGACTGCGTTCCGCGTCTGACGCACTCCACCCGCCGACTGCTTGAGGATGCGCCAGGCCAGCGCATTGGCGTCCGTAAAGTTCCACGTATTGATGACCATGGGCAGCAGCTGATCAGCAACCGCCCCCAGCCCCGCCCCCTTAGTCTTTGTCGTTGCCACTGTGGTAAATGACGGATTCGCACTGACGCCCCATTTGACAGCTGGCTTTGTTGCTGTTGTTGTTGTTGCTCTTGTTGTTGCTGTTGCCTTCCAGCTGAAGGACGACGAGGCGGCCGGGGACGCCGCTAGGCAGCAAAACAGGCAGATTAATATTTTCAGCATTTGGATTCCTTTGCTGGTCGATGACTGATGACTGAAATTCAGTCACTGAATGCAGTCGCAGTCGCTGCGACGCTGCTTTTAAATATAGCGCAAATAATCTAACCTCACTTCTGAGTCGGCTTATCTGCGTCAGCGATGCCAATTTGGCCTTTTTTCGGATAGATTTGTCTGGTTTTTAACTGCTTCAGACGGGAAAAATTTCAAACATGTATTCGAAAATCTGGCTTTTTTAAGATTCAATTAAATTTAATCCAAAATGGATTCTATACTACCAATTTTGAAACTTTTTGAAAATGAAAACGATATAAAGCCGAAAAAAATCATTGAAGATGATTTAAAACTTTTAAATAAAAAAAAAATAGGACAAACATGTTTTCCTGTTTTTTTTTAGTTTTTCAGCTTTTTTCCCTGTTTTCCTTGGCCTTTTTGCCTTTTTTCGGGAAATATTTGGCATCACTGATCTGCTTTGTTATTGTTCTACCCTGGAACTGCTGACATAACGGGTATATAATTCACTCGACTTGCATACTTTATCTAAAATTCAGATTCTAAATCAATCAATTAACTTTTTTCACTTTCTTGTGTTATCTGCAACAAATTGATAAAAGCTGCATACAAATTCTCTTTATCTTTTCCAGGCCAATCAAAATTGTTGCTGCCTCATGAGAAATGGGCTGCAGCGAAACTGGAAGCGCGCTTTGGACAACTTGGCGCTGACTTAACAACTTTAATAAGTCGCTTGCAGATGCAGCTGCTGGATTGCCTGGCACTACAAAAAGAGTCCAAAGAACTAGTCATTCACTGTCTGGACAACAACAACAACAACAGCAATGTTAAACAACAAATCGTAATTCCAACAGGGCATGTAAAACAGCTGTTGTCGCTTGCGGATGATGATGATAACGGTACACTTCTAGCACTGCTTGGACACAACGCAGTGGAGTTTTGGCAATGGAATGGCAGCAGCTGCAAATTCCAGCAACGCTTGCAACTAATGCAGGCAGAGCAAATAGCGCTGGCCAAGCATGAGAATCATCTTTACCTGGCAGTTCTAACTGCACCACCTGCAACCGGCGTCCACATTTACCGGTGAGTGTTGGCAATTGACTCATATGTAAAATCTTATCAACATCTGAATCATATTCAAGGTCCGACTACAGAAAATCGCTGGATTTCCAGCTGCAGCAAGTCTTTGACTTGGATGCAGCTGTGCAGCAGCCGCGTCGCCTGAGTTTTGTGCAGCTACGTCTATCCAAGGATTTGCTGCTGTGCCTGTCCAATGCCACGCCCACACAGTCGCTGCGAATCTATCAGTTCCAGGGCGTCAAAGGTTTCCAACAGATCTTGGGCGACAGCACATTGCCCGGTTCGAAGCTGCTGAAAACGCTGCAGATGCCAGGGATGCGACACCCGTTGTTGGCATTGGCCAATGGCGACGGCGTCTATTTGGTGGCACCACAGTTCACAAGGCTCTAAGCCACAAATTTGCACAGCAACATTGTTAAAAGTTTCGAGTTATTTCTAAATAAAAATTTACTTTTTATTAACGTATTTTGCGATAGCGGCGTAAACTGTTTAGTTGTTGTTGTTTTGTTTTGCTTTGTTTATTCGTCGCTGACCTCAACGTTCTCCGTTTGCAAATTCTTGAATGTGGGCACGGGCACGTATGTCACCAGCGTGTACAGTTTGTTGGGTGAATCCTCGTCGTCATTGCGGCGACGCGCCAGACGCACGCGCAGGCGGAATGGCGTCGATCTGCAAAACAAGTGATAAACAGTATTAGATACAAGATCAAAGCCCGCCATATTGATTTACAGTGTGTCAAGTAATTGTTTTGACAAAGATTAAATATTTACTTTGTCAAAACAATTACTGTAGACAGTGTACTCACCGGATACCCTTGGACCAGATGTGCTTGTTGAGGCGGGTGTCGATGCGCACATCGTTGGTGCCCATCTCGCGCTCGGCAAACTTGCGGATCTCCTTGATGGCGCGCGGCGCACGCTTCTTGAAGCCAATGTTGTGCACACGCTTGGCCAGGTGGATGGTGCACTCGCGGGTGACGACTTCGTTGATCGCCGACTTCTTGCGTTTCTCGCCCTTTGTCTTTGCCATTGTTATTGCAATTCAACTGTCAGTTCCTGGATTGATAAATAGCATTCGATTAATATCTTTGTATCCAAATTCCAAATACAATACAAAATGTAATCACAAACACAAGAGCAATTTTGAAACGCCATTTAAACACACATAGAGCTGAGGCCGCCATTATATTTGGGTGTCCACCATTCGCACTTTATGTTTAACATCCATTTTCATACATTTCATTTGATTATTATTGGCGTAAATTGCGATGTTTTATGATTATATTTCGGATAATTGGCAAAAACCCACCTATAGGAAATGAAAGCTTGACGTAAAAGAATTTGACATCTGCGTAGAGCTGTCAGAGTAGAGCGGCAATCGGTGTTGGTTAACTATCGCAGGCAACCCTGTATCAGTGCTGCCAACTCACAGCTGACTTTGACAGCTGCTGCCGCCGACATGTAAATAAACAATGCTAGCAACGACTTGTAAATTGCTTGCGACATTGTTTTAAACAATTAAATATTAATCCTATTATTAATTACAGTGCAACTGTTGACCGTCGGCTTGCTGTGGGGCGTGACAAACCCCTTTATACGTCTGGGCAGCCAGGGCATTGAGTGTGTGAAGGATACGGGCTCCAAATATGGAAATTTCCTCGCTGAGCTGCGTATGATTGGATCGCGTTTGAATTACTGGATTCCATTTGGACTGAATCAGTGCGGCAGTTTGCTATATGTGTGGACACTGCAAAGCGCCAATATAACCATAGCTGTGCCCGTGGCTAACTCGCTGAGTTTTGTTTTTACGGCAATAACTGGGTATCTGCTAGGCGAGCAATTACCTGGCAAAAGTGAGTAGCATCAAGCATTCATAGTTATTTAATTATTTGTTTTATTTACCGCAGAGATCATCACTGGAACGCTGCTCATTTGTTGCGGCAGCACTCTCATGATATGTGATAAAATGCAGCAGGAACAGCAGAGTCTTAGCATCCCATTCCACGAATAATTTCATTGGTATTCAGAATTAAATTAATTTAGATAAGAATAAAATATTAGATGTACCATTTATTAAGGGTATTCCCGAGTACTGTGTGATCACAACGCCTGTTATCTGACAGTGCTGCAGAATTTCTAGCTAAAAAAAATAGCTAAGATCAAGGTGGATTTATATATGGTGATGTATTCGCCTCTCTCGGGGCAAAGCTGTCAAAAAGAGTCTGACGTGAGAGAGACGACAGAGATAGATATATAGAAAATTTGTTGTTTGGTTTTCTATACTCTTCGCTCATTTTCGTTTTGTGCGCTGTGCAATATATAAAATGAAAATAAAATGCAATGGCATGTTTGTCTTGTTGTTCCTGTAATGACCCGTAGGTAACCAATTAATTAATTGTGATTATGGAGATCTGTTAAGCTCCTGTTAGCCGTCAGCATCGACACTGTTATCCCTGTTGCTCTCTTTGTGGAAGCTGCTCACCGGTGCATGCTCCCACAGTTCCTGTTGCATTTATTTGTCTCCTTTTCATATCTCTGGAAACACAAACCAAACGACTTGCGTTCGAGCGGCATATGTATTTTTCACACACGGGGCATTTTTCAGAGAATTTAATACAACCGGTCACTACGATGTTTGCTTTCATAATGACGTTTGTGCCCCGAAAAAGAGAGCACGTCAAACGAATACATCACCATATATAAATTCACCTTGGCTAAGATGACAATATTGATAAGAATAGGAATTGAATAGTACATTTTAAAAATCTTTATTTCCCGCGTTTAAGTCCAATTTAGATTCAACACTCTGGCATTATTACTTTTCATATTTTTTCTACAAATCTTTTTAAGATTTTACCCTAACCCAAGGCTAAATAAATTGTCGTTATGACATAGTTACAAGATAGAAAACACTTCCAATCAACGGCCATCGTTATCTACAACGCCTTGTGAACCGAGTCAACCAGCACCTCCATGCTGGTGATGGGCGTGGCCGGCGTTATTCCGTGTCCCAAATTCGCAATGTAGCGTGACTTTCCAAATTTGTGGACCATTTCAGTGGTAAGCGTGCGCAGCTCGCTGGGATCACGGTACATATCCTGTGGATCCAGATTGCCCTGCAGTGTTATATTTGGTCCGACCTGTGCACGTGCCTCGACGGGATCCACAGTCCAGTCCAGACCTAGCACATCATAGCCCAGCTCACTCTGTTCCTTCAGAGAATGACCAGCGCCCTTGGCAAAGAGAGTCTAGCCCAAGAAGAAAATGATTATGCATTCAACAGGTGGCTGGTTAGTTACTCACCAGGGGCACCAGTGGGATTACTTTCTTAGTGAGGCGCTCCACTAAATCATCGCGTATGCGACGCAAGTAGGGTGCTCCCCACGTTAGAAACTCCTCCTTGGTCAAATGCTCGGCGGATGATTCAAATATCTGCAGCATTTGTGCGCCAGCCACGACCTGCATCTCCAGGTAATCGACTATGACATCGGTGAGCAGGTTCAGGAACAGCTTCGTGTCTTCGGGATAATCCCTTAGCCAGGCCTTGGCCTTAGACATGGTCTTGCTGCCGCCACCCTCAATCATGTAGCCCATTAGTGTCCAGGGAGCGCCAGTGAACCCAATTAACGGCACGCGTCCCTCCAGCTTGTGACGCATCATGGTAATGGCATCGCCCACGTAAGTTAGACGCGACAGAGCGCCGTCTGGTGTCAGGCGCTTCAGATCCTCGGGTGTAACGATGGGCTGCGGCAAAACGGGTCCAACACCGGCATGCATTTCCACCGTTAGGCCAAGTGCTTGTGGTATAACCAATATGTCCGAGAATATGATGGAGGCGTCCAAGTCGAAGCGTCGCAGCGGCTGCATCGTCACCTCGCAGGCCAGCTCCGGGGTGCGGCAGACCGTGAAGAAGTCGTGCTGCTTGCGCAGCTCCTGGAACTCGGGCAGATAACGGCCAGCCTGACGCATCACCCAAACGGGAACTCGGTCCACAACTTCGCCGCGTGCGGCACGCAACAAATTGTCATTCTTGAGCGGCGGGAAGGGCTGCAAATGGTTGAACGTGTTGTTGTTGTTGTTGTAACCAGTTGACATTTGAGCAGACAGCAGCAGCAACAACAACAACGCCAATCGAAGTCCAAGAGTTTTCATTGATTTAATTGGGGCAAACTTGTGTGTACTTTTCAATTGTGGACTCAACACGCACTGCTACGTACCTTTGTGTTTTTCATTCTGATAATTAAAATGTATTTATGTGTTAAATTCGAGAACTGCAGCAATTTTTTTACTTATCACGGCCGATTTTGATGTAATGTTTTGTGAATTCGGCGAAACTCTGCCGACAAATCGATCAGTGCTGCCAACCTAATTTTTCCGTCAAGTCTCCGATGAGTTGGCAGCACCTTAATGTTGTTTACGTTTGGTAGCGCTGCCAGCCCTTCACAATTAATCTCAAGTGCCGCTTTGTTTTTACACATCACTAGCAAAACTGCATTCGTGTCACAAAAATTTAGAACGCAAAAGAAACGGCGGCAGTTTATTTTCCTTAAAAAAAGGTTCGTTCTTTAAAGTTATTATATCAATTATATATTACATTTAATATAATTTCAGTTTATATCAATTGCAAACATGGCTGATGAACAACCAAATCTTGTCGCTGGACACCCACCTGCTTGTAAGTGCATGCGGTTCTTTTTCTATGTGTAAATATTTGTATGTGTGTGTGTGCGTGTCGGAGAGGGAGCAGCTTTTATTTGTTGTTTTGGTCAAGAATCAATAAGTTGAGTGATTTTAATGACCTATAGTACATTGTTGGCAGCAATCAACTAGCCTATTTGTATTAATAGGCCATGATATGCTTGATCTTATCAGTTTTCACCTCTGCGTAGCCATTTGCTGATAAACACACACACACACACACACACATGCATATGAAGCTATTGCGTTGTGCGGCTGTTGCCGAAAAACATATTTTTGATATTCCGCTGACGTCATGTTTTGTATGTTACAGTGAAGGCCGGTGGAATGCGTATTGTGCAGCATAAGGCACCAGCCTCAGAGCGTCCGGCCAAGGATGCTGAAGACTGCACCGGTCTGACGGTAAGACGACTCACTATACAGTTAGTCAAGAAATATTTTTGACAAAGAAAAATATATTTTCTTTTTCTAAATAAGAAAAAATATATGTGAATTTGTTTCTTTGTCAAAACAATTCACACATTGCAAGTAAAATATTCAGTTACTCAATACGTCAATATGTAATTTCAGCAACCAGTCAACGTGAACTCGAGCGTAGTGAGTGGTGCAGCTGTTAGGGTAACACAGACTTTACACCGGCATCTGCGCAGGTGGCTCACTCCCACAAGCCCCCAAATGCGGTTCAACAGAAGCCGCAGCCACATATTCAGCAGCCTCGCAAATGAATGAATAATCAGCAATTATATAGGATATGTCCACCACTGACTTTAACTGTATTTTTGATTGCTTGCAAAAGCGAGATTAATTTAAATATGCCTTGTATTTTGCTACTCCTAATATTTTTTATATCTTTTGTTTAACCATGATTCATTCCAAATGCATTTTGCATCAAGTTCTTGATTTAAATAAAAAGTGTATGGAATTATTATGTAGACATTGTTTAAAATGCGTCGAGATAAGAGGTTTTTATAATTCTCGCTTATAATTCCCAAGTGCTTATTCCGAATAGTGTTTGCTTAAATAGAGCTTCTTTCGACTTAATACTGCCCCACTGAGCTTCGGTGGTCCGGGGTGCGGACTTCAAATCCGTAGTCGACTAATAATCGAAGTGGTTCGATTCCACCTGGGGGGCGTTTTGAAATTTAATTAGGCTTTACTTAAAAAAATCAATCCCCAACACTTTTTGCAAAAATCAATGAAAATGTGCTAAGAAATAGAAATGCGGCTGTCATATTAATACCTCAGGTGTTTCGACCAGGGATCCTGAATTCAAGCCGGCTGGGTATTGAATTTATTAATCCTGTTGGGAATTGCATTTTTTAATTGAGGATTAAAGGCAGGATTCAATTCAATCCACAACAGGCTTGATTACAGGATTGAAAAAGTCAAGAATTTACATTTAATTTTGTGGAGGTTTTTTAATAATATAAATTGCATATAAATTTAAACTTAAAATGTTTTTTTTTTGTCAACTTTTGACTTTGAGCTTCTCATAAGGAATTTGCTGTCTTGATGATCCAAGGCCGAAGCATGGCGACGTCCACATATACGCCGGGGTAGTTGCTCCGTGCACAGCCGTATACCCAGGCCACAATGCCCGCCAGCAAACGATCGGAGACCATGGGACCACCAGAGTCGCCAGTGCAGGCATCTTTATTATCGGATGCGGCACAAATCATTTCGTCGCCAACGAAGTCCCAGCCATAACCGTATTTGGCCGAGGCGCATTCGTTGCGTGCGATGATCTGCAGATGGACCACTTGCAGACTATTGGCAAATCCCGTGGCTCCAGTCTCCTCCGTGTAGCCCCAGCCGCTGACAGAGACATCGGAGCCAGACTTGGGACTTGTGCTGGCCAGACCAATGGCCTTAACGGACAAGCTGTAGGTGAGTTGAGTGGAAAGACGCACAAGTGCAATGTCGTAGTATTTCAGCTGTGGATTATACTGCTCGTGGATCGTGTGACGTGTGACGGGAATGAGACTGCCTCCGGAGTTGTGTTGATTGGCGCCCACGCGCACCTTCATCAGAGTCACGGATGTGCCCGCCACGCAATGGGCTGCCGTGATGATAATATCCCTGCTGTAAATGGCGCCGCCGCACACATGACGAGCGCTCACTTGGATGGACACCTGCCAGGGTGCATTGTAAATGGACAATTCACTGCCGCCCACGATGCGTTCACTGCGAGTACTGGGAGGATTTGCCTCTCCACCACGAGAGAAGAAGATCAGCAGTAGAGCAATGGATATGATGATTAAATGCCGTGCCATGTCGTCGAACGCGCACGAAAGCTAAGAGGCAACTGATCGCACCTTGGTCGAAGCATGTTGCAACTCTTATCGCTTGCTTAAGGGCTGTAAATGCTAATCGGCCGGTAATTGGTCATCGAAGATTAACTTCGAGTGGGTTATCCAGCAAGCGCGTAGTCAGCTTGATGTCGAAGGGGGTCACAAATTATTTAAATAAATATTTATTTTATTTTAGTGTAAATATTCATATTAAATCTTATTAGAAACATAACTATGCTAAATGATCGTTGATATTTGCTTGACTCATTTAATCTGCGATATTCCAAATAATATAATGATAATAAAGAAATGTCTTACAATAATTTGTTAAATTGTAAATTATTTAATGTTAAACGTGATTCAATTATTGAAACTCTCCACAATTAATTAACTCCTCTAAGTATGCAACACAAAGGGTTCACTCCTGCAATGGTAAATTTGTACCAAAACTGTTACGCATTTTATTCAATGGTACAGTAGATATGGTACAAATCTTGCTAGCTTCAGCTTTTATCTTATCGATATTCCGATATTCCAAATAATATACAGTCGAACTTCCCTAACTCGAATCACCATTATCCAAGAAAAAGTTCGAGTTAGGGAGACTTCGAGTTAGGGAAGCAGATTTGTATGAAATTTGCTCGCTATTGCCACTCGATTTTGTTCGAGTTAGAAAAATTCGAGTTAGGGAAGTTCGACTGTAATAATAAAAATGTATTACAAAAATTTGTTAAATTATTTAATATACATATATAAATAAATAAATAAATAAAGGTGATTAGTCTTTGAAATTCTCTACAATTAATTTGCTCCTCTAAGTATGCAACACAAAGATTTCACTCCTGCAGTGAT